>OX595848.1:12487866-12810525 GCA_951392215.1 Epirrita christyi
TCTTGTTGTACCGCTAGACTCATCATCATCCTTATAGTAGAAATTCTTGCTACTGGAGCATAGTTATTTTCTGAATTATTTTGCTGAAATCCTTTCGCTACTAATCGCGCTTTCTTTGTACCATCTTGCTTGGTTCTGAAGATCCATTTTGTATCAATTGCTTTCTTTCCCTTTGGTAAATCTGCTATTTTCCATGTTTCCATTTTCTCATGTGAAATTAGTTCTTTATTTATCTCATTACTCCATCCTTTGTTCATTGCTTCCTCATAATCTTGCGGTTCTCCGGACAGTAGACAATATGCTGTGTATAATTCATAATCTTCTTGAAATCGGCTTGGCTTGTTCACTGTTCTTCCCGATTTAGTCTTATATTTTGACATTCCAGTATCTTCATTATCACTTTCATTTTCTATTTTTCCATCTTTATGATCATCTTCTTGATCCTTCTGGATTTATTTTTTGCTTCTTATGTCTTCATCTCTACTTTTAGGTATGTTTTCTTCTATTTCAGCTGATTTTATTCTGATTTGACTATCTTCTTTGTTCTTCTTGATGTCTTCTTTTTCATCTTCATAGTATCTTTGAGTATTTTCCTCATCACTTTCTTCATTATCATTTTCTTGGTATCGTATTTGTGTTTCATCAAATCTGACGTCTCTTGAGACAATAATCTTGTTACTTTTAGGGTCCCATAGACGGTATCCATTTTGTTGGTATCCAACAAACCTCGTTTCTTTAGCTCTTTCCTCTAGCTTGTCCTGTTTTGGTAAAATATGAGCCCAAACTTTTGATCCAAATACTCTTAGTTTAGATAAATTCTTGTTTCCAAACATCTTTTCTGCTGGAGTTTTAAAGTTGATTGCTGAGGACGGACATCTGTTTATTTGATAGACTGCACATCTGACTGCTTCACCCCACAGCATCTTTGGTAGACCTGTATCAATTAATAAAGTTCTTGCTATATTATAAATTGTTCTATTCATCCTTTCTGCTACTCCGTTGGATTTTGGGCTATAGCTATTTGTGTATTCTATTATTATTCCCTTTTGTTTGCAAAAATTTAGAATTTTCTCATTTTTTAATTCACCGCCGTTATCAGATCTCATTCTTTTGACTTTATTTCCTGTTTGAGTTTCTATTTTGTTTATGTATTCTATTATCCTATCGGTTGCTTCACTCTTTCTTTTCAATAAGTAAACCTCACAAAAATGTGTAAAATCATCAATAATTGTATGGTAGTAAATCTCACCTTGTGAAGTGGGTGTGGCCACTGGTCCCGATAAATCTGTATGAATCAGCTCACCAATGCAGTAAGAACGTGGTTTCTCTGTAGGATGGAAAGGCAATCGGGTAGACTTACCTTTCATGCACGGTTCACACGGTGTTTGACTGCAAGGGAGTTGCAATATTCTCAGCTGATTTCTATTAGCATGACCTAATCGCTGATGCCACAAATCATTTGAAATCAAACTTACTTCTTTATTTAGTTTCATGTCTACAACATATAACCTACCATTCAATTTACCAATAACTTCTCTCTTGAAATTTCTAATAGAGACACAATCATTAAAAAATTGAACGTGAAATCCTTTTTCTAGCAATCGTCTAACTGATAACAAATTGTGTGATAAGTTAGGAACAATCAATCCTTCAATATCTATTGATGTACTACCGTTATAATATACTGTTAATTTACTTTTTTTAGTACACGTTAAATACTGTCCGTTCGCAACATAAATCTTCATTTCTCTGTCCAAGTTCACTACGTTTGTCATATACTGTTCATATTTGGCCATAATCAAGTGTTCTGTGGCTCCGGAGTCTACGATGAACTGAACACTGTCACTTACACTTTTTCCTATGTCACTAGCACTGAGACTTGTGAACAATATCTGGCTCTCGACCTCTTCTGCCTGCGCCAAGCGGCCAGACTGCCATGGTGTCCTTTCTTTTTCTCTTCTTTGAAGGTTCGATTCGATCTTTTAGTATATGTAAAAGCATTTCTAGGTGCTTCAACCGTATCTAGCACTAATTTCCCATGTTCTTTGGAAAATGTCATTTCTTCTTCTGGATCATCTATAAAAGGAGAGTCAGGGTTCATTATTTTGTAAAAATAATTTCTTTCTTCATCTGTCACAATCAGCCTTCTCTTCATTCCTATTTCGCTTAAGTGGCAGTTCACCTGTTACCAGTTTGACCTGCTACAGATGCGGAAAAAGTGGGCACAAATACTTCCAGTGCAGAACGGTGCAGTCAGTACAAGAACACAATAGAGGCCGGTTCATCTCGAGGGGTCATCGTGGTCATCGAGGTCAATCCAGAGGCGACAGTTTCAACAGAGGTCGAGGCACGGCTTCATACAGAATAACCATGACAACTCATTCAGAATGAACGGTTGCTGCTGACAAATAGTCATTTATCTCAATACCATCTTGCTTCAGGCAGCAATTTCTGTATGTCGGATAACCTGTTAGCTACGAAAGTTTTCCATCGTACAGCTTCACCTCTGATCCAACCGAGAGTGATAATTGAGTCAGTCCAACAATAAATCATTTCGCTTGAAAATCTCATCGCTTTTATGACTTTGTCCATCAGTTGTGCGAGTAATACCGCTGCACATAACTCTAGTTTTGGTAATGTCGTTCTTTGTTTTTTCGTTGCTACTTTTGATTTAGCCTGTAACAGTGTGACATTATAGGTGTTGTCACTAACCCTTACTCGACAATATATTACTGCTCCATAAGCTTTCTCCGATGCATCACAGAATCCATGCAACTCAACTCTTGAATCAGATGTGAACTTACACCATCTTGAAATTGAGATGTTCTCTATTGTTTTTAGCTGTTCTTGTATTTCTGTCCATCTAACTTTTATACAGGTTGATCCCATTCTGCGCCATTTGTCCATAACTCTTGGATGATTAGTTTCATACTTATGATTATAGGCGCCAGCCACCCCGATTCGAGTGGATCGAATAGTTTCGCAATTTCTGATAGGATAAATCGTTTTGTTGGATTCTCGACTTTGTTCACAGTAATGTGGAAAAAAAACCTGTCTTCTAGTGGTGACCACAACACTCCGAGGGATTTCCTGGTTTCATCTAGTGGTATTTTCAACATGTATGTGTTTTTTCTTTGTTTTCTTCTGGTATGTTTTCCAATAACTCAGTGCTGTTAGATGACCACTTTCTAAGATTAAACCTCCCTGCCTGGAGCATTTTTATTAGGTCTTCTTGTAATTTTTTCGCTGCTTCAATGGTATCTTGCCCTAACAATATGTCATCTACATTAAAATCTTGAAGGGTTACTTGGCTGGCTGTTGGAAATTTTACTTTTTCATCGATCTCCAGCTGTTGTAGTGTTTTTATAGCTAAGTATGGTGCTGATGCAGTTCCATACGACACTGTTGTTAGTTTATATTCATCTATTGGGTGTTTTGGAGAGTCTCTCCACAGTATGCCTTGGTAGGTTAAATCTTGTTCGTTCACTCATATAAAACGATACATTTTTCCAATATCTGCCATAAATACAATCTTATGCTTACGCCATCGCAGTAGTATTGCTGCTAAATCTTGTTGTAATATGGGCCTGTAAACATAATGTTTACAGGCCCATATACATATTGTCATTAAGACTCATATTAGTATTCGACTTGCTCGAGGCATCGAATACCACTCTTAGTTTAGTAGTTAGTGAATCTTCCTTAATAACTGGTTGGTGTGGAATGTAGTAACCCAACTTTCCTCTTGTGTCCGATTTCAAAGTCAAAGTCATAGTCAAAAAGAACTTTATTCATTGAAATCACAAGGATCATTTTGAATCGTCTTATATAAAATTAAATTACTCCTGTTCCAACGCGACCAAGCCTAGAAGAATCAGGCAACAAACTCGGCTTGGCTTACATAAATGGTCCGTCTTACCACTAGGTGAGAAGCGCCTGTGTGGTGCCTCGGAGCAAGGAGTTGCTGATACATAGTAAATAAGAACTTAAAAACCTTAGGAAGGTAGTCAAAAGTAAATAAACATCAGCAAAAATATGCAAGACAGCACACGCTACGCTTGTTATACTTATAAATAATAATGTAATACAAACATGTAAATAGGTAAGTACCGATATAGCAAATTTCCATTTTAGCAGTCGAGGGGCAGAGCGATATCAGGCCACGCGGCTTTACCAGGTATTCGCCGAGGAATTCTTGGTATTTTTTCTGTAGCTGTACATCTTTCATAAATTTCCGTTCTAGTTGTAATAGTCTTTCCGCAGCTTTCCTCCGTGAATCTCCATAATCTACGCTTCTATCTTTTAAGGCCCCCCGCGCACCAGGCGGCTGCGGCAGCCAGAATATTTGCGCAGCCAGTTATAACAGCCAATCAACGACTAGTCTAGATCCTTCCGTCGAGCAATATGGACGTGGAAGAACTTATAATTATTGCTTACCTATCTCGTAAAAAAACGCAAAACAAAGAAAAGACACTGGATTCATCCTCTTTTTCTAGAAAGACACTCAAAAGGCTTATTCCAAACCTATTTCAAAGATATTCGCACATTCCCAGACCTGTTTTTTAACTACACGAGGATGTCAGTGCAATCGTTTGATAACGTTTTGGAAAAAATACGAAATTCAATCAAGGGCATTGATACTCCTATGCGAGCTTGTATAAAACCTGAAGAAAAACTGGTGATAACTTTGAGGTGAGTACGAAAATGAAAGATATTGCTAATTAGTCTTAACATTTATTATTTATTTCTTACATGTATGGTAATGAATAACCTAGTTCAAGTTGTCCTGTGTAGTAAATAATTGTAGTAATTCAGAACCCTGAGACATAGCTGTTGCATTTGTGTCAGTTGGTGATAACGCATCAGTTTAAACAGTATTGTCTTGCCTGTCTGGAACAGCCGTAGAATACCAACGGCGACCTTCAGTGGTCGAGGCTTCTGGTCTATATTTCGAGTTTCGAAACCACTATGTTGAATTTTTGTCGCGACGTGTAGCTCGCGAAATAAATGGGTAACATAACATAACATGACATAACACCTTTACCTTTATGAGACGTGTAGATAATGAGACATTTAAGCATGATTTGACTTGTCAGAAGCACCGACCTTACCGGAAGATAGCCATAGCCAAATATATAGTTTATAGTATAGAACTACTCTGAACATTTGCGGGTAGAGATACCATAAAATATTTTCACATAAAGTGCAACGGTAAGAATGGCGGTCGGTGCTTTGGGCAAGAGAATCGTTGCCTCGACGGTGGCATCTCAGCTAGGAGAAATAAAGCTAAGTACTTATGATAAGTGATAGTTGTTCCAGCCATCAACCAAGTTCTAACTAAAGTAATTATATATCGTACAATAAGAAAGTGTTTCTGATGCTCTTACGGTTAGTTAAATAATGAGGAGCCTCGATGCTTCAATGCGAGGTCCTCATTAAAGCCAAAAGAGAAACCTCGATACTTCAATACGAGGTTCTCGTCAAAGATGACCTGCGGAAAGGCCGCTGTGTTCTAAGGAGAACCCTAGAGGTTAACTGGCAACGTGGTTGCGGTTATCCTCCACAAGTAACTGAATTGGTATATCTGAAGGTGTGTAGATGCCTAACACTTCAGCCAATTAAAATCACATCTAAGACAACAGAAACTTCCTAAATATCTAAATAGAATAATGATGGTTGGAATCAATTTCAATTTCTAAATACAGATGGCGGGCGAGATGGCGATGCAAACCAATAAGAACTAAGAACCTCGACAACTCTTAAGCGAAGCAAACATACCCCGTTATTGGAGATCGTTCTCGGATAAGCCCAGGTAGACAATACAAGTATTATTTCTACTCTACAATATTTACTCTAACAAACATAACTATTTCGCGACGCCTCCACCCGTTCATATTGTACGCCAGAACTGGCCACTCTGGGTGCGACGTGAGGGTTAGGATAGGGCGTCGCGACAATTTTGCTTCATCACCCATCTTTTGTAGTGCCAGTATCGCCTCAGTCCTGATAAACCAAACTCTTGGTTGATCACTCCAAAAGTCTGGAATTTTGGAACTGAGTGTAACCGCTGCTAGGTCGAGTTTCTCGTCCACATCCAACTTCCTGTCCATATCGGGAGATGGTAATGATGATGGTCCTGGTGCGGGTGCGGATGGGTTAGGAGATGCGGCACGCGTATGATCGCCGGCGTTAAACTCATTTTCACAGTCCACAAAAACACTAAATCACGATTAAGTTATGTTCAAATTGTCTGGGGTCACCACTGTAAGTATACGTATATACCACTGTAAGTACTCTGTACGTACTACTGTATGATTTAATAAAATACCATTGTTTGACACAAAAAGGTACTTGTATTTATTGTTCCAATTGTTAGTATAATTACAACCGAGTCCTAGGGACGACTGACTTCTTCCTGCACGCGGGGAGCGGGAGGAAAACAGACATTCTCGGGCTCATATTACATTGAGTGCATCTACAGTCGTGCATAATATTATGGACACTTTCTATCGAAATCTTCACTTCTTCTGCTATAAAACGAATAGTAACACGACGATCCGCCAAGACAATGTTTTCAACTTTTTTAATCATTTATTCAGTCATTGCCGATTAGTGCCGATGTAGGGCGTCCCGTGCGTGGGTCGTCGTTAATGGAAGTTCTTCCTCGCTTGAACTCGGCACACCAACGCGCAACCGTAGAATATGGAGGAGCATGAACCCCTAATGTTGCTCTCAAGTCTTGATTTACCTGCTCTGTAGTAAAATGTTTCAAGCAGAGATATTTTATTGCAGCGCGAACTTCAATTTTATACATTTTTAAGATTAAGAAAACGTTCCGACACGAGGCAAACAAATGACTACTATTTTTAAAAAACAAAAGAGAATTGATTGCTTTTTTTATTATCATCATATCTAATGTCTGGGCTATGCCTGCCAGTATTTATTTTTTTTCTTTCCAAGGAGAATGTATCGCATTATCATTATTTATTGAACACCCCTCGTAGTAATGTAGGAAGGTACCAATAGCTACCTACCTACCTAACTTCGAACGGCCAACGATTAGTGAGAGTGACACCATATAGTACCCACCCCACTACGTAAGTAGGTAGGTAGGTACATATCTGTTTTAAATGGAATTGAATTGTATTAACAAAAACAGATGCAATACTTTTTATCAGGCACTAGGGTTGTCACGAAGAAAGATAAATAAATAAAACACTGTTTATACACTAAATTGTTTTATTTAAAAATCAGGAACCAACTTAATGCGTGCTCACAACGACAATGGAAAATGAATGTACAGGAAAACAAAACTTAAAATAAGAATCAGTGAGCTTACGGTACCGTTGTTAACAACATGAGCTACGCGAACGACATGGTTCTGCTGAGCCCTTCAATCGATGATCTCAGGCGGTTGCTGGATATTTGTGAATCCTATTCAGTGACTTATGGGCTCAAGTATAATGCTAAGAGGAGTGAGATGATGTTGTTCAAGGCCGGAAGCAAGACTTATGCTGTCTCTCCTGTCTCACTAGGCGGAGCTCCTCTCACTTGGGTTAAGCGGTTTAAGTACTTGGGCCACTGTGTTACTGAGAGTATGTGTGATGATTCTGACATTGAGAGGGAACGTAGAGCGCTGGTCAAAATTTCTACACGTGCAACCTGTGGTTCCAGTATACGCAGAAGGCCTACAACGCTCTACGAATCCAGTATAACAACAGTTTCAGGGTGCTGATGGGGCTGCCGCGGTTCTGTAGCGCATTAGGCATGTTCGCTCATGCGCGCGTTGATGACTTCTACGCCATCATACGCAACAGAACTGCATTAATGATGAGTCTCATCCGCGATAGTGCCAACAGCATGCTGGCCGTTGTGGCAGACCATTTTAATTTTAATTCCGGCATTATAGCACACTGGGTTTCAAATCACCAGCCAGTCGCCCTGCTTGTGAATCAATGAGTACCTGACATCATTATATATTGACTACTTTTAATATTACTGAATTTTAATGAATATATTTGCTATTATTATAATTTTTTATACATGCTAACATTATTTAGGGACTTGATGTAGCAAGCGTAGGTACAGGGCAAGCGCCCGTGCCATATATTTTGTCTTCCAACCTGTGCACCCTGTACGCTTGCTTATAAACAAAGTCCCTTACCTAAATAATATGAAAGAAGAAATACTGACCAGTCGAGGAAATTCACGGTTCGTGACGCCATAGATGGCGTCCGACCCCACAATTTCGATGACTTTTTCTTCAGTTGGGGTCAACGGGTCATTTGCAGGACCGCCACCTGTGGCATTTATTGAGTCCCGAACCTTTCTTGCCTTCGATTTGACTTTTATCACCCAGCCATTAGGTATGGTCCACCTAAAATATAAATATTGTATTTTAGCAGTCATCATTCTTTTTATAAGATCTATTTGTAGCTATTGTATTTGTTGAACATACTTTCTGCCACTCGGCTGAAGTTCACCTGCACCAAAGACAATTGAGCTGGGTGGCAATTGGCTAGCCTCGACCACAGCTGAATATAATTTGCATTCGATTTTTCCTGAAATTGAAAATTGAAAGCAAAACCTTTCTTTTTTTTTGAAAGAAAAAAAGAAAGAAAATCTTTCTACAAAGTTAGATTTTCAACAATGAAATAACTCAAATAACTGTACAATCTGATGTACATACCTCTTGCCACCTCCATGTGAGCGTGCAGAGTCTCCACCATAATGTGTTGTTGTTTTTATTTACTCTTTTTCGTGAATTTTCCATTTTTATGATGTAAAATTATGCAGCCAATTAGTGAGCCATTCAAGTATTGGTGCCACTTGCAAAAAGTTCCTTCAAACGTACGCGTGAGCGGTGCAATGTTGCCAGAATTAAAATTATTTTAGTCCATTATTTCCTTATTTAGTGATAAACACTATGAAAAGTATACCTGCAGGCATTAACTATCGTCAAATAAACTAACACAAGAAAAGTATATTTTTGTTTTAATACGTTAGATTTTCAGCAGTTTTGATGGTTTGTAAAATAACCGATAATTTCCGGAAATTATGTAGGGTAGGTGGTGTAACAATGAACCAGGTAAATTTCAGAGACATATAACTTATTGATATCTGGTGCTGCGTAATTGAAATTTGAAATTTAGATAACTTCTAACACTAATCGTATTGGCCGTTAGGAAGAAGTACTTGTTGGGGCTTTTTCGGTCTATGTAATGAAGTCCAACAATCGGTAGTTAAAACAGACAGAACTTACATCTCGCGCAACAGCTTCTTTCAGTGTTTTTTCGTACGGAGCTGGTATCATTGCAGATGATATCATTTTTCTACCAGGTAGGGAGTACCCTGGAATGTTCTTCACAAAGTTTTTGAAGCCTTTGTCCTCCACTATGCTAAATGGCTGATAATCACTAATGAACAATTCCAGCAAATCCCGATGAACTCGCTTTCGTTCTTCCTGGGTCAGTTTTTTTGTTACATAACTTTGTATTGTCCTTTGACTATTTTGGCGTTTTATTTTGCGCGGTGGTTCTACATTAACTGGAACCTGATTTAGAGCAGAGCAGACCAGTACTACATCCATAGTACTTGGCGTATTCGTTGGCGTTGGGTCCGAAGAAACAGTTTGTTGTTGTTGTGGCAGATCGCAAGCATTATCTGTAGTAGTAACTCGATCACTATTACTATCAGTTCTTTGGGCCAAATAGGTGGATGCATGTGATTTTTTTTAATGGGTGTTTAAATTCCCTGTTGAGCTTTTGTAGGATAAAGTCTGCTTACAGTATTTACAAATAGCAAACACGCTGTCTTTTTTGTCAAAATGAGTCCAAATTTCACCTTTATTTCGCGACATTGTGTATAACTTAACAACACCTTTTTTACACTTATTTATATTAACACCTATTTTATATACAAGTCAAATAATTTTGCACAAATGTTTATTTACGTAGGTTATACACTGCGTAGGTACAGTTGAAAACAACTTATCTATGTCCAACTTAATCACTTACTCGTACACGATATTAGCGTACGAACGCGAACAGGTAGGCAAGCTAACTAACTAAACTAGCTAGACTAGCTGGCGCCAAAATTATCACCCGGTGATTTTAGCAGTGTAGGTGGGTACGGGAACAAAAACCTCTCGAACATTCCATAAATATCGAAATAATAGCAATTTAAACAAGACCTTATAACCATAACGATAAAGTCAATTTTACAATACTCGTTACAAGTTTAGACAGGTCAAGAGTATATTGAACGGTGATTGCGTTAACCAACTCCAATAGGGTAAACAGTACAGTGATTGGCACTCTAAGATAACCTTCAACATATAAGTAGTAATTTCTTTGTTATATTAATATTTTTTATGTATCTAATGTTTATTAAATAAAAGGTATATAAGTATAGATTACAATGATTCACATTGGTATTTTTAAAAAATTGCTTTATTGCTTAAAAAGTAACATAAAACTTAATTCTATGCTATTGCACAATCATTGGCACTGAAGTATAATTATTGGCACAGTGAATTTGGTATAACGATTGGCAGTTGTATTTATCAATGTAGGCACACCTAGGTCCATTAATAATCTCGCTTAATCATCTTCCAACATTTTTAACAATTCTTCATTTGTGATTGGTCTCAATCTGTTTACTTTAACTTTTATCTTCTTATCATTTCCAGTTTCCCTTGAATCTCGGAAAGTTATGTTAGGAGGTTTAAGTTCGTCTAAAATTGGTCCCTTCTTCAATTCTTTTTTTACCATCTGTACTTGTTCCGATTCTTTAAAGGTTCTTTCAACTGCATCTAAAATTGGTCTGTTTTTTATATCCTTCAGGGCAAGGCATAATCATTTTAGCTATCAAATACTAACGCCTCGGGTATTTCAGGTTTCAGGTTTCAGATCAGGTTCTGGGATTATCGGATCTGCTTCTTTCACCGACGGTCTAAAATCGAGATCATTCAGGCTCGTCTCCTCTGCTTCTTCATTACAATCCATCTGCGGCGCCTGCTAATCTGCATCGGACCATCGCTGACTTCTTCAACGCCAGCTTCCTCGTCCGACTCATAACATTGAGAAGTATCGGTGGCTCTGTCTCCTGGATATGGAACCCATCCTCTCTATCAGCTGATAAAACATATTCTCCATCTTTTCTTCTAAAATGTCAACTCGACTTTTCTTCGGCTGACATGAAGAATCTGAATTATGTGACGTACTTCACCTCTTTCTATTTATGCCTTCTGACTGTGATATGACGCCTGACAATATTTTATCTGCTTCTTTTCTTGAGTGTAAGAAAGGTTTCAGGGGGGCGATGGATTCTTTGAAAAATTCCGTCCTTGCAGCAGATCCCCTTATTCTGTTAGCGATTGCTGGAGGTCCCATGATCAAGGCTCTAGAAAATGTCCAATCTAACAGCTTTACTCGGATGTCTCGATAACCTCTTTCAGATAGGTGATCTGCGTCAGGGTCAAAAGCTCTCGCCAGCCCGACAGTTGGCAGGGCAAAAGTTAGCTTGTTGAGCACAGCCGCGTCTATCTTATCACCTAAAATCTCTTCTCGACTAGCTCGGCTCGCTTCCCATTTGATCCAACCATCCGACTTAGTATTATGTCGTCTGCCTCAGTTGCGCCTCGTTCCTCCAACAAGTCACCTAAAGTGACCAACTCGTCTCCTTGTGCCGCCATCTGAAGCAAGCACACAAGAAGTCTATTAACTACACTGGTCCGTTATTGATCCGTATGTTACACAATTTCGAGTCGCACCTGTCGATTTTTTGAGCCGCACGGCCTGATTTTTGAGCCGTACAGCTGGTATCTTGAGCCGCACGGCCTGATTTTTAAACCGTACGGCTGGTTTTTTGAGCCGCGTGGCTGACATAGCGAGACGCACTGCTCGTCAGAAGCAGTGCATTAGTTTCGCTAGGCAGAGGTTATGGCTGAATGGCCGATTTACCAACTGCCAACGGATAGTTTGTAACTTCCGCCCCTACTCAATCGAACCCCCTATATCTCTCTATACTTTTAACCTGCAACCCCGATAACTATTTAAAACTCTTAACTGAACTGCTATATTTTAACTAAACCCCAAATTTACTATTAACTCTGAACTATTATGTACTTACTTTTACTGCTTCGTATTTATATTATCGTAGTAGGTAATGCATGGATCTTTGAAGTGTATTATGCTTCACTAGATATGGGTTTGCTGTTATTTGAAATGGCCAAGGTGAATGTCTAGTTTTAGTGGTAGGACCGTACGTTGTATGATCGCAGTAATCCAGATTCTTTTGAGTTATTAAGTCAAGTCCTACACTACCTAATTTAGTTCTAACTAAATTTTCCTAATATATAAATAATACTAAATTAGAGGGTTATTAACGAAAATGATAAAGTAATAATAAAATAATAGGGTTATTCCTAGTAAAGTTTTAAAACTAATATAATAGTGCTCAATATTCTTAAAGAATATTATGAAATAAACAAAGAATATTAAAGAATAAACTTTTAAAATTTAAACCTTCCCAAGGCTAGAATTTTAAAGGCCTTAATTTATATTAAAAACGGTAGTAAAAGCTAGGACATTTATAAACGGTTATTCTATAATTTCCTATTACATCCACTAACATTCTATATTTAGGAACCTTTTATTTCCTCTAATCTAAATTAATATGTTTAGTTAGTTGTTCACATTGAATAAACCAAAGTGTTCAATTTAGTTGAATTTCATAAGATAAAAATATCATTTAATAATTAAACTTTCTACGAGTTTACTAACATAAGTATATAAAGTACTGTATCAGAGGTCTGCAAAACATTTTAAAGAAACCAATTTGAAAAGCAATGAGAATTATAAGGCCTTTAGGACTTAATTGATCAATCTTTCATCAATCAAAGATTAAGAAAAACCTAACCATAAGTGGATACGTATATAATAATTAATAATTTTTTTTTTTTTTTTTTTTTTATGTTATGGCTCGACAAACTGGCATACGGCCCACCTGATGGTAAGCGGTTACCGTCGCGGTTACGCATTGGCAATGAGGCATTGCCAATGCGTTGCCTGCCTTGGAGGACCCTTGTAATATATTGTAATTGGCCTTCTGCATACATGTTTTTTGCATGTTATTATTAATATAGTTATTTTTCTGTGTACGTAGCTGTAAGTTTTTTTAAGATTGTAAAATAAAATAAATAAAATAAATAATAGAATTCTCAAAACAGTAATAGCAGTGCTATCCAGAATAAGTTCAAATTTATAAAATGTAGGTTGGGTTCAATAATTTCAGTAGATACCTGCAAAGTCACTTATAAATTGTTTGGAGAATACACATCTTTAATAACACAAGGTTAAGTTCATACGTAAAAGATAAATAGTACACAGGAATGATCTGTAGTACCTGTAAATTCACATTATAATCGGAGAATACACAGAAATGGAGAATTCATATAAAACCTGCCACACAGAAAAATAAAATCAAACAAACAGCAGTATCAAGGTCAATTGTCTCCTATGATAACTTTTCATTTAAAAAACCGACTTCCGCCATTGTATTCGACTAAATATTTGGCTGGAAAAAAAATTATGAAAGAACCATAGTGGTGAAAGGATTATGATACTTTTTGAATGCAAATGCTTAGTTTGTTGCTGAAAATATCGAAATCGCCATATGTATGCCTACAATATTTGAGGAGTTGCCTCAATTTCTCATGGATTCCATCATCAGAACTGGATTCTGAAAAAATGGGACCAATCTGAAAGTATATCTATTCAAATAAAAAAAGAATTTTCCAAATCGGTTCATAAACGCCGGAGATATGCGGTAACAAACATTAAAAAAAAAAACAACCGATTGATAACCTCCTTTTGTGGGAAGTCGGTTAAAATACGGAATGAAATACAGGAAAATAAATTAAAATTTGTTTTATATTCATAATTCTATCCAGATCAGTGTTGCCAGATGGTTTTCTATGTTTTCCCCCAAGCCTTCACCGATATCCCCCCAAAATTAAGGTTTAGAAGAAAAAAAACCCCACAAATTAAAATATTATTTTTTTATTACAAATTATAAAATTACTATTCAAATTCGGGTCATTTAAAAGCTGATAACGATTATCAAATTATTTCAGCGATAGCCGCCATCACTTCTGAATCATCAGACGCTACATCTGTAGTATCGGCACTACTGGAGTACATTTTTTCCGAATTAAATTTCTTTAACATTTTTTCACTGGGCTGAAAGTTTATACATCCATCCATCATTGTGTATCTAACTCTTAAGATGGATTCAGCAGTGTTGATGGCCAACCTGTTTCTAAGCTTGTCCTTAATTATGGCAACTTGGGAGAAGGCTCGTTCCACAACTGCATTGGAGAAGGGCAAAGACATAATCCCCAATGCCAGTTTGCTTACGTGACAAAATGTCCTGTCACCGACAGCGTTTTTGAAAGTATACACTTCAACCCAGAACTCTTCGGTGTGTTGTGTGGAATTCCAAGTTGTACGATGCAAAGCATTCCATTCTTGTATTGTAGAATCGACATCAATGCAAAGAGTTTTAAAAGATTTAGCTAAGTTGGTAATATCCGGTTTTATTTGGGAGGTTGCATTCTTCGGGCTTAGAAACTTGCAATTTTCTAAAGTTTTCAGGTTATTTGGAAGCCTTCTCTGAATTTGTTTACATATTTCTATAAGGAATTGTTGGCATCGTTGCTTGACGTCTTTCAATTCATGGTCGCTTATACCTTCAGACTTTTCATTAAATGAATAACCAAAGTTCATGAACGATGCGTCCGTGATGTTCTTTTCAAAGTCATAGTTGGATAAATTATTTTTATCAGCTTTTTCTAGCTGTGCTGGAGGCTTAGAGAATTTATGTAGGGAGATGGCATGCTCAAATTCTTGTACTAAATTATTTCTGCCACTTTTTGCGGGAGGCGAGGTAAACAAGTACAGCACACATTTACTTACTCACGCACACTCATGCAGAAAGTTGAGGCGTGTCTATAAACGCACACGGAAATAAAAGCTGTCACACAAACATAAAACAAGCACACAAATAAATAATTTCTGTAATTACACTATTGTTTAGTTGCACACTAGCGCAAAAACTAGTGATGGGGTGTAAAAGACTGAATGTAATTAAGATTATTCATTGTCTATTGATCTTGTATGTTTATTATGTTAGAATGGGTGAATTGATTCATATTGATCAAAACTAATCGCGTAACAAACATACAAAAAAACATAGTCAGTTAAAATTGATTTTTAGGATTTAAGTGGTCACCGGGTCCTTTTGCACCCGAACGAAGTTTGCTTCTATTTTGGCTATTATTTCTTCAAACTCCATAGTTTGAAGAAATAATAGCCAAAATAGAGAAATTAGAAAATTTAGAACTACGAGTACCTGGTACCATAACACCCAGACCCGGAACAAATATTTGTAGATATTAGTGTACTGATCATGAATATTTCATGGGCAATATTCATGATCAGTACACTAATATCTAGACCTGCGGTGCGTTGGTTTCTTATAAAATTATGTGATTTCCAAATCACACGCATCAGGCATGTATGATCTGCAAATATTTGTTCCGGGTCTGGGTGTTATGGTATCAGGTACTCGTAGTTCCTGATAGGTACCTACGATACAGGGAATCCTAGTGTGGGATCAAGACTACGTATGTGACTGTTGAGTGTTAAAAAAAACTATATTTTGGCTCCTGCTCGGAATGGATGTAAGGTTGGGTCCCGTGGTATTAAGGAGCTCCTCGCCATTGACATGGCCATCAGACAGAAGGTCAGGAGGAGCAAGGGAAACCTCTCGGCTGCTTGTATTGATTATAACAGGCCTATGATTCGGTGCCTTATACATGGATTTAACAATTATTATAAACTGGGATTAAGACATTTTATATTGTATTTTTTAATGAAAATATAAGCTATTGGTTTTAAAATGGATCAATTTATTGTTAAGAAAATGTATTTTCGTGGATTTGCTTTTTTCATACGAAACGAGATTCGAATATCCGAATACTTTTGCATACCTGCCTTATTTCATATTGTGATTGACGAAATAACCCTAAAACCGAAAAAAAAACGAAAATACAACCCTCTTAAATAACCTTACAACCCCTTTTAACCCCAAAAACAGCTATATAATCAAGCCCATTTAACCTATATTTTAGGCTGGTATTGAACGATGTAGGTAGGTATTGATATTTTCTTTGGAATCAGCTTTTTTTTTACAGCTTTGAGATCGTTTTTTCGGCCTGATAACTCCCTATCCTGTTAATTTCATAATAATCGTTGCAGCCTCTTTCGTTCATTCATTCGTTCGTTGTTTTCACATCACTTGTCCCCGTACCAAGAAATTACGTATCGTTATTTCTGTCGTAAGCTTGCAGTAAGAAAATATATTTTACGGTGAAATTAATGGCTTAATTGTGTTGTCTAATACTTAAATGTGATAAGAGACTCCATATTTTGTTAAATTTTATGTTTCCGACCGCCATTTACACGAAACCACAGCACAACCAACCATTTTTAGGAGCTCCGTATAGCGACAGGTATGAACGCAGAATGGCAAACGATCGTGGCTAAACTAGTTTTTATAAACTGACACGAACGACCGTTCATGTACTTCGGCAGAGGGGAAAGCGTATGCTTGCCATCTCCCTACTATAAATTCTCTAAGGCTGGAGGAATCAAAATTGTCAAATAGTTTATTAATAATAAGTTATTAAGTTCTTCCAGCAACTTTAAAGGGTCTGCATTAGTGGCTTGAAACATTTTATTTGCCATGGTGATTGGTTTGAGATAAGTTCCAAGAAAAGTCATGTACAACAAATTTGTCTTACTTTTGAGCATATTGCTCAATTGTTCAGCAGTATAACAGCGTTCTTTGGATGCAGCCATATCAAAATGTAATTTGAATCCATCCCATTGCTCTAAAATTTTTATAAGAGCTTCGTACCTGGATAGCCATCTAGTGCCAGCTAATTTGTTTATTTTTACTGGAGTTTTACCTTCATAAAGCAACATGTATATTTGTTTGTAATCAATCTGTCTCTTTGTACTATTGGAAAACCAGTTGTGACATTCTTTAATAAGAAAATCCAAAAATCGGGGAAGGGTCATAAAAGCATATTCAGCTGCTAAATGCAATGAATGACAAACACACTTAATAGTTACCAGATCAGGATTTCCTTCCTTCAAAATAGAGGAAAAAGAATGGTGTTCACCAACCATGACATTAGCACCATCCACACCTATGCCCAGAAGTTTGTATATGTCGAGGCCATCAGCAGTTAGCTGTGCTTTGAACACATCAGCCAATGAAGTTGCATCTGCAGATTCTATTTCTATCAATCTATAGAACTGAGTTATTATTTTATTCTGTTTTTCACTGAAAAATCGGATTATCATACACATTACTTTTTTAGTGTCAATAGTAGTAGTTTCATCGATGATGACTGAATAATGACTGTCTCCAACTTCTTCCAATAATTCTTCCAAGAAACAAGGAGAAATAACATTCCTAATCAAAGCAGAGCATTTTGATCTGTGTAACTTGAGGTCTTTCAAGACTGGAGAAGCTGGATCCAAATTTTTTATTAGTACTCCTAGATGGTCCACAGCTTTGATACTGGAATGCTCAGCAACATATGCGGCAATTTTCAATTCGGCAATTTTTCGTGGCTCTTTTAAGGGTTTTTGAAAAAAATCTGGCATTTTACTTGACTGCCCGACGATATTAGATCGTTTTATAGATTGATCATGTTTTTTAGTTTTGGAATGTTCTATCAAATCCTTCTTGTGGGTGGTTAATGTACAGTGACAAGCCTTGCACCACGCTTTTGTATCGTCACCAATGCAAACTGTCAGCCACCCTGAAAATGGGGTAAAAATATAAAATGGCAACAAATTTTATGTGATGAGGGAAGGGCGCCATAAATGCCTAAATGCAAAGCCTATGGGAGCCTCTGAAGAAGAACTATTAGTGTATTTTTTATTTAAGCGATGCCACACATTGTTAGATTTTATATTATGTTAGTTCATACAACACTTCAATGTTTTACATTACATTAAATAATAATAATATCTAACCAAACCAAACCCAGTGTTAGTAAAATATTGAAAGTAAGTAAGTAGGTATATTTTAGTACAATCCGTTTCAGTTATTACTTATTTATTATAATACATACATGACGTCGAATTCGACTATCGTTGACCTAAGTAGTACCACCTCTTACTAAGAGCTATAAAAACATAATAAAACTTCAGTGAGATATGATTTCATTTAGGTTGTAATAAATTTATACCTACTGAGATTTACGTACCTTTAAATACTGGCTCACTTTCCCACTCTGTTCTATAACGTCTTACGTAAGTTTTCTTTGACAGAGCCATTATTTATTATCATCACATTAAGCAAAATTTTAGCAAAGCAAAACCAACACCACTGACAGATTGACTCTGCGTTGGCGGTACGGTAAAAACCAGTTTGTCCAACCGACCGACCTAGAGCCGAACGAAGCCGAGCGAGACACGAAGCGAACCGAAGACAGGGCGGGCGAGGCGAGGTGCGGGCGGAAGGCAACTTCGAACTCGGGACTGTAGTCTGTACACTTTGTGGTTTCGTTCCGAATGTGAGCGTTATTTTATGCTTTGAATTGTTTTTTTGTGTCATTTCATACTTATATGTCGTAATTTAATAAAAATCTCCAAATTCTCTCCAAACGTAATTTTTTCTCTCCAACTATCCCCCCAAAAATATTTTCCCCCCAGTTGTCCCCCCATAACTTAAAAAAAGTCCAAATTTGGGGGGAATCCCCCCCATCTGGCATCAGTGATCCAGATTGATGCTCAATCTGCTGAGTAGATTGAGCATCTAGACGGCGGGGATATATATTTATATATATTATTTTAATCCAAATTCAAATTCCTAGAAATGAGGGGTCACCAGTTGATGCTATATTGGTTTTCGTTTCATAGAATACAAACCTTCAATCTTGCCAATTTCCGACTTTCCCCATACAGGCCTCCGACATAGCTCTCAGAACCAGCAAGGCGAAGTGGCAATGGGCAGGCCACATAGCTCGAAGAACCGATAACTTCTGAGGAGTACAGGCTCTCAAGCGGGAATTGAACTTTTAGTATAAAAGACCGTTTTTAAACTACAATATCTCATCATTTCCCTATGTAAAATTTCAAGAAGATCAAATTATCAGTTGGGAAGCCTCCGTTTGGTTTCCACTCACGTATGAACATATACCTACAAACATATAAACAATCGTCGACTCCTCCGAGCCGACTCAGAGAACTCGTCTCGCTTGTTTAACTACCCAATTATCTGTAAATAATAAACCTTAATAATTATTGACCTACTTACGGTGATACCTACATTATACCTGCGGAATTCAATAGCATGGATATAAATTTAAACTCTTAAGTATAATTTTCAATTTGTATTTTTTTTCTCAACACTATTATTTTCATTATTTTTTCCTCGTAAGCAAGAAAAGAGATCGGGGAAGAATCCCCGATCTCTTTTCTTTCTTTTTTCTCTTTTCCTGCTCCAATTCTGACGGGACAACGGCCTGCTGTTCCGCTGGATTCTCCTAAAATTGTGGTTCCTCCAAAAGCGTGATTACAGCTCTTCCTTCTATATAGTCCCAGTAATCTTCCTCCAGACTCTCAAATCGAATCATTTCGGATACCCAACTTTCATCCAAAAATGGACGTAACTCCTCTTCGACGAGGCCCTCTCCTGGTGGTCTCACCATTACTTCTTTATTCCTGGTTATGATTATTTTACCGGCTATGTTTTCCCCCCTTATCACTATTCCCCTCACTATGTTGATGTCTCCTTCTATTTTATCTTTCGCGCACGTCTTTATATTTTAGCTGTCTCCTTTCGTCTACGTCTAAATTTATTTGTCCCATGTTTCTCGTTTTACTTCTTTCCTCCTCTCTCTCGAGCGCAATTACATATCTCTTCTTTCATTCGGGTACATTCATGTATCCCATCTAAATGACAAAATCTCCCTGACGTGTTGGCAAACACTGGAAACAAACGCAAACACTGGTGTGTGCTTCTCTAATGTGTGATATATTATCTAATATTGTGTGTATTGGGAATCCCTATGTAAATAGATATTTTTTTGATTACTTACGTAATCATAACTTACAAGTAACACATTCAATGAATGGTATCGCTTTCTATTGAAGTATATCTCTTCATCTTCAGGTGGCCGAATGATGGCCACATGAGTGCCATCTATGCAACCCACCACTCCCGGAAATTTAAATTTCTGCATGAATCTGCAACAAAAATAAACATTTGATTGCTCTACTGCTTTTGGATTGGCCGGTATAATAATTGACAGATATATATTCTTACCCCCTTGACACAGCCTCATGCTCTATCCTGGTAGTGGGAAAGTGTATGAATTTGGCAATAATTCCAGGGGTGTTGAGGGCTTCGGACACTTCCCTCATGTAGTCTGACACCACAGTTTGGGATAGGCCAAGGTGGTAATAAGCCCCGACGTTTTTTTGATAGCAGCCATTGGCACAAAATGCCAATGCTGCTAATATCTGCAAGACAGATTAACGTAGTACATGAACTGAGACACACACTCTAAGTCTTAGCTAGCATTCGATTTGACAAATATATTTGTTGAGCACCTACCTTGATTTCTGGCCGGACAGCGCTGGAGCGCTGAGGTACTGGCAAGAGCGCTCTGATCCGCCTCAAATTGCGCTTTGCTAAGGCGGAAATGCCCAAGAAAATCTTTTTCGGGCAGCATCAGTGGCCTGCTGGCCTCGCGTAAATGTCGTCTATCTATCTTTAGAAGACTGTGGAGGCGTTCTTCTTCAGCCACTGCCATTAAAATTGCTTCGGCCATGGTGCTGAATAAATAAACTGAGTTTAATTAATAGAACGGAGTGGTGAAATATTTAAGATTTTCTTCCCAATATATATATCTTTTTTTACAGAAATTGTAGCTTCTTCTCAAACACAAGACAGTTTTAGTTCAAAGAGGCATCGAAGGAGGTCCCTGTTTCATTTGACGTTTGTCATGAACTTCAGTGACGTCAAAAACTTTTCCGAACTTCAGTTCAGCGCTAGACAATACCAAAAACTGTCAAAATCATGATTGGCATTAATTCACTGGGCTTGAAACTAGCTCACAGTGAAACAGACGAAGTTCACCGGTATCAGGCAGTTAGACAATACGAAATTGACAGATGGAGTCCAGACTGAGTTGTCAATATCAAATTTGAAGTTTATTCGATGTTCACTAGACTTACACAATAAGTCTGCGGGTCCTAATCGAATATTTAATTATCGTCTATCTAGACTCTAGATAGACGTTGATGAATTAGAAAGTGAATGAATTGCCTTTTCATGTCACGTATTTCACCTAGGATGACATCCAGCGAAGCAGGCTCAGGACTAGTGACTTATACTGGAGGTAAAGGAGACAAGGCCCTGCATGAGGGACACTTCCACCCATTTCTTCGATCAGGGCCCTAGAAAAAGGCCAGCACATGAGCTTCAGTTTTAAACTTTTATACGACTACTCCAAAAGATCTGAAATGAAAAACTAACGAATCCGATCGGAAACGTTTCCGACGTTTTAGAATCGCCCGTCTGATAAGCCAAAAGCCTGGGTCAACGCCAGAGTGGGTACTGCGAAACGCAGTTTATTAACTATGTTAAAGGTCCGGAGGATCACCTAAGAGCTGGTCTGGTCTGGCACCTCCCAGCTCTTACAGTTTTCCGGCATGAATGGTGTTACCACCGCATTGATCTGGGATAACACACCATTCTTATCGCCAGCCGTGACTATTAACTCTTGCATAGATGGCGTGATCTAACACTTGCGTAGATGGCATGATCTGTAATATAACCAAAAAATGGTCAGCGTCACCATTACAATCATAAAACAACAGATATTGTGACCCCCTTGGTTTTCATACGAGCCGTCGGATCAATGAGGTCGGCGACGGTTCAATTAATTTACCAATGTTCCAGCAACACGACACTACCCAACGGTTCAACTAAACTCCATCAGACGTCGGGCCACGACCCGACGACGGACGGATTCCTCAACAAAGCCAGCAACCACTATAGGGAGCTGGTTTGAACCAGGATCATCAGCCTCGGTATTCGCAAATATCTGTCAAACGGTGAAGTAAAACATCAGTAAGGAAACCGCCATGTTCTAGAACCAAGAATTCGAAGATATGTCCATGTTTGGCATTATTTAATATTAAGGACTATGAACTCCATAGTTTAAAACTGTTTTTATTTACTAATGTATGCTGATTGTTTTTATTTCCTAATACAAGCTTGCTATGAAAAACATATTTTAACATTTTGTTGAAAAATGATCAACATTCATTAAAAGTCACAAAATTAGAACTTATCGTTTATTTAAAATACTTATCTAAGACAAAGTTTCACTTTCACATAAGTACCTTGAGTTTTCTCAATGATTGATTGCCCTGTTGAGGCGCGTCCCAGCTGCAACTCGCTGAGAGCGCGTGCGCCGCACCGGGACCTAAACCCGCCACCACTGACGCCCTCTGTCAGCCTGCGCTCGCGAGCTGCCTCCTCTGCTGTTAGCGGAGTGTAGGGGATGTGAGCTCTGTGTGCTATATTATGCAGAACACAACATGCATTTGATATCCTTGCTGCAGCTACAGAGGAGTAGTGTAACTTTCTGTCAACCAACAGGCACCTGTAAATGACAAACTACCTATTTATAATACACTCGAGAGCAATGAATCCGGGTCACTTAAAGAATCCTAAAAATCTCGGAAACTAAAAATGCTAGGTTAATGCAATAAATTGTATTTAATAGACAATGTAATACTCCTTAAATGAAGGTATTAAAACTTCTTAGTTATTGTAAAGTTATATCATAAAAAAATCAAATTTGAAAAAGGGCCACTTTCGAAGATGGAACTACGAAATTACAGCATTTGGTTTTGCTTTTGTTTGTAATCTGTCATTTATCATTGTTTGATTTCTGTTTTTTTGTTGTTTTTTTTCTGCGTAAACGCAGTAATGGAAGCACGAGGAGGCAATACGAAGTATTAAAATTCAAGAAAATCGTAATAAAGTTCAAAAATTTCATGTTTCCTATTTTTGTTTTAAGGAGAGATCAGCAGTTTTTTTCTTTATGTAATTTTGTGTTAATAAAATGTATGGTGACTCATATTTTTTTTACCTTCATTTAAGGAGTATTACATTGTCTATTAAATACAATTTATTGCATTAATCTATCATTTTTAGTTTCCGAGATTTTTAACATTCTTTAAGTGACCCGGATTCATTGCTCTCGAGTGTATATAATTAAATAAGGTTTATGATACGATATGTAATCCATAGAATAATCATACCTGAAGCGAGCTTTTAAAACGCATATTCAACGCTTAACAATACTCCTAGCAGTTAAATGCAGGCCTTGGTAGTGCTCCTCAGCAGTGTCTGGTCTTGGGTCTGAAATGGGCGTCATCATTGTGGGTCTCAATGGATACCCTGAGTCACCTAAAACAAATTGAAGCATTAGAAACCTATATAGAGATAATAATTAATAATATACATCCATTCTAGTTACTAAGCGATAAGACCGTCCAATATACTTTTAATTATCATGTTAAGTTTTGCGTATTTTTTATTATAAGACCACCCATTTAGTTTTATTGATATTTGTAACGCCTGAATAGTTTGTAAGGTGTATAATGAAGTATTTTCATTCATGCAATAATATTAAGCTATACCTACCCAAAAGCGTTCTGACGCATAATGAACAATATAAAAAGATACAAATCCTCTCTATAGATAGTGTGGAGCCTCTCGATTTAACCATGCAATGGGTGGTTGGCCCATACAACACTGTCATGTGTGGACCCAGGATAACTCGCGTCCACACACAATATATTTAAATTGGAAAAATATCTATATATAAATAATAATAATAATAAATATATAATCTGAAAAATATAACATGTCAATAAAAGTATCACCAACGGCAAGAGTAATTAAAATATATATATATATATATAATTACTCACTATCATAACATTAAGGGAATGGTATCCTTTCCTATTAAAATACCTTTCTTCATGTTCAGCAGAACACAATGGCCACATGGGTTCCATCAATACAACCCAGCGTTGCCATTGTGAACTTGCTGTAAAACCTGGAAATAATAAATTGGTTATTAACTTACCTTATTACATAGTTGATGATTGATGAATAGGTCATACATAATGATACTTTTTGAATATGGTATTGTAACATAATGATGCTGAATGTTTATATCTGTTTTACTTGTTCTCTCGAGTGCTTACCCGTTCGACCCAAGATTTTTCTACCCAATAGGTATTTTGCTCCGTTCAACCCAAAACATTAGATTCAAGTTACCCGTTCTACCCACACCTACTTATTCCTAATTTCTATTGTTGGAATTAAAATAAATGACATAGTGAAACACTAAAGAAGAAGGGTCATTAGACAAAAAATGCAGAAATTCATTATAAATATTTTTATTATTAAAATCAGTCTTGTTCACATAATAGTCAGTTAAATATTTGTCTACTAGTCTAACAATAAAAATAATCAACCTTTAAAGAAACAAACATAATCAAATAATTATATCATAAAAAATAGCACATCACTGTTCAGATTCAGGTTTGGTAGGTAAATATAAAGTTACTTTTCTATGTTATCTAGGTACATAATATCAGTCATGCAAAATCTCATTTGTTTCGAGATCACATATTTACAGGTACACATTTTTGATTCAATAAAATATATCGCACCGCTAGATGAAAACTCCATTAACTCAAAAAACCAAATTTTTCAGAAATTACAAAAATGTGATATAAGCCTAACTAGATAAGATAAAAAAAAAACTTATTATTGTTCCAGAAAGGTAACATTTTTTAAACCTTGTTTAATTAATTCATTTGTATATTGTCTGTAACCAAGCTGTAAAAAACGGTATTTTTTTAGTTAGCCTAGTTTTGTAGGGGGAATAAGCCACTTTTTTGTGCACTATTTTGTGTTACTTTAGTTAACCTGAAAAAAAAAATGAATTACGTTACTTTTCACCTCAAAAAATACATAACTTTTTGACGAGTTCTTAGCATAACTCAAATCCTGGGGAAGGTAGTTATGGTTTAAATAAAACAATTATAGTAAGTATATTTAAATACAAAGTCAACATTAATTTAACAAATAAATGAAAAAGAACAAAATCACAAATTACACAAACAAAAAAAAACACTTACAATCACTTAACTTTTATTACTTACATAGTGAAATTGTGCAAGACTTGTTATCATAGTTACTATTTTTTACTTATTATTCAAAATTGCCATAGTAATCATTGTTCTTTTACAAGAAACGTCTCGGAAAATTAGTTGTATCTTCTATAAATCACATAAATTTAAGTTTTCTCATTTATAAAAAACTATTACAAAAGTCTTAACTTACATAGTTACAGTCTTTTTAAGTATAATAAACTAGTAAACTCTCAATAAACTATAAAACAATTATTTTAAGGCAGTCTCAATTTTCATTTTTATTTAATGTTACTTCTACTTACTTAGCTTAACAGTCAAAGTTGCAAATCACAGTATAACATTTTGGTCTGTCAATATGAATAAGTAACCTCTAGTAAAATTAGTTTTATATAGGCACTGAATTCTTAATCTAGACTATTCTAGACCTAATTATATAACATTTTTGTAAAAACTGTCATAGTACTGTCTTGGAATAACATTTTTGTCGACAAGTTCCTTAATGTCCTTCTTTTTTGCTTCCGCTAAACGATTTTTTTCTGTGTAAGCTATACTCAAATTCATTGCGATATCAGGTGTAGATTCTACAGTTCGTCTTGTCTTTCTCTTGTTTACCCAACATTTTTTAAATTCAGTCTGTGCAAAGGATGTTTTAAAGAAAAAGACCATTGGACTTTCCTTTTCAACTTTGAGGATTTTTATGTCATGCCACTTAACTTGGTTGTTATCTTCATCCATATTAAAATTTGTGCCACAAGTTTCTTGCAACACTTTCAAGTTATAAAAGCGGTCATGTGTCATTTCATGCACTTTGTATGGGGTCCAGATTTTTTGGCAGTTCGAATTAATGTTACATACTGCTGTGGTATGTAAATAGGTCCCGACTTAATGTGTCTTTTCACTTGCTTTTCTATAACGCTGTGAACGTTGTCCCCTTCGTTTTGAGAATGACCTCGTATCAAAAACTTATGGGTTATAGACTTCACTCTCATATTGGACACAGCGTAGGCATAAGCAGACAACTCGGAGATAGTGCTTATTGTACTCTTATTGCTGCGATTTCGCAGTCGACAATTAAAACATCAGGCTTCCATGTAGGTATCTGGGATTTGATCAATCTGAATAACAATTCGTACGTTCGCATTTTTTTGTCTTTCAGCAAGGCATAAATTAAAGGAACGACACCTGTACAAGTGTCAGTGCTGTTCACATCACCGTGTATCGAATACATTTGATAGAATGGTTTCACACAGCATTTGAAAGTACCATCGCTAAAGAAGGTTTTTATAGTACCCATCATTTTACGAGCTTCTTGGGATGCAAATATTAATATCCTATTATCATCACTTTGATAGTCGCACAGTACAAAATCTTCATAGTCTTTCGGGATTTCGACTTCTTCCAAATTACGAAAATTCGTTTTCTTGACACCTTGACTTCAAATGACGGTATGTTTGTCACTAAATGCAGTCCTTTTGTATGAAGCGTCTGAACAGTTTCTCTGTACAACTGTGTAATCGGGATCCCTGTTGGTATTTTCGCTTTGCTCACGCATTTATCTATTTCTATTAACACTTGAGTTCAATTCTATTACTTGAGTATCTCCTTCATTGACCCGCTCGCAAACGTGAACAGTTTCTTTTATACCAGTTGTTTGGTGTAGATTGAAATGCACACAACCAAAGCACCCAGGTGCAAAAAGAGCAAACAGTGGCGGAGATACAGTATCTCCGCCACTGTTTGGTCTTTTTTTATAAAATTTATATCCATTGTGTGTGCACCAAAATTTGTCCACCACGGTTTGACAGAATAAAATTCAAATTGTCCTCACTATTAAAACTTGAAGTCACTTCGTTTTCCGCCATATTTAATGTAAACCATTCGGTTAGTAGGTCTAGGAACTACTGACAGGAGTGATCCTTAAGATAGGAAGAGTAGAAAGAAACCGAATGATGAAAAGAAAAGGATAGCATATACTTATCTCAATAGATAAGAAAAACAATGGTAATCCTTACAGTTGTTGATTGGATTATCTATTGTACATACAATAAGTTCTCCTTCTTAAATTTTTCTAGGAATTGCACGTGCACTCGTTTGAAGAGATCATAAACTATCATTACCTCCATATTGTAGTTACAAAATTTGAAGTTACTGTGAGTAATAATATCATCAAGTTCGATTTTTATAAATATTACGGTGTCTGTACTATTTAGAATACACTGTGACTCAGATTTTTGCTTTGCGTAGAACGGAGCATATGTTTTGGGTTGAACGGGTAAAAATAATATTGGGTAGAAAAATGTTGGGTCGAACGAGAAAGCACTCGTTCTCTCTCACATTGTTGAAATGGAAAAGCTATATGCTTGTTAATCATTGCTGGCTTGTTTAAGGCCATTGTTACTTGCTGGATTGCTTTTGAGGCACTGGCCTGCGAAGTACAATGATCCCGGCTGTCTCCGACTGTGGTATGATAGGACCCAGTGGCATAGAATTCCAATGCCACCAAAACCTAAAACAATATTTTTGTTATTGATTGTCAACTCAATTGGCATTTACTGTGTACAACTTTAGGTACTATTGAATGTTATGTCTGTGATACACATGCCTGAAGCCTGTAGTTTCCATTCATGAAGCACACAGGGCACAAAATTCCTAAGTACTTACCCGTTTAAGAAAATATGAGTTGCAATATTGCTTTTGCCAGTATTTGGCATGCTTTTGTGCAAACTATAGGCATGTGTAATCAGTGACGGATTAAGACTACTTGATGCCCTAAGCAATCCACGCCTGTGGGCCCCCTATCCGTATGTCAACTAGAATCGGTCTTTAAACCTTTACTCCCTTAAAAACATTAGTTGTTTGTAAAATAAGATGATAAGATGTAACGTACCTTAGAAGTGGAGTATTATGATTGTGAAGTGGGAAGTGGATTTGCGGGGCGCCAGGCGGGGGGCCCGCTGGAAAGGGGTGGTTTGTGATTGGCTGATCGCAATTCCGGTGCATTCGAATTGCCGAATATAGCGGGCAGCGAGTGGGCAAGCGGGAGCGGGGTTATGACTCTAGGTCGGACTCTATGTTAACTTAAAACGCGCGAATTTTCAAATTAGCCCTAGAAACTTTTTTGGTGACGTGGAGTGAGACCTAAGGACGGTTTTTGTTTGTGCTTCTTCTGGTGCCCCCCCAGACGTGATGCCCTAGGCTAGGCAATTGCTTAATTTGATTAAGGGTTAATCCGTCACTGTGTGTAATCAAATTGATTCGAAATACCTACCTTTGTATTTATTTACACAGAGAAGTGTAACAATAGGGCCTTGTGAGTATAAACTTACTAATGAGATTACGGACTAGGATTTTCAAGAGACCATAAAAAGCCGACTTTCTTTCATGTGAGAGATGCAATTGGTGCGTTGCTCGATTTATTTTCTCATAGCCTTTAAATAAGTATATATTTTCAGAAACTTCATAGAAATTCAATTTTCAAAAAGGAATTGCGTGTCCCTACTTTAGTTCAAGATAGGCAAATATCCCCGCAGTTATTTTAATAAATCTCACAACATTCGTCCTTACCTAGGTTTCCACGTCCAAAGCATCAGACCGTAAATTGGGTGGCATGTGAGGAGTTAACTCAATAATTAAATCTCGAGTTAACTCCTTTGTAAGTCTATAACGTTTGACAAACAGCCAATCACTAATATCAACATTTCTGCCCGCAAGTCTCGCACATATATTTTTTCTCTTGGCTTGGGCTCGAGATACCGCTACATCCACTTCATTGGACCTCTCCAACAAATCCATGTACGCGTACATTTCATTTACCACACAAGAATTTTATTTAAGCACAAAAGAAAAGTGAAAAACTGCGAACGTTCACAATACGTTCGACACAAAGTAGCTTTGTATTTACTATTTCATAACCTTTTGTTTGACAGCGTAAACGTAACGTTTGCAATCGCTCCACGGCTCAACTCTCTATCAAATCATTAGCCCTGCAGGTCTCCGTCCGAGATGAGGGACGTACCATTCCCGTCTGCGAAGATGGACCATCAGTCCCCGTCGTCCTCAGGGTTCTCTATTGCTTGTAGTACCTGGGATACCCATGAGCTCTCCATTAGGGGTAGTTTGTTTCGCTCCTCCTCACTGTCTGCTGTTAAGTCGATCACCTTGTGCTGGTGACGTACGGCCAATTACGCGCACTTGCTTGTTTTTTAATATTTGAATATTGTTCGCCACGTTCGTGCCCTCGTATAACTGCCCTGGCGTCAATATGTCGCCTTCCGCTGGTACTGTTTTTTCCGACATCTTCTTCCTTTCGTATTTTCAGTTGAACTAAGCAAGCGGGGGGCTTGTTCGTCGTGACGTTTTATTTTTGAGGGTACTTTGATATTCAATTTTGTATGGGTATTTGAGAAAAACGATGGGGTGAAGATTGTATTGATGGTTGACTGTCTAGTTGTTTTCTTTTTTTCTTTTTTTTTATATATATTACATGCCTCTTTTAGTTCTGTCTATTGTATGAATTCTTTTAAATCTTTGACGTGTGCGGTCTGTGTTTTGCGTGCATTGCTTTGGTCTTGTAACACGTATATCACGGGTGATTTTTGTTCTATTATTTTATATGGACCTGAGTACTTTGGTGCTAGTTTCGCACAGAAACTCTTACTCGCGTCGGATAGTGGAAAGTCCCTTTTAAGTACCAGGCGGCGAACCACCAACAAATTAAAATCCATCATGTTTCCGTAGCATTTTGTTTCTAGGCTCAAATAACCATACCTTGATTTTTTACCATGACCTTTTTAAACATTATTGTTTTTATCCTGCGTAGATATGTAAAAGTAGATTGTATAATAAGGGAGCAAAATAATATTTTTACGGCGAGGGCGCTTTTTTGAATCCAGAGCGAAGTGAGAGATTCTAGAGTAGAATCCTGAACGTAGCGAGAGATTCAAAGTACGTCGCCCGAGCCAAAAATATATTTTGCGCTCGAGTGATACACTCTACTTTTCATCACCCACTATGAGAAAATAAAGCCTCATATTTTATTTCAAAACAAAACCATGAATTTCTATCAATCCGTGAATAATTTTTCATTTAAAAAACAGACTTCCGCCATTGTATTCGTTATTTGGATGAAAAAAAAAATATGAAAGAACCATAGTGGTGAAAGGATTATGATACTTTCTGAATGCAAATGCTTGGTTTGTTGCTGAAAATATCAAAATCACCATATGTATGCCTACAATATTTGGGGAGTTCCCTCAATTCCTCATGGATTCCATCATCAGAACTGGATTCTGAAAAACATGGGACCAATCTGGAAGTATATCTATTCAAATAAAAAAAGAATTTTCCAAATCGGTTCATAAACGCCGGAGATATGAGGTAACAAACATAAAAAAATACAACCGAATTGAGAACCTCCTCCTTTTTGTAAAGTCGGTTAAAAATGTTGAAATCGCGGGCTGTAGTTCGCGCGTTTTTAATTTGTTTTTTTTTATTCAGCCGGTGGCGCAACTATGGGCCGTCGTACCAGCCAGTATTTATTTAAACAATATTTGCGTTCGACTTCTTTGGCGCTGAACACTAAGATGTTCTAAATTTAAAAAGGGCGCGGCAAAGATAATTGCGGTGCACTTATTTGTGTTTGATTCTTTTCAAGATGTTCCAAATTCAAAAAGTGCGCGGAAAAGATAATTGCGGCGCACTTATTTGAGTTCTAGCTCTAGCCTAGCCCTTGTCGATGAACACTTGTGTAAACGTGGCTAAATATATGTAAAACCTTTTCTAATTATCCTTTTTTGATTATTTCGCTTCATTTAATGCAGGTTCCTAAAATATCTTTCTCACGGAGAGCAACATAAGACAAAACAATATGGCGGGGCGGATAGAATTTAATCTGGGGTAAAATGTTTCGACAGCTGTTGACAACTTTGACCAAAACTGCATTTTGTTCACGTCTTGGCTGCAAGGTCTTGGAGAAAGGGAAATAAATATTTACGATTTACGCGTAGAATCGAAATGTTGAAGTGAAGAACTTGTACTGATGTGATATGGATGTGATGATCGTAATAAAGCTAGCTCGTTCCTATTTATGAAGCACCTACTGTGAGTCGAGTTGATCGGCGAAGTTGTGCTCTACAGGACCTACTCAGGTCAGGTACCAGTACTACATACTTACACAGCAACAGTACGTCTCTCAACAGGCACCTTTGAATTGACCCCCTTGGTACCGAGCCTAACCTAAATACCACACCATTGTCATAATATGAGCACAGCAGCCCAGTTTGCTGTCCGGAACCACAGCTATAATAATATTCTATTATTTTATTATCCCATCTTGATCCTTCTGTTGTGAGTAATATATACGTATTACCTGCCTTATTTTCTAACAAGTTACACTTAGTACCTACCTATACTTCCTTACCTAAATGTCTAAAGATATGAGAGTAGGTAATACAAGTAAAGAGAATAATTAATAAATAAAACCACTTATTTCAAGTATGTTATGTTAGCTTTTATTCTTCTTCATCTACATCATCCCTTACTAATATTCCATCCAGGAAAGAGGCCGGTGCTTCTATGCTCCCTTGGTACCGAGCCCAACCTAAATACCACACCATTGTCATAATATGAGCACAGCAACCCACAGTTTGTTGTCCGGCGACACAGCTACAATAATATTCTATTATTTTATCATCCCATCTTGATCCTTCTGTTGCGTGCAATATATACGTAAAGTACATACGTCCTGATTGATGGCGGGATTTTATGCGTCCTCTTATTAAAAGAGGATCAAGATGGGGGTGGCATTGCTGCTGTTACAACTTCAAGGTGACAGGATATTTCAACCTGAAATGACCCATGCTGCCTAATATATTCTCCATAATAGCTTCTTGCTTGTTTTATTTGGTACGTCCCTAATGCAAAAAGTATTAGGTCAGACATGGTCATTTCAGGAAAAATATCCAATTCCGGAAGTTGCCCATCAATGCCTGAAAATTGAGCCCGGTGCCTATTGATCCGGTTGGATATAATCAGCTCTGCTAACTGGTTTGGCATGTACCTTCTTTGGAGTGCTCTATTTAGAATTTGATTTGCATCCGACCTATTTACAATTACTGGATGGAATGCGCTTTCATTATTGGCAACTGATGTTGCCAACTATTATATATGCTAGTTCTAAGGCCTCCGGTTTGTGGACTTTGAAGCCCAAAGCCTCCAACATTGGAAGGGCATCACGAAAGCCTCGATCCAAAATGAAAACATCATTGGGTTGGAAAAAAGCTCTTTGGTTGCTGTTTTAATTTTGGAACAAGGCTTTCATGATGTCCGAATCTGATGTAGTTGCTGCATATGGCCCCAGAACGTCAACAATATATCCATCAGTTGCCACAATTAGAAAAGGTTTCACAAGGTTTCTGTATTTGTGCAAGCTATAAGTTTTCTTTTGATATAAATAATTTGATGATTTTTCGACACAAATGTATGTGCCATCACAAATCACAATCGGCACTCTTTCCTCTCTGTTTCCGAACAAGCCCTCTGGTATTAATAAGTTTCTATTAATTAGATCATCTCGGGACATATTGCCCAAGTGAAGCGGTACAAATATAGATGTAGCAGTGCATCTCTAGCTGTTTTAAGTATTCTTGTAATGGAGGACTTGCTCAGATGTAACAGAGAGGCAATCCTTTCATGGGAGTCTCCTGTTCTCACTTTCATTAAGTACGCCCCCAATGCAGTTTTTGGATTTTTACAAGTCAACGCTGGGCTTATTTGATTCAAAATAAGATTAAAATTGTTTTTAGTGACTTCAGTCCAGAATTTGAAATAACTCTCGTTAATATTTTCAATGTTATCAAAATCGAGTTGGTTAACTTCACATTCTTTGACAAGTATCCCCAGCATTGACTCTATTTCATTTTTTGTAAATGTATTGGAAAACTGAGGCCCAATTCTCTAATTTTAAAACATTCCAGTCACAATATAATCTCGTGTCAGTCGCACTGTATCGTATAGTAACTACTACTTAATCTTCGCGTATGCATGCGAAGATTAAGTAATAGTTACTATATAGGTGACAGTTGACAGTGCGACTGAGACGAGATTATACTGCGAATTGAATGTTTTTAAATTAGAGAATTGGGCCTCTGATGTTGGTCAAGAAACTCCCAATTGTACAATACTTTATGGTCACTACATACTCTTGCATTGTCAGTGACAAATAATTTTTGCTTTCTTAATATTATTTTCCTTAAGAACTCTGGCACAAAGTTTAGTTCAGTGTTGGTACATCCTGGTACAAAACAACGAGCGTGTGAGCTGCTTGTATGGGTATATCCATCCAACGTCATTGTTACACCTGTTTCTACTTGTCTCGGTTGAACCACTAACCCTTCTTCAATTTCAACATTTTCTTGTGCCAGCAGCCAGCAGTTTCTACATAAAAGTTCATGTTCTTGTAACTGAAAAAAAAATAACAAAATAATTTGTTTAATAAATAATAAATAACACCCAACAGTCAAGTCCTAACCCCACACTAGAATTCATTGTGTCGTGGGTATCAGAAACAAAGAGTACCATGGTACCACTACCAATAAAATACCAATGCATTATTTTGGTGCAAATACATGTTTTCTGTTGTTTTTTACTCAGGTTAATTCAGCCAGAGCTTCTAATATTACATCATCATTCTCACCTTCAACTTCAGTTACATTATATTAGTATTAGTTTTAATATACATTTTTTCAGAGTTAACAAACTTCAATCCAGAATTTCGAAGATGAGGTAAGCTAGTTAGCGTTGTGCTTAGCTTAACGTTCGATTGATTCAATCGATCGACTCGTATCATTATTTCGCGATGAATTAGTAGGTTTAAAAAAACTCCTAAAAACCCCATATTCGAATTATTTCCACCCGGAAATCCCCCCAAAGGATTTATCCCCCCGAAATTCCCCCCGGAGGCTTAAAAAACACCCGAATTTGCAGGGAATCCCCCCCCATCTGGCATCAGTGAAATAGGCCGTGGTAGTCTCGGCCTAAGGAAAGGACTCCTCCAACTCCTCTTGTGGATGTCGTAAAAGGCGACTAAGGTATTAAGCCAGGGGATGAGCAGCAGCATCCACCTGAGTACTTAACACCAAACTGCGATCACCAATCCGCCTGCCAAGCGTGGTCATTATGGCAAATCCCCCCATTGCACGCTATGCATGTTGTGAAGCCTCATCCAGCAGTGAATGACGGGCTGATGAAGAAGAATAGGAAAGAAACTAAAAACATTAAAAGGTTAGAAAAACGAATTAAAAAATATTACTTTAGTAAGAGCCCTATCACACGAAGGATTCTTGACCGTAGGCTCTGACCGTATCGGCGCGATATCATCGCGACACTTTCATCGCAACAAAGTCGAAGTGAAACCGAAATCGTGGCGCCATCGCAACATCCGTCGGCGCAGGGCGCGGCGATGAAAGAATAGCTACAATGTAGTCGACAACGCCTATGCTCAAAAGTTCGTCGTGTGATCGCTCTAATAACACTAACGTTTTAATGTAGTCATCAATTTTAAAGATGATAATTTGAAATTGTTTTTCTTGCCGGTCCATGAACAGTATTGTCCCAAATAATTAGTGTTTTTTTTTTCCAAGCAACGATTTACGCAATCGCGTTCCTTACTGCCGCCGGTGTGTCTTAACACGTCGAACTAAAAAAATATTATAACAGATAAAAAAGATTAGTAAATAATACGAGTATTTAAAAGTATGATAATAAAAGTACCTATAGTAAATTATCAAATGATGATACTGTAACGTGTGAACGTTGAACTGCCTCCCAATTATAGTAGCAAATGGTAATGGGGAACACAACAATGGGTATAATTTTGGCAGCCCTACCGCTGTCTAAATCTCTTGAAATTTGAAATTTGACCTAAATACTCTTCGTATTTAGGTCAAAAAGTTTCCCCTATTCAAGTTTCATAAGTGCCAAAATGATGCCCATTGTTGCGTTCCCCATTGCCATTTGCTACTGTAATTACTTCGCTGGGGGGCTGGTCGTGGTACCAGATTCCGGTATAGGACGAGGGTCTGATTCTTCTAGGCTTGCTCGCGTTGGAACAGGAGTAATTTTAGTTTATAAGATGATTCAAAATGATCCTTGTGATTTCAATGAATAAAGTTCTTTTTGACTTTGGTCAACTGCATTAGCCAATTAGCAAAGTGTTTTATAAACTAGATCAGGATGTCGTAGTTGTAGTAGGTAGTAAACAAATACTACTAATTAAGTGATTAAAAATAGAACATACCAATTCTTTCCGAAAGATTTCATGTCCGAGTTTATCTTCGAGGGACTGAAGTTGTGACAAATATTTGATCTAAATATTTGTTCCCCAGCGGGAATCGAACCCGCAACCTCTTGCTGCAGCATCCACCTCTTAACATCATCTGTGATCACCAATCCGCCTGCCAAGCGTGGTGATTATGGCAAATCCCCCCATTGCACGATATGCATGCTATGGGGGAGGCCTCATCCAGCAGTGGATGTCTCCGGCTGATGAAGAATGAGGGAAGATTCGTTTGTGGTGAATTTGTTGTTACTGCTTGGTGACAAAAAGAAACGCAAACAGATACTTGCGCTAACTAACGCCTAAGGGATCTAAAACACAGGTTCTATCAATAACTACTCCTAATTCCTAGTAAAGATGAGCAGAATTTATTTTTTGGATGGTAGGATCAAAGCATAATACACTCTGACAAGAGAAGGCCACCACGGTACATAAAAAGTTCACTTTGAGACGCCACGAATGAAACCCAATACTTTGGGGCTCAACTTTCCAATGGCGACTGTGAGCTAGGAAGTTCATATTTTTATCACATGTGAGTTCACATAACACAAGATATGAAATGGCGTACCGCGGAAACCAATGGCTTTGGAGATATTAATTTTTGAAATCGCTATCCGAACGCCATGTTTCCGTGGTATTTGACTTTTTTACATTAGATTATCAGTTTTGATAGTTTGGAATCATGATTTTTCGTTTTTTTTTTAAAATGAGAGTGACCAAAATAGGTGGTATAATGATAAATTAATATCTCCAAAACTATTGGTTTCCGCGGTATGCTATTTCATATTTAGGCTTGTGTTATGTGAACCTACATGTCTGATAAAAATATGAACTTCCTAGCTTACAGTCGCTATTGGAAAGTTAGCCATTATTAGGAGTCCACTTCTGGCCCCCACTTCTGGCCCCCACCCAATAAATGAATTCAATGGAATGTTGACTGACCCTGGGGTAGGTTTAATGTTTTGTCTATTCGTTCCACAGACTAGGGAGATGTACTACGATTCGTTCCGAAACTAGTCGTGCGAGATTTAATATACATATATCTTACTTATCATTCTTTTTGGACTTTAAACTTTAAAAATAAACGAAATTGTTAAAAAATATAGTTTAGCAATTCTATAATTCACGATATACTTAATTAGTCGAAGATTGGACACAAAAAATTAAAATCGATCAAAAACCAAAAATTTTCCGAAAAGACCGGATGTATGATTTTGGACGAATCACGTAAAAGAAAACCTATCTTGTGGCATACGGAATACAGTTTTTCGATTGCACACCATGGTGTGTTTAGAAACCACGTTTGCGTTTAGAACACGTTATGACGTCACACGTTATTGGCAAGGAATCTCTTGGGTCATGGGGAATAACCATCCAGGGTAGTTATTCCCCATGACCAAATCCAATCTTCAACTCAATTATGTATATCGTGAATTATACAATTGCTAAACTATATTTTATATCAATTTTGTTTATTTTTAAAGTGTAAAGTCCAAAAAGAATGATAAGTAAGATATATATCAAATCACGCAAGACTAGTTCCGGAACGAATCGTAGTACATCTATGTACCCCTGACTTATCACTTTGGCAGTGGCATATCTTGACATTGCTTTGTTTACAAAATATATCTAATCTAAAAAAGGCAAAGTCCCTTGGACGAATTATCACAATGGACGTAGTCATAAGACGTTGCCGCTCTTACATCTGTGTATCGTATTAGTGATCAGATATCTTTGTCCATCCCACGGAACCTTGCTACGAGTAAAAGAGAAAGTAGATATAAGTTTGGCAACGCCTTACTTCTTTGTAAATCGTGTCAGTTGAGAACCGACTAGTCGGTGTAAACATTGCGGTGAAGTTTGTAAAAATAGCAAAAAATCGTATGAAATTGCAGTGTTTCATCAAAATAAATTTGAAAAAGTGAAAATATGCCATGTTCTGCTGTGTGTTGTTCATCAAAAACAACAAAAGAAGGAGTAAAAGACCCGGGATTGACATTTCATACGTAAGTCTTGGTCAATATATTTAATCTTTTTACTTGCTAAAAGAGGAAGTTTTTTTAACCGGAAAAACTGTAGTAATTACTTTTTATTGGTACTTAGTCATATTTCCTGAGTGATAATCATGAAAGTTAAGTGTAAAAGCATTAATTATTGTAAAATAAAAGGCATTGTTTTAGGCATCTGTGCTAGTGATGTACTACACCAACCAATTTAGTTTTATCGATAATATTTTAGTTTCCGTTTTTGATGTACACACAACACATGCTTTGCGTATGTGTTTACTGCGGGACAAATGCTTGTAAGATCTGCAAATATTTGTTCCGGGTCTGGGTGTTATGGTACCATGGTACTCGTAGTTCCTGATACCCACGACAAGGGAATCCTAGTGTGGGATCATGACTACGTATGTGACTGTTGGGTGTTATGTTATGTTTGTATGTTAGTTTCTTTGTTTAGGTCTTTAATCTTGAAACTGAAATTTGAACCAGTTCCATCCACCCAACCGATTGAGCTGAAATTTTGCATTATCGTGTTCCATTGATAATACATACATGTAACAAATTAAAGAGTTGATATCTTATAACGCCTTTTTCATTAATTTCGCTATTATTCATCGATAGGTTAGTCAATGAAGTCACTTCTCTAGTCACTCACACTAATACATATCTACAACTGCACACTGACAAAAAACGGACATGCTTTGAACCAAAATGCTCTGTCCATTGATAATTCGTCCAAGCAAAGTCCTGACTGACTGACTGACCGAGTGACAACAACAAACAGCCTAAACCACGTCGTAGAGACTTGAGCTTGACTTGTCTTTCGGATTGTCTTAGGGGTGTACCAAGAAAGGAATTTGGAAAGTTTGCCCTCTAAAGGGTCCAAAAAGGGATTTTAATGTAAAACAAAAATGCTCTGTATTTCGGAAACGGTTGGTAGTAGGTAGATGTTGAAATTTTACATGTAGATTCCTCAAATGAAATAACAAATAGGTAGGTACATGTTTCAGCGATACCTACCTGAAATTTTTTTGAAATTTTTTTTTTGAAAGTCGCTAGCGGGTCAGCTAGTCTAAGATAAAAAGTCAAACTTTACAATAGCTACCATCCAAAACATAATTTTATCCAGTCAAGCCACGAAATAAATGGATATTATTCTGATAAGTCGACGCGTACGACGCTGGCGCCAACAGCGTACAAATATAGAGAGAAGGCAATTGAGGGATTCTGCGGACCCCCTATCATTTGACCCTAAATTGTTCGTGCGCTACTATAGGGTTACTAAGGAGTTGTATTCTTTTTTGTGCGGCATCCTCGCAGGCAGTCTAGTTACTCCTCAGAGGTGTACTAGCATAGCACCAGAAGTCAAAGTAAGTGTACCTACATTATTAGCTGTACATACTTTCAATTAGCAATAATCTAATGGTAGGTACCTTTATTTTTTGTTACTACTCCAGAATTATATAGGTATACTAGTAGGTATAGGTAGGCTAGTGGTTTGGCTAGACTGATTTATTTATTAACCGACTTCACAAAAAGGAGGAGGTTCTCAATTCGGTTGTATTTTTTTTTTAATGTTTGTTACCTCATATCTCCGGCGTTTTTGAACCGATTTGGAAAATTCATTTTTTATTTGAATAGATATGCCTCCAGATTGGTCCCATTTTTTTCAGAATCCAGTTTTGATGATGGAATCCATGAGGAATTGAGGGCACTCCTCAAATATTATAGGCATACATATAGGGATTTTGATATTTTCAGCAACAAACCAAGCATTTGCATTCAGAAAGTATCATGACCCTTTCACCACAATGGTTTTTTCATAACTTTCAATTAGCAATAATCTAATGGTAGGTACCTTTATTTTTTGTTACTACTCCAGAATTATATAGGTATACTAGTAGGTATAGGTAGGCTAGTGGTTTGGCTAGACTGATTTATTTATTAACCGACTTCACAAAAAGGAGGAGGTTCTCAATTCGGTTGTATTTTTTTTTTAATGTTTGTTACCTCATATCTCTGGCGTTTTTGAACCGATTTGGAAAATTCATTTTTTATTTGAATAGATATGCCTCCAGATTGGTCCCATTTTTTTCAGAATCCAGTTTTGATGATGGAATCCATGAGGAATTGAGGGCACTCCTCAAATATTATAGGCATACATATAGGGATTTTGATATTTTCAGCAACAAACCAAGCATTTGCATTCAGAAAGTATCATGACCCTTTCACCACAATGGTTTTTTCATATTTTTTTTTCACTCAGATATTTTGTCGAGTACAATGACGGAAGTCGGTTTTTTAAATGAAAAGTTATTACTTAATTGTGTTGGAAATATCCACTAGAGCATCAGCAATCCTGTAAAAGAATTATATTTATTTCAACATATCTGTATTACAGATTCTATGACAAATTTGGCATGCCAGGAGTTATAGGTCGTATTGATGGGACACTCATAGCCATAGTTGCACCCCGGAACCACCCAAGCGAAGCAGCATTTTTTTGTCGCAAAGGATACCATGCCATAAATGCTGCTATTGTAAGTGTACATTACTTTATAAATTCCATCACGCCTGTGTTTCATGAGGGTTGGGCAGAGTTGCCTTTCACCGATGATGCATGCGATTCGATGTCCAAGGGGGGTGGAGACACTGATGATGATACCTATTAATTTCTATTTGATACAATATTAATACCTACTTATACCTTGTTTCAGATATGCGACAGTGACTTAAAAATAATCAGCATTTGTGCGAAATTTGGAGGGGCAGCTCACGATAGCTACGTTTGGCGTTTGTGGAGTATAAGTCGCTACCTTGAGGAGGAACACTTTAATAATGGCATGATTGGCTGGCTTTTGGGGGTTCAGGCTATCCACAGCGACCATGGCTTATGACTCCTGTGCTGCATACCACCGAAAATACACCACAAGCTCACTACACTAACATGCACGTTCATACACGGGTCTGTGTTGAACGATGCATAGGACTTCTTAAAGCTCGTTGGCGATGTTTATTGCGCCATCGAGTTTTACATTATGAGCCCACAAAGTGTGCAAAAATAATGAATGCCTGTGCCGTACTACACAATTTGTGTTTAAACGACGGCATTGTAATTGAAGATGATGATGATCCAAGCCCAAATTATAATGACGATAATATGATATTAATGGAGCCAATTGTTGACAACGCTAGGCAGCAATTGATAAATATACTGTGGCAAAATCGCACGGACGGATAAAAAATAATCTAATTAAGTAAGCGTATTACACTCTTGATGACTATATTAATGATAAAGCCGCGTGGCCTGATGTCGCTCTGCACCTTGACTGCTAAAATGGAAATTTGCAATATCTGTAGTACTTTCCTTTTTACATGGTTAACCATTTTAGAATAATTTAAATTACCCTACTATGCCGTCGTTTAATCACAAATTAGTACGGCACAGGCATTAATTAGTTTTGCGCACTTTGTGTGCTCATAATGTTTGTTACTGATTCTCTCGGCTTAGTCGAGTCATTTTAGTTTATAAGACGATTCAAAATGATCTTTGTGATTTCAATGAATAACATTCTTTTGATTTGATTTGATTTGACAAGTTATTGTAAATAATAAATGTTATATTACCTATTCAGAATTGTATTTTTTTAACTTTCTATTATGTTACGTTCCCTTTTGATTTTTAGTTTTTCCTCCTCTATGGCGAGTAGTTTTGCATCAAAACTATCTGAAAATAGAAAATGTTTTTATGTTTGTGACTGTTGGATGTTATGTTATGTTATTAACATACCAATTTTTGGGGCAATACGCTTGCGCTTTCTGGACCACCCAACAGGCGGCACAGGCAACGGTCTTGGCTCAAGAGGCCGCGCAGGAAACGGACTTAGCGGCGCAGGCAATGGACTTGGCGGCGCAGGCAACGGACTTAGCTCAGGCAATGGACTTATCCTTTGTTGAGGAGGGTGCAATGTGCAGATCTGTGAGGGGCCTGCATTTTCTGTTGATATCTGTATGAGCATAGCGAAATAAATAATTTTAAACTAAGTGCATACATGCAGTACATGCATAAGCCACCTACCAGAGACACATATTTATAGTTTATATTTTTAAATTAAAAATATTGTTCAGTATAGATTTTGGCAAAGCTGTGATATTCTGGAAAAAATAGCATCAAATTATTACATATCCATAAGTAGGTACCTACCTCAGTGGTGGCTATACCATCCATGCCGTAAATAGCCACAGACCCCATCACAGAGAGGACATCCTCATCCACTGCTGTCATGGATTTGATGGTTGATGGTCCATTGCCTGTGCTGCCAGGACCATAACCCGATACTCGTTTCGGTTGTAAGAGGTCTTTTTTTTTACATTATTCTTGAGGTCACGCCTAGTCTAAAATTGTTAAATAATATTCACTCAAAGTTCTTAAATAAAGCGGGAATCCTTGTAGCAATAGCTATTTACCTGCTTCCATTTCATTATTGTTTTTATTGGGCCTCCTAGCGAGTTGAGCCTACTCGTTAAAATTTCCCATTTAAGGTCGAAATCCGCCCGTCCCTGCAACGAATTAGCAAGGTGCCCGGAAGCTATTTCGCTATGGTTTTTCATAAAATCTGCTAAAAACGAAAGCTGGTCTGCTGACGCTTTGCTTCGGCTCATCTTTACTAGGAATGAAAGGGTAAAATTAGAGATTACTTGCGATAAAAAGTGGAAATTCCTTGTTATGCCACAATATGCAATAAAAATAAATTCACCACAAACCAACAGTCACACTATATTTAACGTAGAGATCTATATTGATCTCTATGATATACCAACACAAATATGGTGCTTATTGTTATTATTTACCTTATTTTTATGAAAAACTAAACCGCGTTTCGTCCACGTTTTACCAAACGCGGAAGATTGAAGCACGTTATTTTGACAACTCGTAACATGCTTGTAACGCGCCTTGTCGTGTTTATCAAATCTGACATTGGCATACAGAATACGATTTATGGATGATTCCACGCAGATATCGTAACGTGCCCGCGTTATGTTACGTCTGGTCATGGGGAATCAGGGCCTGGGTGGTTATTCCCCATGACCCAAGAGATTCCTTGCCAATAACGTGTGACGTCATAACATGCTCTAAACGCAAACGTGGTTCCTAAACACACCATGGTGTAAAATTGAAAAACTGTATTCCGTATGCCACAAGATAGGTTGTCTATGTCTTGTGTTTTCTTCTATTTGATTTTACGTGATTCGTTCAAAATCATACATCCGGTCTTTTCGGAAAATTATTGGTTTTTAATCAATCCAAAAAGAATGATAAGTAAGATATATGTATATTAAATCTCGCACGACTAGTTTCGGAACGAATCGCAGTACATCTCCCTAGTCTGTGGAACGAATAGCCAAAACATTAAAACAACCCCAGGGACAGTCCATTCCATTGATGGGTGGGGGCCAGAAGTGGGCTCTAAATAATGGCTAACTTTCCAATAGCGACTGTAAGCTAGGAAGTTCATATTTTTATCAGACATGTAGGTTCACATAACACAAGCCTAAATATGAAATGGCGTACCGCGGAAACCAATAGTTTTGGATATATTAATTTATCATTAATTTATACCATCTATCGGTAACTCTCATTCTCAAAAAAAAAAACGAAAAATCATGATTCCAAACTATCAAAACTGATAATCTAATGTAAAAAAATGTTGGCATGATCTGCAAATATTTGTCCCGGGTCTGGGTGCTGTAGTACCATGATACTCGTAGTTCCTGATATCCACGACACATGGAATCCTACGTAAGTATGTAACTATTGGGTGTTATGTTATGTTCAATAGGTCTGGGTGCTGTAGTACCATGATACTCGTAGTTCCTGATATCCACGACACATGGAATCCTACGTAAGTATGTAACTATTGGGTGTTATGTTATGTTCAATAGGTAATCCCTTTAGTCGCCATGTGGCGACTAAGGGACTTGCTTTCTATGAAAAAAATCCACAGGAGGAGTTGGAGGAGTTCTATTCTTAGGCTGAGACTATCACGGCTACACAAACAAATCGTCACACGATATTTAACGTAGAGATCTATACCTATTGATCTCTATGATATACCAACACAAATTTGGTGCATAATGTTATTTAATTACCATAATTTTATGAAAAACTAAACCGCGTTTCGTCCACGTTATCCCAAACGCGGAAGATTGAAGCACGTTATTTTGCACGTAACATGCTTGTAACGCGCCTTGTCGTGTTTATCAAATCTGACATTGGCATACAGAATACGATTAAGTGATGATTCCACGCAGATATCGTAACGTGCCCGCGTTATGTTACGTTTGGTCATGGGGAATCAGGGCCCTGGTGTGGTTACACTAGTCAAAAAAAAAAAAAAAAAGTCAAAGTCAAAAAGAACTTTATTCATTGAAATCACAAGGATCATTTTGAATCGTCTTATATAAAATTAAATTACTCCTGTTCCAACGCGACCAAGCCTAGAAGAATCAGGCAACAAACTCGGCTTGGCTTACATAAATGGTCCGTCTTACCACTAGGTGAGAAGCGCCTGTGTGGTGCCTCGGAGCAAGGAGTTGCTGATACATAGTAAATGAGAACTTAAAAACCTTAGGAAGGTAGTCAAAAGTAAATAAACATCAGCAAAAATATGCAAGACAGCACACGCTACGCTTGTTATACTTATAAATAATAATCTAATACAAACATGTAAATAGGTAAGTAAAGATATTGCAAATTTCTATTTTAGCAGTCGAGGGGCAGAGCGACATCAGGCCACGCGGCTTTATCATTAATATAGTCATCAAGAGTGTAATACGCTTTCTTAATTAGATTCATCTTTATGTAGGATTTAAATCTTCGAATAGGAAGTTTAAATGCACCTTCTGGAAGTTTATTATAGAACCGTACAGAATTCCCCATAAAAGACCCACTTACTTTCTTTAATCGAAATTTTGGTATATTTAGTTTGTGTTTATTTCTCGTGTTAATACCATGCACGTCACTTTTTATCATAAAACTATCCAAGTGTTTATGTGTATGTAATAATATTTCATAGATATATTCTGATATTACTGTAAGAATATTGATGTCTTTGAAACGCTCCCTCAAGGAGTCACGCGACTTCATTTTATAAATGGCACGTATTGCCCGTTTTTGTAAGACAAAAATAGCTTGGATATCTGCTGCTTTACCCCACAGTATGATACCATATGACATAACACTATGGAAGTAGCTAAAATAAACAAGCCTAGCTTCATCACTAAGCTGCCTTATTATACGAACTGCATATGCAGCGGAACTAAGTCTACCAGCAAGAGCCACAATTTGTGGTGCCCACTGCAACCCTGCATCAATATTAAGCCCTAAGAAAATGGTAGACTTGACAAGATCAAGTGTCTCCCCATTTATTTTAATATTAGTTGGATAATGTTTTACATTTGGCAATGTGAATTTGATGCATTTCGTTTTTTTAGCATTAAGCAAAAGATTATTAACTGTGAACCACTCAAGAACACGCGATAGTGAATCATTTACATCATCGTAATTAGATTTAGATCTATCAACTTTGAAAATCAAAGAAGTATCGTCAGCAAATAGAACTATGTCACATATGTCTTTCACAAAAAAAGGGAGATCGTTAATGTAAACTAGGAATAAAAAAGGGCCTAGTATTGAACCCTGTGGCACCCCCATGACAATAGTCGATACTGAAGACCTTTCACCACCAACATCAAGGTCATCAGGGTGGTTATTCCCCATGACCCAAAAATTCCTTGCCAATAACGTGTGACGTCATAACGTGTTCTAAACGCAAACGTGGTTTCTAAACACACCATGGTGTGGAATCGAAAAACTGTATTCCGTATGCCACAAGATAGGTTGTCTATGCCTCGTGTTTTCTTTTACGTGATTCGTTCAAAATCATACATCCGGTCTTTTCGGAAAATTTTTGGTTTTTAATCGATTTTAATTTTTTGTGTCCAATCTTCAACTCAATTAAGTATATCGTGAATTATAGAATTGCTAAACTATATTTTATAACAATTTCGTTTATGTTTAAAGTTTAAAGTCCAAAAAGAATGATAAGTAAAATATATGTATATTAAATCTCGCACGACTAGTTTCGGAACGAATCGTAGTACATCTCCCTAGTCTGTGGAACGAATAGACAAAACATTAAACCTACCCCAGGGTCAGTCAACATTCCATTGAATTCATTTATTGGGTGGGGGCCAGAAGTGGGGGCCAGAAGTGGACTTCAAATAATGGCTAACTTTCCAATAGCGACTGTAAGCTAGGAAGTTCATATTTTTATCAGACATGTAGGTTCACATAACACAAGCCTAAATATGAAATAGCGACCGCGGAAACCAATAGTTTTGGAGATATTAATTTATCATTATACCATTTTGATCACTCTCATTCTCAAAAAAAAACGAAAAATCATCATTCCAAACTATCAAAATAGATAATCAAATGTAAAAAAGTCAAATACCACGGAAACATGGCGCTTGGATAGCGATTTCAAAAATTAATATCTCCAAAACCATTGGTTTCCGCGGTACGCCATTTCATATCTTGTGTTATGTGAACTCACATGTGATAAAAATATGAACTTCCTAGCTCACAGTCGCCATTGGAAAGTTGAACCCCAAAGTTTTGGGTTTCATTCGTGGCGTCTCAAAGTGAACTTTTCAAGTACCGTGGTGGCCTTTTCTTGTTAGAGTGTATTATGCTTTGATCCTACCATCCAAAAAATAAATTCTGCTCATTCATTAATTACTAGGAATTAGGAGTAGTTATTGATAGAACCTGTGTTTTAGATCCCTTAGGCGTTAGTTAGCGCAAGTATCTGTTTGCGTTTCTTTTTGTCACCAAGCAGTAACAAACAACAAATTCACCACAAACGAATCTTCACTTGGTCTTCATCAGCCGGAGACATCCACTGCTGGATGAGGCCTCCCCCATAGCATGCATATCGTGCAATGGGGGATCACAGATGATGTTCAGTAGGCACTCAGGTGGATGCTGCAGCAAGAGGTTGCGGGTTCGATTCCCGCTGGGGAACAAATATTTGCATGATCTGCAAATATTTGTCCCGGATCTGGGTGCTGTAGTACCATGATACTCGTAGTTCCTGATATCAACGACACAGGGAATCCTACGTAAGTATGTGATTGTTGGGTGTTTATGTTATGTTATATAGGTAATCCCTTTAGTCGCCATTGGCGACTAAGGGACTCGCTTTCATGGAAATGTTATTAATTACCATAATTTTATGAAAAACTAAACCACGTTTCGTCCACGTTATCCCAAACGCGGAAGATTGAAGCACGTTATTTTGACAATTCGTAACATGCTTTTAACGCGCCTTGTCGTGTTTATCAAATCTGACATTGGCATACAGAATACGATTTATGGATGATTCCACGCAGATATCGTAACGTGCCCGCGTTATGTTACGTTTGGTCATAGGGAATCAGGGCCCTGGTAGAGTTTACCTAGATACGTCAATAAATTAGGCGGTAAAAATATCACTTTTCAAGATGGAGGTTGAAGCTGCAGCGGTGTTGTGTTTTATGAGTGCCAATTATTTTTACATGAATCTTTTAAATTTCAACAAAGCTTAAAGAAGACAAAAAAAAGAAGATGGTGGATGATAAAAATGCACAGAAGCCGTACAAGGTTAGACGTTTTCCTAAGTTTATAATTGTTTTAAATCATGGTTTTAATTTGAAGAGGTGGAGAACTCCTACTTTTCCACTTTTTCTAATTAGAGAATGCAGTAAAATAGGTAAAAAACTTCAACATGTGTATTTAGTTTTAATTGTATGTAGGAAAATATTAAAAGTGGAAAAGTGAGGTTTTGTTCCACCTCCTCATTTATTACAAGAGCTTCGCTGCATTTACTACTTAACTTTATATATTTTTTTTTTCATTTATTTTAGGAGAACGATGGAAGAAAATATATTCTCTGACCTGCTAGCTGAACCAAGTGGACAATTTATTGGATTCGTCCGAATGTCATCGACTGATTTCGACATACTCCTTAACAAAGTGGGCCCTATTATAGCAAAACAAGAGACTAGATTTCGAGAAACAATTCCAGCCAAAGTACGGTTAGCCATCACATTACGATATTTAGCTTCTGGAAATAGTTTCAGAAGTTTACATTATTTGTTTAAGATGTCCCATCAAGTTATTTCCAATATCGTCAAAGATTGTTGTGCTGCTCTTATAACTGTTTTGAAAGACTTAATCAAGTTACCTTCGTCTCAAGACGAGTGGCTACAGAAGGAAGCCGATTTTAGAGACAGATTTCCCCATTGCATGGGAGCCCTCGATGGTAAACATGTGGTGGTGATATCACCAATTCACAGCGGTTCCGAATATTTTAATTACAAACATTCGTTTAGTATTGTGTTGATGTCCTTGGTGGATAGCAATTTTTGTTTTATGTTCTGTGATGTTGGAAGCAAGGGAAGAATTAGCGATGGTGGTGTATTTAGAGACAGTGTTTTATTTGAAAAGCTACACAGTAACGCTTTAAATTTGTCACAACCTGAGCCACTTTCTAATGATAATGTACCTATGCCCTACGTTATTGTTGCTGATAATGCGTTTCCATTGCACTCCAATTTAATGAAGCCTTATCCTGGTGACCATCCAGAAGGGAGTATGCAACGAAAATTTAATCGGAAACTATCTTCCGTTCGCATCGTTGTAGAAAATGCGTTTGGTATAATGTCAGCTCGGTTTCGAGTACTAAGGGCACCTATAGCTGTACAACCACATGAAGCTTCAAAAGTAGTCATGACCTGTACTTTATTGCATAACTTTTTGAGAAAAAGTCCCAACTCACGATCTATTTACGCCAGGCTACGTTGACCAGATAATAAATGGAGAAATAACAAGACCAGGGAATTGAAGACAAGATATTGGATATGGCAGCGGTGCTTTAAGGCCTTTAGGGTCAGTTGCTCGACGTCCAACTTGACTCGCAACACAAGTAAGAAATAAATTCTCTGAATATTTCATGAATATGGAATAAAGAAACTTTTCAAGAAACTTGAATGGAATAGGGAACCGGTTCATCCCAATAAATTTTTTCTGCCCACAATTTTTGTAGTAGGATTTTAGCACGAATAGTGCGATTTGTTAGCCGTTCGTCCTACATGCAGTTAGTCCATGTCGCGGTTTGTCCAGTAAGCGTTTGGTCCAATACGCAGTTAGACCTAAAATCTGGACGAACTGCAAATTCACTTGGTAACAGTTGGTCCAAATCGGAGTTCGTCATATTTGCAGTTTGACATACCGGCAGCTCACCCTAAGCCCAGTCCGTCTCATACGCAACTCATAAGTAATAAAGTAGAAACAGAAAACGTTCCTAAGCAACTACAAGTGACAGGATGAACTCATATACAATTTTGAGTTGTGTTTAAAGCTATATGTTTTATCAAACACTGTTAAACATAAAGCTATAAGATAGCTGCAAAATTCACTAATGTTTTGCTTTGGGAAGTGTCATTATAAGAAAACTCTAATTTTGCAAAAAACTGTTTACTTATTTTAACAAAAACAAAACTAAACATGTACCTTCACACACAAGAAAAAACTATTATTCTAAAATACACTTTGACATTATATGATTTAAAAATAAACCACAGTTTACTAATGACAAATGGCTATTCTGAACCGGAACAGTAACATTTTTGTTAGGTATCAAGGGCTAAAATAGTTATGTAAATACTCAATACCCATGTCATGTATCTGCTTGCTAATAAATCATCTTGGCAAAAGTAATTTTCTTTAAAAATTGATTTGGTTTAATGTGATTTTCTTCTAGCCTTCTTAATGTTTTTTTAAGCATTTTGTTGAATTTCAAATCACACATCCTTCTTTTTCTGCTGATAGACGACTTGCGTTTATATAACAGCGTCAAAATGTCGCCCTTCCTTTTTTAAATACTGAACTAAGAGCAGTAAGTTCGGCTTCACTGGTATCTTCTTATTGATCCTGTTGTGCCATCCTTCTATAGAGTTCGTGGTTCTTTGTTTTTCATAGACGACACTTAAAATCGGAAACAAAGGTACCCATTGCTTCAGAAAGTATTGCTGAAATCAAATCGAATGTCAAACTGCGAATATGACGAACTCCGATTTGGACCAACTGCTACCAAGTAAATTTGCAGTCGTCCAGATTTTAGGACTAACTGCGTATTGGACCAAACGCTTACTGGACAAACCGCGACTTGGACTAAATGCGTGTAGGACGAACGGCTAACAAATCAATAGTGCATATAGACAACAAACCAAGAGGGTCGAAAATTTTAAAGGTTGAAGACAAAATTGCTCTTTTTGTGAAAATAGTGTCCGGTGAGTAGTCGAGAGGAAAGTGAATCTCATCGGATTTAGGGGATCAGCCAATGCCCAGGGTACTTGTAGCATTGCTGATGATTAGATTGGATTCTTCATGGTTGGTAGAGTCGTGAGATAGGAGATTGAGTAGGTTAGAGCGATATTTTCTCAGTGGAAAGCAGCCTTTAGCTAGCTCATCGGAGACCGAGCGCTGAATGAGACGTAGATCTTCTTCGGTATCCGAGACCGTTAACAGATCATCACAGTAGAAGTCTAACTGTATAATGTCTTTAACTCTAGGGTTGTCACATTCTTCACCAATCTGCCAAATGCACCTGGTACTGAGAAAACTAGAACAAGCAAATCCGTAGGTGATCGTATTGAGCCTTAGGGTGCGCAAATTTTCATTTTCATTATCACGCCATAGAATGAGCTGTAGGTTACGTTCAGACTCTCTCACATTCGCTTGTCTATACATCTATATAATTCTTCTCTATATCTCCGGATAGAACGTAGCGATACTGACGGAATCGGAGAAGGATGTTAAATAAAGAATCCTGGATAGAGGGACCTACCATTTGGAGGTCGTTCACCGATAGGCCCGATGTAGTAGATTCAGAAGCATTAAAGACTACTCTTAGTTTCGTAGATTCACTTTTCTCTCGCATGACTGGATGGTGTGGAAGAAAGAAAGAATTAGGCTTAGGCTCAGTAGATTCTGATAGGTGGCCAAGATCGGCGTACTCATGAATGAAGTCAGAGTACATTCTTTTTAGCTCTGGATTCTTTCGGAAGCGGGCTTCAAGATTGAAGAACCGATTTCTAGCTATGAAATATGATTCACCCAGACAATCTAGTCCATCTCTAAGTGGAATGCCTACACAAAAGCGGTCATCACTTTCTCGGCGAGTATTGGAGAGAAAGAGCTTTTCGCAAAGCTGCTGTTCCTTTGATTGAGGCTGAATTTGAGGGACATTTTCTAGGTCCCAAAATTTGGATAGCTCCTCCTGGATGTCGGTAGAATCATCATCATCATTCCGAAGAAAATTACAAATTGTAGGCGTATTAGGCAGAGTCCTGCTATGAGCCATCCGAGCTTAGAGCTCCGTAGAATAGGGTTACTTGACCCTAGGGAATGCTGTTTGGGACCGATCAAATCCCAAAACAAGTCAGAGCCAATAAGCATGTCAATAGGGGATGGTTCGTTGAAGCTGGGGTCTGCAAGTTCGAATTCCTTTAGGTTTAGTGTTCTAATATCGAAAGAATGCTTTGGTAAGTCATCCGTTATAGTTTTCAATACTAGGCAGAACATAGTAACTTGGAATGAAATTGTATTGGATTGAACCTGGATAGCGCAGCGTTCTGGGCTTAGATTTAGGGGGTTGTTACCGATAGCGACTATACTGACATTTGATGGCTGAGAGTTAAGTTGAGTCTTTGCTTTACACTCTCTGTGATAAAGGACGATTGACTTCCGCTGTCAAGTAGAGCTCGAACGCTAATGGTTTCATTGGTATTAGGGTTGGTTAGTCGCACCTTGGCAGTACATAATAGAACTTCAGGTGAACACACACAGACACAGCAGGCATAGCTATAGATGTACACGGGCTAGGGCTAGTAGCAAAGAATTATGGTTCATCCTGCATAAGCGACAAGAACCAGGGAGCTTACACACTAGAACATTGTGACCTGCATAGTGATTCTAAAACGTTCGAAAAGCTTCCCGACAGCGGAATCAGGAACTTCCGACGAAGATTCTGTTCCGAACGGCCACAATTATAATAGAACAGATTAATACTACAGAATATTGTGTTAGTTAGGACAATAGAAATTCATTAATAGTTTTAAAAAAGATACAGATAAAAATACAGCAAAAACAGATATAAACAGTGTATAGTACCAGGAATTGGCTAGCATAATAATTAGAATAAGTTCTCAATACAAACGTGCAAGCTTTTATCGTTTTACTGCGAGGTACACAGAACTACCGACGCATCTCCAAATAGAGATAATTTAGTTCAATAGTATAGAAATATAAAGTTAGCCATAAAACAATAACTAGACAGTTATTTGAAAGGTTCACAGGAAATTGTATAGAGATACCTACTAAACAATTACAGGCAGAATACAGATTTACCATTAACAGAGTGTAATAAAAGTGTAAAATAGTTCAAATCTAATAGAATTCTTAAAATAACACAAAGACCAGCCAGTTTAGTGGGCTATAAGAATTGTAAAGACAATAGATGTGCAGCTGCACCAGACAGACAAATAAAGTTAAAGCCGCCCTGTGCCTACGTGCAGATAAACAGATAGGCACAAAATTACACGCCAAGACGCGTGGGAATAACATTACTCGTTATCAAATAGGTATAGCTAAATTAATCTACTGCAATTGGGAGTAGATGTCTATTTAGAATGGTCACATTGCCTGTTTTAGTGTAAGATGTACTATAGATCGAGGTAGGGGCTAACGCCCACTTAATAGGCATATTGTAAAACTTAATAATAGACAATTAGATTAATCCAAATGTAACAGCAATTGGTAATACCTAATTTAGTTTTACCTCATCCTTTCCGTATATATAGAATCTGAATAATAGTTATAAAATGTCTTGTCATGCATGTTTGTAAAATTACCATGCACTGTAAAATAGATTTATTATAATTTTCCCTAGATTAATTTGTAAACCGTTGTGCAATTATATTGCACACAGTTTTGCCGTATTTTATAATAGTTTACATGTTTAATATTAGAATTATGGAATAAACAGTCTGGCGGAGGTGCGGGGGGCATTTTTGTGGGCGGGTCTGAACAATGGGATAAATAGTGAGCTCTTCCCGACAAACGGAGTAGTCGACAGACGGTTGTAGTACAGAGTAGTAGTCATAAACGGTAGTCAATAGAGAACAGTCAACAGAGTAGTTAGCAGCGAGCCATCACAGTGTTCAGACCTCCAGCCGAAAAGCCTCCTCAGCCGCAAGCCGCGTTTACAGTATCCATCTGAAGAGTTTCATTCCTCCAAGAACCTACAGAATCCCAGCTCACCGTACAACAAAGGACCCGGACAGAGTCAGCCAATGATTCGACAGTTCACAGTACAGTCCACGCTCTTGACAGTTACTGGCTCTGCCCGCGGTCCCGTACAGATTCCCCAGAACGCGAGTCTAAAACATCCGATAACGGAAACTTTGACATTAGGATTCGACAAACGCATTAATTACTGCGGTAATCTTCTTTGATGTGCGAAAAAAGACCGCCGCCGGAGCTATTGTCTACCACCATTTGCCATATTGATTGGCATTGTAAAATTATGGCCATAAATTGTGGTTACACCTAGGTGTTGTTTAAGTTATGGCAATAATTATTGGCATATCACGGTAGTGTGGCCTCACCATAAGCGGACAACCAAATTTAGCGGCAGCAATTAGGACTTTCACTATTCTGGCTTCTTCTTTCTCTGATAGACGCGGTGGACATCCAACAGACTTGTTATGGTTATTGTGGACTTTGTTAAATATGGTCTGTTTAGGTATGGAAAACTGTCGAGCAGCTGCTCGTGCCGATAACTTGTTATTTCCCACTAACTCAACTGCTAGTTCAAGCATTTCTTGGCTATAGTTTTTATATTCACGGGCCCCAAGACGCCGACGTTTTTTTCTTTCTTTCAGCCTGGATTTCGCGTTTCCTTTGTTCCTGGAATAAATAAAATGACTCATTGCTACAGATAGCCAATAAATATATATAATAAATTAAATTTATGATATATGTATATAATAAATTAGAATTGAAATATATTAGAAAACGTATATTATTTGCGCAAATACAAATTTCACGTTGACAAAATGTTATGGAAAGGTGAAATAAACTGAGAGGCTGATGTCACACTGGCCTAATTAATTAAGTTTAATTAATGTGAATGTGTTTTTCTTGTTCAATAAATAATAGTCTATTCTATTCAACAAAAAACTTCTAAATGCAGTCGATCATACGACCGAACCACCTTTATGTACTTATAAATTACAATGTAAATTAATTTTAGTTAGGTAAGTAGGTACTAAGCTATATTTTACTTCACTATTTTGTTAGAAAAAGTTAATTACGTAAAGATACCAAACTTATAAGAGCGAAAATCTCAATAGCATAAACTTATTGGCAGCCCTATTGCCTAACTAGCAGCGGCCAATGTTTACAACCCAGGGTACTGAGAACTGAGGCCCAATTCTCTAACTTAAAAATAGTTAAAATAGAGTTCGGATCATGTTTCGATCTTGTGTCGATGTCTTAAATGTCAGAAATGGTATTCTCTAAACATAAAATACAACACTGTAATGTGATTATTTCGAAATGTGACCGAAATTTGAACAATTCAAAGTTTTTTCGATAATTTTAGCATTGTAGATGGAGTATCCTATTCTAATGGTAGTCACCGTGAATTCCAAGTAGACTAAATTGTCATTTATAGGGGAGCAGAATACCAACTTTCTGTCAATTCATAATTCAGTCTCGATTCGGTTAACTTTCAGTGTAGTTTTAAAATAATTTAGAGAATTGGGCCTCTGTTTGTAACATTGGTCGCTCACATTTCTCAAACACAAACACCAATCGTGAGTTATAATACATATCAAAACGTTCTCCTAACATCATTCTATATCATATTCAGAAACTACTTACCCAGGCTTTATTGAAACAGGCTGTCAATGAAAAATTCAATAACATAAATTGGTCCACACTTCAATGGTGCCTCTTTGACCACTTCTGACAGACAACTGAATGGCGTAAGCAAACAAACTGTCCATTAGTGTTGCCAGAAGTATAATTTATTTTCTACCACTGTTTACAAAATGTGCCTAGCTTACACCGTTTCAGTGTTACGAGCTAATTTAGTATTTTTTTTTGTTTCGTCCAATGTTACCCTTAAAGTCTAAAGTTGGAGGATTTCACGGTAATTCGTATTTTCTATCTTCAGTGGGTTCCATCAAAGTCACTAGACGGTTTCAGCGCTTATCGACTCCATAGCGAATCTATGAATTTATTATTATTTGGTATTCCGTAAGCAAAATGACAGCTCCAATCGCTTTAATTCAAAATCACCGACGTTTCGCGAAAGGCGCTAATCGAGGCTACGTTTTATAAATTGCGTTTGGGGGTGATTATCTTGTAAGGATAGTTATTGATATAACGAAGAAATTAGGAATTAAGTATAGAATATTTAGGACCTACGTTAGAGGTACCTACTTATGTATTTTTAGCAACTCGTGACTGTAGCAAACAATAAAAAATGGCTCGAGCAATAATACTCGCCGCAGCCGAGGAAGTAAGGGCGCGAAATGCTGTCAGACCAGAGAGGAAGCTTATCCGCGACACCAGTGATCCTATGTCGTTTCCGGATAAGCAATTCATAAGATTATTTTAGACTGCAGAAAAATTCTTTCGCGGCTCTCGTTGAAGAATTAACGCCACATTTGAAAATAAAACAGCCCCATCAATTGAAAGTAACTTACCTACCTAAACATACGCCTACTTAAAACATTACATTAATTGAGCAAGCGAAGCGCCATTTCGAAACTCTATCTGCATGTCACAGCTATGGTACAAGACATGGTGGTAGGCTCAGTACCCAAAAATATAGGTTAAGCAAATCTTCCAAAAGCTTCTTGGGCACTGGTGTAAAATTGTACAATAAGCTTTCCGATGAAGTAAAAAATTTAAGTTGCCATTTGTTTAAGATAAGAATTAAAATATTATTGGTGCTTAAAAGTTACTACTCATTGGCAGATGCTCTAAATGATGTTAATTTTAGTTTATTTATGTCCTAGCTATAAGTATTTTTAACACAAATTTATTATTTTTTAAATTTATTTTGAATTGTATTTATATTTTACACATTTGACAAGGCCATTTTACAGCCGCAATTTATTTCATTTATAGTAGAATTAATTAAAATATGACATGGCAACATTATTCTTGACCAATACCAGTATTACCTGCAGCTTGGTAAAGTTGTAAACAAAATTAAATAGATTGTTAATTTATTATTTTCTCATGTACCTACCTAATTATTTGTTTGAACATTTGTATTCCTTTTTTTTTGACGTAACTAAGTGTTCCTTGTGATCCAAAGGTGGAAATAAATGAAATGAAATTGCTAAATCAATGTCAATTCGTCGGCGTTTGTTTATAGTCTAAATTATTTGTACCTATTTCAGATACTACCTGCATTATCCTTCTATATGCACGGGTCTTGCCAGAGAAGTGCGGGAGCATCCTATTTATTTAGCATGGCTCAGCCAACTTTTTCTAAATGCCTGCGGGAGGTGACTAATGCCCTAAATGCATAATTCTTCAAAACCACATAAAGTTCCCTACGTCTCGCGAAGAGCGAGAAATCGTTATGAGGGAGTAAGTAGACTTTCGAAGGGGGGGGGGGGGACCGCAGTTAGGCATATGCACCCTACTTAATTTATCTAACTTTTTTATGAATAAAATTCTTAATTTCAAAGGTAATGTTTATTTGTTATAATTATATATCTGAATAAAAATTGATGAAACAACCTAATAGAGATAGTAGAGAGAGGCTTTTCAGCTGTTACCCAAGAATGGCAACGTTTTGAGCTAGGGCTTCATAATTTTGAGTTCTCCGCTCCTCAATAGCCATTGCCCAATTCGGCACACGCTGCTCATGCCGTACTACAATAAAAAAGGCTCTGTTAGTAAATATTACTAAATTATTGTAACAAATTGGATCAACCATCTCTATTAAGTAGATAGGTAGGTAATTACGACGCCTACTTTCACTACAACTGCTCGTTTGATTGTGGCTTTCTGTAAACAGTAAAATAAATTTAATTTTGGTAGGTAATAACATAACATAACACCCAACAGTCATATACGTAGTCACGATTCCACAGTAGGATTCCCTGTGTCGTGGGTATCGGGAACTACGAGTGCTATGGTACTATAACAGACCCGGAACAAATATTTGCAGATCATACAAACATTTGTCCCGTAGCGGGAATCGAACCCGCAACCTCTCGCATCTCAGCCGACTACTCGCCCGCCGCGCCACAGAGGCCGTCAAAAAATACTAGTGTGTATCTTACTTATACAATACTTAACTACATCTATTGGTATTGGAACCCCAGGCAAGCCCTCAATCGCCACAGGCCCTTTAGAGCCAACACCCTTTCTTCCAGTGCAGTAATGAATATCATTCGGTTGGGCCCACCACCTGTCCCTGTTGCTTGACGTCTGGAGTTAGCCCCTTTACCTTTCGTTTTGGCCTTAAAGTCTATCCAGTACTGTGGTAAAGAAAAAAGCAAGCAATGCATTACAAATATGGCCTGTAATTCTTGTGTAAGTTATGGCGTTATTGTAAAGTTATACAAAAGCGAGTAAAACATACTCTCCGCCATTGCGTCCCAGTCTTAGTCGAACCATCTCCCAGGGAGTTGAGTTGGGCCGCCAAACTATCCCACGCTTTGTGTGAAGTTTGGCTGGCCATCGGCCCACTTCTGGCGCGGCCCATTGCAAGTTCGCGGTGTCTCCGCGAACTCCACCAGCAGTTCTAGGTGTCTAATCGACACTAATCGTAGTATAGGTAAATCGTCCATTAACTCTACCCTAAGCTCTCTGAAATAGGTGGTAGCATTCAATTATTAGGTCTCCCTTTACGTGTTCCATTTTTCTAGCCCGATCTTTTCATCTAAATATCATTACACTCGACATCATTAAAATGCTGATAAATTACTAATGAAGTAGGTACTTACTTGCTTTTATTTGAAAAATGTCACTTCACAAGTAAATAAGCAACTTTTCTCAAAAATATAATTTAAAATTTGTTCAAGTTGGCGCCAACAGTTTTTGTAAATAGCCGCCGCTCGCTATTGGGCGCGAAAACAAATTGTTTTCATTCTTTGCCTATTAGACCCATGGAAGTAATAAGTACTGTTGTACGTAGTAATTATTACTTCCATGATTAGACCATACAGAGTTCCAGTTTGAAAGTAACTAGAGCTGTCAAAATAATATCGATAAACATCGAAAGTCACTGAGCAAGAGCTTGGTGCAATAATGCAGCTTTCCGATACGTAATCGCGATTAATAACAATCTTCGGTTACCCACTAGGGCGAGTGAACAACTATCATCAGTTAGTCACTAAAGACAAAAAAGATAGGGAATCGGGGGGCTGGTCACACGGTCTCCTTAGCCGTTGTTTGACATATTCTGGAATTGAGAACCACCACGTGGTTTATTTTTTCTCGGGTGGTACAGAAGAAAGGGGTGGGGAAGTAGCCCATTTTATGAGCGCGTCCCAGATATTATGAATGAGGAATACCTCGAGGGTTGGAGCGGCGATGATTGTATCGTTATAAAGAGCGGTGGTACTTCACCATCTGCTGATACGGAAATTGTTACAGAGACTGCTAAATTAGATCCAGAGATCCTAAATGCATTAGGTGAGGATGGTAGTATTAAGAAATAACCTAAGGCCCTGACTTTCATTTAGAGGCTGTATCAAGGCTGAAATATTCCCTGCAATATGGTCTTACAAAAGATCAGATCAAGGATCTGATGGAGAAGTATACTCTCCCTAAAAACTGTGCTATTGAACCTCCTGAATTAAACTCGGAGATAGCAGCGGTTGTAAACACCAATTTACTCTTTAGGGTAATATGGTCCCTATTTACTTGGGGAGGTTAAATGATGCAACTATTATATAAACTGAATATAGATACATAATAACGCGAATAATAACTCCATACAGTGTCTCGATCTGTGGAGTGAAGATGACTGTCCGTATGCGCTCACCGTGCTTCGCTCTAACATACGAGTCGGCATTCCTGTAGCCATAGCTGGGCACCGTTAATCAAATAGTTAACTTCGTTAATCCGCTACAAAAAAGTTAGCATCGTTAAACGTTAAAGCGTTACATTTAGGAAGAATTAACGCAAGTTAACGTTAATCGTTAATCCGTTAATATGGGTAAAATTGCATCTTTATATCGTTGCGTTACTTACGTACTACTTCTGGAAGTTAACAGGTTAGGAACAAAACAAAATACTTGTATAATTCAAATGTGTAATTTAATCGTCGGGCATAAGGTGCATATTCCCCTTCATGAACATTAACATGTTGAAGTTCTCGTCTGAAAGCGAGGCTCGTTTTGGTGTAAAAATGTCTTTACCCGTAGAAAAAGGACGTTCAACTGCAGCGCTTGATGGTATAGCAGTATTGTATTTATTGAATGAATAGATTTATGAATATCTGTTCCCCGAGGAATGCAGCATCAATTATCAACACGCAAATGATCACTGACAGTAATTTATAATAACAACAAACATGAAACAAACAAACAAAATACTCGTCACTCTAAGCACCGGCGCTAAGTAATGAAATGATCAAACGAAACAAATCTCTTCGCAGTTTTCTTTCTCACTCGCACGCGCAGCCAAAATATATCTAGTTTTGTTTTTGTTTCACTCGCTGCCACGCGCCTCCCGGCACTTGTCGGTGCCGTGCGGTAACTATTAGGCATTGGATTAACGATTAACGGACTTCTGCATATTAACGAAAGTTAACGTGTCCGTTAACATTTTTAAAAGTTAACTTAAAAGTTAATCCGTTAATCAAAATGTTAAGTTCGTTAATTAACGATTAACGGATTAACGAGTTAATGCCCAGCTATGCCTGTAGCACACACACACTGCTACAGTAATCTCCCTAATTTATTTATTATTATTATTATAACCTCCGTATTTTCCAATTGGTTAAACAAAACAACTTATAACTCATCACAGCATGCTTGCACAATCGTGATTTGCAACGTTGCTACATTCCTATGTGTGGCATTACTGGGTGTTCTAAAAGTGATAACCCATGAACCATGGCATGGTTATCCTCTGAGTTCATACATGGTTCATACTAAAACTTTTGTTATACACTTTTTAATTTTGGTACACTGTGAAAATTGCTTGTTATTTTATGACATTAAAAAACAACAAAAATCTTTTTACTTGACTTATTCTTACTTACATTATATGATTACATTGAAACTAACCTTATAAACTAACACTTTTTAGTTTAAAACTGATTTAATTCTACACAACTTGCTGGTTCTGCGATTGAATTTGCTGTGTGGTGCTTCCCATCTCTTTCCGCAGCCAGCCTTGCATTCGGGAACGACACAAGTATAAAATAATGAAGGCCAATAGTAAAACGATGATTGCCATCATTAATCCGTAGGTTTGCATATGATTTTCTAACGAGTTATGAGTAGTTCTTCGAAATTTCATTCTTCGACTGATTCATCTGGCCAAAATTTTGTTTCACTTTCAGCTCTGTCACACATGTTTATATGAAAAAAGGTAACCAAAGAACATATATTTCAATGAGGGGCTTGCTTTTATCAAGTAGTTTTGAAGATATCTACATTCAAATATTTTGTTCCAGATGAATCAGAATTTGCTACAGATGAATCAGAATCGCAAAAAAAAATGTCAAACTTTATTTAATCTGGCTCTGTATTAAGAAAATAATCATATTTTAACATCTACAATAATTTGTATTTATGAAAACAATTATCAGTGATCATATCACGGAAAAAGACTGATGAATCAAGAATAATTTTTGTTAAATATTTTTGAAAATCTAAAACAGTGTATTCTTACGTTACCTGGGAAAGCGAGAATATTAAATATTAATTAAAATAAATAAATAATGCTGGACAGTTCACACAACATTAACTAGCCCCAAGCTAAGCAGAGCTTGTGTTATGTGTACTAGATAACTGATATACTTAATACAATACATTACATATAGATATTTTTATTATACATAGAAAATACCCAAAACACCCTGATCAAATATCTGCAGATCGTACAAATATTTGTTCCGAGGCGGGAATCGAACCCCCAACCTCCTGCGTCGCAGGCGAACCTTCGCCCGCCGCGCCGCAGAATTCAGAGGTATTGTAATATAACAGAAATTGACTATTGCTAATATTTGTAATTCTGCTAGGTAGGTACTTTAAAGTAAGTATAATAAAATTGCTACAATATGTTATTCTCTCTGTTTATTTTTTTCCGTGTACAACTCCTGTTTTTTATACTTAATGCCTTAGCTTATAACCTTTCAAAATTAGAAAACCACAGCAGTACAAACTTATTCTACTAATGCCACTTTTAACATCAGTCTTAGTTATGGAATCTTAATTATGATCTAGAATTAAAAGTCACATTAGTGTATTTATTACTAACAATAAAGTAACAAACATGAGATCAACTTTAATTAAATGGAATTTTTGACATTTATCTTCCTTTTTAACTATCAAAGAAACATAATTATTCTAAGTATGGTTAACTAATAAGTAATGAAGTCAAAGTTAAGTACTAAAAGAAATATTTCCTTGGCTTTTTGCAAGGGATCGAGCTGCTTTCGATGTCATCCTCAAAGCAGTTTTTTTGTTGACGAGATCTTGAATTTTTGGAGGAAGATGGAGTAATCATATCTTTTCCAATGCCGTGAGACACTTTTGTCCGTTTATCATATTGAGGACCAGTGCATTTTCGCCAGTATGTAAAACATTTTGCGATTACGATATTGTGCCGATGGTGAATCTAAAATAAAGTGCAATTTTGTTACGCCTGGCACTTCATTTTCAAGAAAGCGTAGAATTAGGTGTAAGTGTTCCCAAATTGCGACGGCATCATGGCGCAAACATTTGCTGATCTTACAGTATGACTGTTTACACAGTTTTCCGTCTTTAATGTAATAAATAACAGAAGTGTGCAATGTTACTTGTTGTCTGGAACTGCCAAAGTGGAAAGACTGAATCTCAGCGGCGTATTTAGTATTATAGTTTTCACTAATTTCACAATGTATGATGCATTCTTCGGGCTTTAGGTTTTGTTTAAAATTTTTAGTAAAACTATATTGAGCAATAATATTTCCGTAGTGGCGCATATAAGGTACTAATAGGTTTTCGATATGTTCGATTATATCTTTGGGATGCGCTGCAACTTTTTCCTTAATCGTTTGAAGCGTAGCTTTTTCTTTTCCATCTTTGATGTATGTCTTTTTCAATTTGTTCCAAATCTAGTAATGCATTCCTTTGGTATTGTCAAATTCTTTATAATTTATGACCTTATTGCAACTATCACAGTTTTTTGCCAGACAGTGAACATTTCTGGGATCACAACATAGTGATTGTAGAATCTCATTTACGGATTTTTCCTCAATTAGATCATTTTTCGAAGGGCTACAACGACCAGCTCCATATTTTCATGATCTTTACACAAACATGTTTCTCGAATATTGACGTTAGGAATAAAATATATAAATAAATAAACCCAAAATGGACGAAGCTTACAAAATGCACTGTAGCTTATTTTGTATTGAGGATTGGTTTCAAGATACTTTTTATGTAGATTCTGCAAACTGTCGTTAAGATAACTGTCGCTTCCGTTTTCTCACTTTTCCTTTCGTTACAAATTATTTTTTTCCCGTGTACATTCTACTGTTTTCATCTTCTTCAAAATACATTCTGACACTTTCTTTAATTCCGGTAGCACAGGGTTCAACAACCAGCTGTATATTTTTATTTTCAGATAGATTTTTCTTTTGTCTTTTATTATCGTCTGGTATCCGTTTATCTTTTTGTAAGCGTGTTCACGCGAGCTGTACCCACTAGTTGGTCTAGGCCACCAGAGGGCGCTAGACCACTAGTATATAAGCTTTGACCGTCACGAGAGCGGCGTCCATTTGCAATATATAATTATCATGAGAAACAGCGCACGCACGCGCTTTTACATACTTACCATCAATGTACCTCGCATTAAATTAAATAACCAGTCAAAAAAATAGAAAATCTTTATTCTTACCCGTGACCCGTACGATCCTAAGAGACCAGGGACCTAGAAGCCGCATTCCAAACATTGAACCTTCGGAGCCAAATCGTCGCATCGTGGGATCTACGGAGAAGGGTCTGGCTAAATCGTTCCAATTTCACCGTCTTGTCCTTATTCAATTGTACTAAAACTGTTTCTCTTTCGCAGTGGTCCAGTAATTCCACCACGCCAGGGTGTGGTGTTTCCAGGAAAATCGTGAGTACCCTGTGTTTTGCATAGCCTGCCAAAATGAGTGTCGAAAATGTGTCTAATCGTAGTAAATCTCCTAATCTCCTAGGGACAGATTTATGAGACAGTTCTGTGAACGCGACCCGCGACTCAAAGGGTTAATCGACTTCAATGTAATTTCGTCCAAACTTTTGATTTAAACGATCAATTAAAAAAGTTTTGGGAAATAGAGGAAATTAGTAAACCGAATCAATGTCTTTCTGCAGAGGAACGTATCTGTGAACAATTATTCACGGAAACAACAGAGCGGGTAGATAACGGCCAGTTCTCAGTTCGCATTCCTCTCAAACAACCGGTTGAAACCTTAGGCAATAGCTTCAAAATAGTGGAAAGTAGGTTTTTATCGCTAGGACGTAGGCTAGAAAAATCACCACAATATAAAGATCTGTATGGTGACTTTATGCGGGAATACTTAAGCTTAGGTCACATGACGCGCATTGATAACTTAGATTTTTCATTGCCTCATTATTTTTTACCACACCATGGTGTGTTACGTGAACAAAGTACTACAACTAAATTACGCGTAGTTTTCAATGCGAGTCAAAAAACATCGACCGGTATATCGCTTAACGATATTCAAATGACAGGTCCAGCATTACAAAACGATCTATTTTCGATTCTTTTACGTTTCCGTCAGTACAAATACGTAGCATGTGCTGATATAGAGAAATTTTTCCGTCAAATACTCATACAAAAGGATCAAAGAAACTTGCAATTAATTTTATGGCGGGAAAATGTATCCGATTCCCTCGGTATATACAAACTTAACGTCGTCACCTACGGTACAGCATCAGCGCCGTACCTGAGCATACGTTGTATTAGGGAGTTAGTGCCTTTTCACATGTCCCGGTTGCCGGGTAGTCGGCGCCGGGTACCCGGTGTCAAATCGAGCTTTCACATGTCCCGGTTGATGCCGGCAGTATCGGCTAGAGAGCCGACAAGAGTACAGTCTCGTTCATACTTCAAACATGGACCGTGAACAAATAATTGCAATGTGGCTTTTATATCGAAGACGAAAATATCTACGCCGGAAAGAAAAATCAAGAAATTATTGGGTTCATCCAATTAATATGAAAAGAGAAGCATTAGGTGCATTCTATACATGAATCCCAGATCTACGAGCACATGAAGACAGGTTTTTCAAGTACTTTAGAATGTCTATAACTTCTTTTGACGAATTACATAACCGTTTGAAGAACTCTTTGCAACGTCAGGATACAAAAATGAGAAACTGCATTAAGCCTGTCGAGATGTTAGCCGTTACAATTCGGTAAGTAAAAATCAATTATTTTTTTTAATGTTTATTGAAAAATAATTATTTTGTTACAATATATTTTCATCCGAGAAATCAATGGAATCAAGTGTAGAAGAATTGATTGAATATGGAGATGGAGTACTTGACAATTCTTCGCCGTAAACACGATAAAACTGGGCCGTAGAAGACGTTGGAGAAGTCAGAGGCAATTGTGGTGATGGTACAGTTGATTGTATTGGTGTTGATACATTTCGTGGTACAGTTTGGTACGGTAGTGTTGATGGTGGAACAAAAGTTTGTTGTAAAAACTGAGATTTAGGTGTCCGAGCTTCGCTAGACCCACTTTGGAGATTACTTCTTGGATTTCCGCAAGTGACAACTCTAAATTCCTACTTGGCAACTCCCCCTACTCGGCGCGTCTCATGCCCCCCTCCATCTTCCGATCGCACGTCACCGCACTGCGCCGGGCGAATAGCTTCGCTCCTCAGTACGTCTTGGATTATCGAAGTGACCACTCGTGAAACAGTATAGTAAATACATAGTGATACTTCTGTTTCGTTTTTGTTTTTGTAAAGGTAAGTGCTATTTTTTATCCTACAGATATAAAATGTTTTTGTCATTCCTGTACGGAAAGCATTATCAGGGAAGCCCTGTGTCAATCCAATATGTACAGAAGACTTAAAACAGGCTAGCCCTGTTATAAGAATATAGATCATACAAATGATTATAAGGAAAGCCCTTATAGCACTTTTGCTTTGTTTTCGGCAGCCGACTGTCGGCTAGGCGCACAGACGACGTCGCCTGCTGATGCGTGTCGTCTGTGGTGTACGCGACGGGTCGTCTGTTGGACAGACGACATGTCGGCATCAGCCGACATGTCGTCTGTCCAACATCGGTCCATCAGGACCGATGTGTTCCTAATAATGCTGGGTGCATTACACCAGCTCAACAAGCATACTTATACGGTATAATGCTTTCAAATGGCACGCACCACAATGGGTGCTCTCACTGAGATGCAACCGCCAGACAAAGAAAAATTATTCTTGAACAATGTAATTACTACACAGGACGAGGTGTACCCGAATTCTTGGAGGGCCTGGGTTATTAACAGTCCAACGTATGAAGACCTCTTTGGCGAGTCGATCACTTCCGAATTAGAATGCAGACTACGGTTTGCTATTCCTACAGTCAAGCTGGCTAAAGCTTACAGCTCGGAGACTACGCTCAGTGAACGCCGGTACAGGAGGATAAAGAAAGTATTGATTTCTTGGCCACTAGGCCGAGCAATTAATTTACGCTCCACTAGCTATCATGGCAAAAGTTCACCCAACACAAGCCTACAAACAGTTCACCGAAACAATCAACATGATCAAAAGAGAACTTATTTCCCGACAAGATGCTTCAAAAATTCTACGAGGAGCGAATGATGCTGAGTCATCCATTTCGGGTAACTCACGAGCCTCTAAAAGAAGTCACAGCCCTGATCCTCCTACAACTGCGAAAGAGCCGAAGATGAGTGATTACATGGCACAACAAAATCTCATTTTAGAGAAACTTTGCATGATAGCTGTAACTACAAATTAGAATGTACGTTCAATCCTCAATAAGGATAATCGCTCTCCTTCGGTGTGCTCATCTCAAGACATGCGATATCTATCAACGTCAGAAGCGGAAAAGCGTCAACATCTCATCCTGTACATGACGCAGAAGAAGACAACTGGACTGTGCCACCTCTCCTGGCAGTGTCATTGCAAAGAGAAAATAGAGGAAACCAAGACAGTGCCGAGGAACCTTTGCAGGATTTCACTCCAACCTGTATGACGGTGGCCGGATAAAAAATGGTATCCGGTACCCTTTTAATTTCGATAGTATATTCTTTGGTGCCCCTAGTGTTTCCCATACGTTTAGCTTTTTACTAACCTGTCCAGCGCGAAACTTAGAATTTTTTATTTCTGTTTCGCTTCTCGGGAGCGCGTTTTGTTTGAAATCGTTTACGTGTAGATGGGTTTCTGTAGTTATTGCTCTGTTGAAATCTCTCTCTAGTTTCAGTTGTCCTGGGTAACACTCGCCTTTCTCGAAATGTTGCTTGGTTTGTGAGTGTTGAATGCGGGGTGTTTTTACGAAACTTCCCGGGAAAAAGCTTTGTAGTACCTCCTTGCTCTTTTACAAGTTCAGAAAGTTGGGGTTCAGCGAATAAGTGGTTTTTTGAAGGTGGTATTGCATGAACCAAATCCTTGAGAACTTTGTTCTGAGGTTTGTATATCCCTCTTCTTTGTTGGATAATTTCGGCTCGTTTACCACAAGTGTATTGTAACAAAGAGTCAGATGTTTTTCGGAAAGTCGCGTCAGAGTCTAGAAATTTCTTACTTATATACGCTTTTACTGAAGCAGGTGCGTTTTCATATATATCCTGGAATGTCTGCCGTTGTTGCAACAATCCATGTGTTATCGCTCCGAGGCACATATCCATTTTCTCTAGTACTGAAACAAGTTGCCAAGGCGGGGTCACTGTAGCAAAACTGCTGTTAACTTTTAGTGCCGTGAATGCTGGGTATGCTTGGAACAGCTTCTGGACTTCTGCGTATCTTATATTTTGCCAGTTTTCTGAATTTAATCTCTGGCAGTTAATCGCTTGTTTTAGAGTAAGCGAGTTCAGGCAAAGGCAAAGACAGGCAAAAAAACCAGAACTGACGCTTTTTGAACTAAAAATGATTGAAGTGGAAAAACAAAAAATACAAGCTTTTAATGAGAAAAACAAAGAACAAGACGAGGAAGACATGTTGTTCTTAAAATCATTGGCGCCATATTTCAAGTATTTAACGCCTGTACAAAAACTAAGACTGAAAAGTAAAATTCAAAATTTTATTGCTGATGAAATTAGTCTCACTACCTCTTCAACATCATCTACGCCAATATCGCAATCTATATTACCCTCTCCGGTAAACTCGTCATATCATTCAACTGCGGTGCGGAACTACTACGAAAATGATCCCCTAGGTCTACACGAGTACGATACTGAGCTATCGTAAATGATAACTAACTTTGCAGTTTGTTTGTTTTTTGTACTTTGAACTTAAATAAACCTTCAATTTAATTTATACCTACGTAATTTATTTCCTTTCCTTCAATAAATTAAATTAGTCAGCGGAATTCAAATCCAAAAGACTTGAAATCTCAAATATAATTTATACAAAGTGCGTAGTTCCCAAATGTTCTGAAGAAATTGGCTGACTGATTTAATTAAAAAAAAATAACAATCAAATCGAAAAGGTACATAGTCAACAGCACATCAAGCGTAACACATTGTGTGACTTTTATACGCATGATGTAGTGTTCAAGTTTTATCAACTTCATCAAATAAAGAGGATTGATTCACATACAACCACTCGATTTTTTTTTGTTTTGATTTAAAAAAAAAAATCTTGGATTTCTTTTTCCTGGGTTCCTTTATCGATACTGAGTCTACCCCTAAGCTATGGCACGCAATTACTTTAACACCCTGTATATTTGAACAAGTACCTAGTAAATTATTATAGAAATTACACTCACCTAATCGTCAGCACCAATCTTTCCTCCACACTTATAGGTCTTCTGTAGTTGGTAACAACATGATTGCAATCGTCTCTGATCCATGGAAGTAATAAGTACTGTTGTACGTAGTACTTATTACTTCCATGCTCTGATCATATTGCATAGGTAGTCAAATGCTTTTGGTGACATAGACATATAATCATAAAATGCAGACTCATCTTCTCGAAAGTCAAAATATTGATTGTGAAATTCACCACGAATTGGTCTCATTTTTAACAAAGCACTTTGCGTCCCACGTTGTTTTTTTTTCATTTCCATCTAAATCCGCACAAAACGTCATCCAAATATTTCCCGACAGCAAAAATTTTGCGTGTCTGACGTCCATGGTTGTTGGTTTCGACCGTGCCACTGCCCTAGTCCACGGTCACGCTCGCTCCCGTCGTCAAATCGCGCGAGCGAGATTCGCGTAATCGCCTATTCGCGTTCTATTAGGACACCCAGTTTTTGACGTCGCGCGAACACGCGATGGTCGCATCGCTCGCATCGCGCATTCGCGTTCTATTAGGACAACGCCGAAGGGTCACCACTTTGGTTGAAGGTGTTCACTACTTGTACCTTATAAAGGTTATTGAGTGACTACCACCATTTACTTATATTGTTCGTTACTTGTATCCGTAAGTGATGCGTACGGGGTGGATAAGAAAAACAGTCTTTGACCTTCACAGTAATATACTTTAATTTTGGTATCTAAGTTACACGTTTTAGTCCATCAGTGGGACATGGGCAGACCGAGTGAGGGTGACGAAGTGACTGACCATCCAATGCATGGTACTAGTTTTAGGCTGAATCGCCAAACGCGATTTGCACGCGTACTATTTAATTAACTGTGTCACCACATATCTATCGAAATACGTGCTTGTCTGTTTGAATCAAAAAAGATTTATCGCCTCTGCTTATGACGCTGTATGAACTTCAACGGTTGCCATTGTGGCACTTGAGACTTGATGATATTAAATACGTTTGACTCATTTTCATTACTATGGTAATTCCCATGGATAGAGTATATTTGTTTAAATGGATCCGGGCAACTTTTATAAGTGCCATCTGCAAAAAAATGTGTTATTGACATAGATTTATAATAAAGATACGCCTGACAGACAAAACAATAAAGCAATGTCTCCTTAGAGAAAAATCAGCGCCATCTCTCGGATTACATTATAACTACGTTGAAATGAACAAAAACCCCATTGCACAGCAGGAGATTACATATTTACATAGCCTGGTAATGTATAACTTGGGAATTCGTGGTCAACAGTACGGAAATTAATGTACATTATTTCCATAGTTGTGCAATCCCAGCACGTGTGAGTATTATACAGCCAGGGAATACACAACCATGGCATTGATGTACATTGCTACATTACATGTACCTAACCTACATCCCATTTTTAACCGACTTCACAAAAAAGAGGAGGTTCTCAATTAGGTTGCATTTTTTTTGTGTTTGTTACCTCATATCTCCGGCGTTTATGAATCGATTTGGAAAATTCTTTTTTTATTTGAATAGTTATACTTTCAGATATCTGATATATATGAGATATATAGATGGTCCCATTTTTTTCAGAAGCCGGTTTTGATGATGGTATCCATGAGGAATTGAGGGAACTCCTCAAATATTGTAGGCATACATATGGCGATTTTGATATTTTCAGCAACAAACCAAGCATTTGCATTCAGAAAAAATCATAACCCTTTCACCACTATGGTTCTTTCATCATTTTTTGTTCATCCAGATTTAGTCGAATACTATGGCGGAAGTCGGTTTTTTAAATGAAAAGTTATGTGATAAAATGAACACCACGGATTATAGATTTTTTAATGTTTTTATGTACTGTAGCTTGACCAGCCACCAGCTGGGCTGGGCATGTCTCAATAGAACGATAAATTGTTTGATGCCCAATACCGAACAAACTTCGGTCATTTCAACTGGGGCTCGACAAGAGCGAATGGGCCTTAGATCCACTTTACTTTTTACAAGCTTTTATTTAATTTGCTTTCCTGCTTGTCCTGTGTTGCAATTTGATGATAATGGTGATGATGAAAGTAATTGGGATCCACCTAGCGTTTGTTTTGTACCTATGCATTACCTACCTACTTGTGGGTGGGTGAACAATTAGTGTAACAGAAAAAGGCGAAAGAAACGACTCGTTTTTTTTACTGATAATTAATTTATATCGTACAAATGTATAATCTACTATACAAAAAGCAAAGTCCTGACTGACTGACCGAGTTGCATTGCAACGCACAGCCTAAACTGCTGGTCGTAGAGACTTGAAATTTGGAGGGTGTATTCAGCTTAGAGTGTACTAAGAAAGGAATTTGGAAAGTTCGCCCTTTAAGGGGGTGAAAAGGGATGAAAACGTTTGTATGAAATATCGTATTCCTTGAACTTACAAACTAAATTAGAATTTTTCATACTAGCTTCATACAAAACTTTCGTAAAAAAATAAAATTCCTTCGTTTTTGTGCAGAATTAACTCGGGTGTCATTTTTGTACATAGTAATAACTAATAATACAATATAACTAATAAAGTGATATCTGGCACTTGCAAATTGAAAACCCTGAGTCTATGAAAGCCGATTATCAGCCACAGAGGTCGTCAAAAAAAGTTTACCTACAAAACCTGGTTCAGTTCTTTGGTGGCGATTAAAAATAAGGTACCTGTAAGTATATTCTTTGAAGGCTTCGAAACCATTGCAAAAGAGAACATTGCACGACATAATAATGTACCTACAGCAGGTTATCTTTCACGCACTGATTATGTACAACCCGATAATTGGAAGCCAGTATCACAAAATTATCTATGTTATATTTTATGCTATACTTGGTTGTAAAATATCAGGCCCTACAATATCATGCTTGTACATAACAATCTCAATAGCAAAAAACCGCAATACAAAATAAAATTGTTTTCTATTATTAAGGTAAGTTCAATATACAAAATCTTGACTTACCAATAATATTGAATGCCACCTATTTTTATGTTGCACTTTCTGACGTGTTTTTGCAGGTTTTTACTATACAATTAGGCATTTTGTTACTGACATAAACACCACCGATCACGTGCGATGTACGCCATAGACTGATTATCGTCGGTGGCAATCTACTGATTTTGACACCAATTGAGTCGGCGGTAATCTAGCGAGCGTCCGCCGTTAGTATGTCTATGGTTATTGATGCTAGAAGTGTTTTATTTGGGTTATTCCCAGTCCTCCGATCGGAACTCCGATTGGTAGGAGGGGCGGGAATTTTTTTTCCCGTTCCTCCGATTGAATGGTTTTTGTTTTTATCACTTAGTTAATCATTGTACAGTCAGTGCAAAATAGATAAAATAAAATTATTATTATTTGATGTATTCATCTGTTCACTATACTTAATCACTGTATTCACCCAGAACACCCTGAACAAAAATTTCTGCAGATCGTACAAATATTTGTTCCGAGGCGGAATCGAACTCGCAACCTCCTGCGTCGGGGTTATTCCCAGTCCTCCGATCGGAACTCCGATTGGTAGGAGGAGCGGGAATTTTTTTTCCCGTTCCTCCGATTGAATGGTTTTTGTTTTTATCACTTAGTTAATCATTGTACAGTCAGTGCAAAATAGATAAAATAAAATTATTATTATTTGATGTATTCATCTGTTCACTATACTTAATCACTGTATTCACCCAGAACACCCTGAACAAAAATTAATAAAACGACTTGGCTACACATGACAGACTGATTTATTTAGTTAACGTTTACTTCACATAGGTGGCGCTAGCAACTCATACAGTTTGATATTTGTTATAAAACTAACACCTCCGCTTAACAAAATCAAATTCGTTAACCTATAAGCTAGCATACAGGTAAAATACCTAGCTTTTTCATAAAATAATTATGTTTAATAGACCCTAAACTTTTGGTCAACATATCTGCTGGCATTTCAGCTGTTTCTAAATATGCTATTTTTATGAAGTTATTAGTGACAGCCTCTCTCACAAAATGATATCGTATATCAATATGTTTGGACCTTCGATGGAAAATTGGATTCAGAACCAGTTTTTGAGCACTCTGACTATCATTATACAATGCAATTGGTTCGGATTTTCCAAGAATTTCACATAATAAATTCTTTAAATAGATTGCCTCTTTACTTGCTTCTGACATGGAAATATATTCAGCTTCAGTACTGGATAAGGCAACATTTCTTTGTTTTCTACATTCATAAGAAATTACTGTGTTTGACAATTTAAAACAATATCCAGTGTATGATTTTCTATCAATGGGGTTAGAACCCCAGTCAGCATCTACAAAACCTTCAATAGAAGAGTTATCTTTACAAAACACAAGACCATAGTTCTTAGTCTTTTTTAAATACTTCAGCACCCTTTTGGCATGTTTCCAGTGTGTCTCATCATAAGAGTTATTAAACTGACTAAGAAATCCAACACTGTATGCAATATCTGGTCGGGTCATAACTGCCAAATACATCAAACTACCTATAAGTTGTTGATATGGATAATCGTTACATACATTCTGAGATTTATTCAACTTTAAATTCATCTCCATAGGAGTTTCAGCAGTTTTACATTGTGACATGTTAAATCTTTTCAATAAATTATCAACATATTGTTCTTGATCAACGGTTATTACATTTTTATTTATTTTTACTCTCATGCCCAGACATTGCTTTATCTCACCTAAGTTTTTAATCTTAAATTTACTACTCAATTCTTTTACTAATTTATCAGTGGCAATTTTACAATTAGAAAAAACAAAAAAATCGTCAACAAATAATGCTATGATAATTTTAACATTACCTTCAAATTTAGTAAATAAACATGGTTCATACTTTGATTTTATGTAACCCAAATTTACTAAGTAATCATTTACTCTCTGATACCAAGCCCTTGACGATTGTTTTAAACCATAAATGGCACGTTTTAATTTTAAAACTTTGTTATCATTACTTTTACTTTCATATGTAACAGGTTTTTTCATGTAAACTGTTTCATTCAAAAAACCATTTAAAAATGCTGTGGTAACATCAAGATGACTTATGTCCAAATCTAGTTTTGCTGCTAAAGCAAACAATAGCCTTAATGTGGAATACCTGAGCACAGGAGAGAAGGTCTCATGAAAGTCTACACCGGCTTTCTGCGTGAAGCCTTTTGCCACTAATCTGGCCCGATACCGCACATTATTTGAACTGTCATATTTCTTTTTAAAAACCCACTTGCACTGAACCACTGTACTGTCTTGAGGATGATCAACGGGTTCCCACGCATCATTTTCTTCAAATGAGTTCAACTCCTCCTTCATGCTTGCTTGCCAGAACTTGCTCTCGGGTCCATTCAGAGCTTCTTCGAGCGTGATCTCCCTGCCATTGGTTTCTTCACACTCTGCAAGACATAAATTGTTGTAGGCAAACCAATCAGGTTTTTTTCTTGTTCGCTTTGGTGTCTCCTGTTCAGTTGAATCGACTAGAGTGATGTCCGACATTGTATCACAGAAACTATCATCCGAGGTACTCACTGAAGAAGGTTCAGACATCACGTACGTACTATCAGTTTCTTTATCTTCTTCTGTATCTGTACTTTCATCTGGATTAACTTCCTCCGCTGAAGCCTTAAATTCCACTGGTATGTCAACTAAGCTTTCAACCGGAGTCTCCATGACAACTATGTCTCTACTGGTGCTCACAGAGTTATTTTCTGGATTGTAAACTCTGTAGCCCTTCACTCTTTCAGAGTAGCCAACAAGAATAAACTTCTTTGCCTTCTTGTCCCACTTTAAACGTCGTTCCTTTGGAACATGCACCATAACCATACTTCCAAAAATACGTAGATGGCTTAAGTCTGGTTTCTGGCCTGTCCAGACCTCGTATGGCGTCTTCTTATTCAGTCCAGTAACGACAGATCTGTTTCTCAAGTATACTGCAGTATTAACTGCCTCAGCCCAAAATTTCTTATCTAAGCTGGCTTCAAAAATTAAACACCTGGCCTTTTCTACAACTGACCTGTTCATTCTTTCGCATAAGCCGTTTTGTTCTGGTGTATATACATTAGTCTTCTGATGAACCTGACCTTGCTTCTTGAGATACTCTTCAAATTCTCGACTACAGAACTCACCTCCATTGTCTGTCCTTAGAATTTTTATTTTTCTGTCTTTCTGTTTTTCTACCATGGACTGAAACTCTTTATAATTCTTGAATACTTCACTCTTTGACTTCATGAAATAAACAAATGCCATTTTGCTGTAGTCATCCACAAACAAAACATAATATCTTGCTCCTCCAATAGAAATGTTCTCCATTGGACCGCACACATCTGAGTGAATCACCTCCAACACATCCTCTGTTTTTGATGTACTCTGCTGAAAAGGTAGTTTGGCTTGCTTGCCTTCACAACAAATAGTGCACGTAGATTTAACTATGTTTGCCTTTTCTGGGTATGAAATTCCTTTTACAGCTCCGTCTTTCATGATATTTAGACTTGTACTGTTGATATGTCCCAAGCGTCGATGCCAAGTCTCACTCGATGCTATAGCTGTGGCTGCTATTGACTGTTCTGTTTTCAATGTGTATAATCTGTACACACCATCTACTGATTCTGCTTGTCCAACGAGTTCATTCTGTTTATTGTAAATATAGCAAGCATTTTCTTTGAAAATCACTCTGTTGCCATTTTCAATCAACTGACTCACAGAAAGCAAGTTTGTTGTTAAACTTGGTATGCACAATACATCCGAAACTGTGATGTCGTACTCCACATCGTTTACGACTGTTACGATGTTAACATCACCAGAACACAGCACTGGAACACTTGTCTGATTTGCGATAATAATTTCTTTCGTTTCATGTTGATACGACGGATTCACTATGTAATTTTGTTTCGCCGTCATGTGTTTACTAGCCCCACTGTCGATATACCAACTGTTGTGGTTGAATTTTCCACTCAGGAAAATTGCACTGAAAGCATTGGATTGCTTTCTATTGCTTATTTCGGAGTTGGGACACTGATTTTTATAATGCCCGGTTTGTTTACATCGATAGCATTTAATTTTTTTGACATTTGACGATTCTGACTTTGACATGTCAGATGATTGTCTATTGCCTTTTCTATAACGCTGCGATCCTTTTGCATAAAATGCATTCTCAGAACCGGAAACTGCACCATCTTCAGCACACATGTCCATCAACTTTGTTTTTATGACGTCAGCTCTAACCTCAATGCCCGAATGTTCTATGGCCATTATCATTGGCCCATATTTTTCTGGTAATCCCGCCAACATTAATGCTCCAATCCATTCGTCGTCTAGCTTGAATCCTGTTCCTTGAAGTCGCTGCCTTTTTCTACAATCTGGGTTACATACTGCGTCATGGAATCACATTTATCAAGCCGAATATTGATGAGACTTCGTAACAAACTGATTTTTCTTGTACAACCGGAGTCATCGAACAATTTCTTTAGCGTACTCCAAAGATCATACGTTGTCTCTGCGTTCTTTATGTGAACGTACAGCGATGGATCTATAGTAAGAATCAGTTTCGCTTTAGCCTTTGCGTCTTCAGTCTTCTCAGTTGCAGTAGAATTTTCCAACAACTTTTTTTCAATGGCCGACGCCATTCCCTCCAAGACCAAAACATTTTTCGCCGCAAAACACCAATCATCATAGTTCTCACGACCTTTCAACTTTGGAACGTTAGCAATATAGTTCGCCGTCATAATTAAACACTTTTTTCACAACACTGTTCGTTTTTATCAATTGAAAATATAGTCTGAGCTCATAACCTAATAAAACGACTTGGCTACACATGACAGACTGATTTATTTAGTTAACGTTTACTTCACATAGGTGGCGCTAGCAACTCATACAGTTTGATATTTGTTATAAAACTAACAAAAATTTCTGCAGATCGTACAAATATTTGTTCCGAGGCGGAATCGAACTCGCAACCTCCTGCGTCGCAGGCCAACCTTCGCCCGCCGCGCCACAGGGGTCATTAGGGTCGTCGTTTATTGTATGGTATTACAGAGTTTCTCAACGACGAGTGCACTACTTAGACTAGACCTAACAAGAAACCGATCACGTCTAGCGAAACAGTCCCGTCTGATCAAGATAACAGACAGGACTAGGTAAACAAAAATTAGGTACTTTCTGATCACGCACGACACGATTTGCGTGTCTAATCAAAAATCATCCCGAATGATGAATGAAAAATCTCGAATGAATGACGAATGAGTTGCCTGATGGAAATCATTTTCCCCATTTTTAGGGCAATTTCCAAAAAGTTGGAAAATCAAAATTCTGATGATGCAGAACCATTTCGAGTACCCCAAAATGTTGCCTGATGGAAATAATTTTCCCCTTTTTTAGGGTAATTTCCAAAAAGTTGGGAAATCAAAATTCTGATGATGCAGAACCATTTCGAGTACCCCAAAATGTTGCCTGATGGAAATAATTTCCCCCTTTTTTAGGGTAATTTCCAAAAAGTTGGAAAATCAAAATTGTGATGATGCAGAACCATTTCGAGTACCCCAAAATGTTGCCTGATGGAAATAATTTCCCCCTTTTTTAGGGTAATGATTTTAGGGTAGCGATATGTTTTATAACTCATACATCAGAATTTTGATTTTCCAACTTTTTGGAAATTACTCTAAAAATGGGGTAAATTATTTCCATCAGGCAACATTTTGGGGTACTTGAAATGGTTCGTATAATCAAAATGTTGATTTTACAACTTTTGGAAATTACTCTAAAAATGGGGAAATTTATAATTACCAAGCAACATCTCGGGGTACTCAAAACAGTTCTTTAGCATAAAAATCGTTTTATAAAATTATCTACACGAGTCACAGAAATGGGCCATATTTCCAGATTAGTCCCACTTTTTTCAGAAAGAAAGTTAAGAATTTTTCATCGGACAAACATACATATATATACATACAAATGCCGATTCTTCCAAGTTGACTAGAAGAACTCGCTTAGCTCGTTCGAATACTTCCTGAATGACAATAAATTCTCTTTAGTTTCCATATAGTGTGATCTATTTTCAAAACAGTCATTGCAATGATAAGTCTTGTCAATTATTGTTTTACGTTGTATATTTAAACAAAAATAATTTAATATTGAATAAATCAAACATGGAAGATCTTGTATTTATTACTAGAAAAGGAGGAACGATTCTTTTATTCAATGGATATGAATTTTATAAGAACAAGACATATAAAAGCGGAGCGAAATTATGGCAATGTGCACTTGCTAAAACAAAAACACAAGAAAAGTGCTTCGGGTCTATAACGATCAAAGTGAGTATGCTTTTTTACTTATCATATTAAATAAATAAATATAATAAATAAATGCTGGAGACATTTCACACAACATTATCTAGCCCCAAGCTAAGCAGAACTTGTGTTATGGGTACAAGATAACTGATATACTTAATACAATACATTACATAGATAGATATTTTTTATTATGCATAGAAAATACCCAGAACACCCTGAACAAATATCTGCAGATTGTACAAATATTTGTTCCGAGGCGGGAATCGAACCCGCAACCTCTTGCGTCACAGGTGAACCTTCGCCCACCGCACTACAGGGGTCGTCATATTATGTTTATAGTTACGTACCTATTTAATTATTATGTATTTCAGGAAAAAAGTACCATTTTAAAATCTAGAGCTCATACATGTACACAAGATGCAGGAAAAAATGAAGTAGAAATTTCTCTACATAAAATGCGTGAACAGGCATGTACGTCAAACCCTGTTATACCACTTCCACAAATATATAAAGAATATGTAAAGCGGCCCTTAAAAGACTCAGGTATTAATTTGACTAACGAAATTCCATCCTTTAGCTCAGTAAAAAGCAGTGCGTACAGAAAAAGATACAAATCCTATGGCGTTACGAAATTATTTTATGGTGATGCAATTGAACTGGAAATACCTTCCAAGTATAATGAATTTGTTTTGGCAGACTATTCTAATAACAAGACCAGAATCATAGCTTTCGGTACGGAAGAAGCTAAAGAAAACATACCGCGTATAAAAAATTATATGGGCGATGGCACTTTTAAAGTTAGTCCAAGTTGTTTTTTACAATGGGCAAGAAAACGCAAAACTATTTACAGATGGCGCTGCTAACGCTTGACCCATAACAAAGCATCTTGACATTTTAGATTTTTTGTGATCTTCGATTTTACAGCAAAAAACCTAGAATTGTGTTCCATTTTGCTATTGTGGTGATAAAATATGTATGCTACGTGGACGGTTTCTCAGTTAAAAGCTGAATTAAAGAGCCGAGGAGCTTCACTAAAAGGCCGAAAAGCTGATCTGGTCATCAGGTATTTACAGTCTATTTTCTATCTAATTTTGTAATAATTTCTTATGTTTCATGTTATTTTCTGGGTTGAAAATATTTTTTAACTCTGCATAGTAGTTTTAGTAAATTGTCAATGCTTTATGTATGACCTACAATCATAAGAATCATAACCTAGCATTTCTCTTTCAGACTCAACTTATTTGATCAGAATTTCAACTTTGGGATACCACAACATCATGAAACTGATGATACAAAGATGGATTTACCATCTCCAGAGAGTTATCATGATATTAATAGTAGCACTGTGCTACCTCCGCTAAGTAAACAACACATTCATCTGTATTTTAATGAGTAAGTATAATGAAAATGAGTAGGACTAGCTTGCAGGACTAAAATGTGTTTTGAAAGTATTTAGTTAGATTGTGCTTATTTGGCACGTGAAACTAAAATGTTTATAGAAGTCCAGTAATTTGCCTGAATGTTCATTCATCTGACTAAACACTGGTCAAAACAAATAGGGGAATATATGCCTTCAGTCTCGCTAAAAGGGCCCACTGGCGGCTTAGTTGCAGATAAGAGTCTGCGCTACAAGTATGCCTACAGTTCGGGCCAGTGCAAAAGACTGCAGCTATAGCTTACTTTGGTATCAGCTTATGCGTATAAGCGAGTAAAGAAACACATGAAGCGAGTAGACTTACCATGTGTGCTTCAGTTTTTGTTTAGCAAGACTCCATCCAACTTTTTATGAAACTTATTCATATTATCTCTGTTACAGGTTTGATAAGAAGCCTGATGAAGGTTTACGTTTATACGAATCCAGATTTTTGGTGGTGATTAGAGCTGCATCACTTGACGAACACACTTTTATCAAGGGACTCTGCAAAGCATCTATGAAACGATTGCAGTATGAGGCTAATTTGAAATTACATGAAAGCGGGCAAATCGAGGAGACGTCATGTGAATGTGTGGCAGGCAGTGGAATAACTGCCCATTGCAAACATGTAGCCATGGTGCTTTATGCTGTCGAACACATGGTACGTGAAAAAGTTATGATTAAGCATCAAATGCCCACAGAAAAACTACAAAAATTTCATGTGCCTAAAAAGGTGTTTGCCTCCACACCAATTAAAACATCAAAACTGTCCATGAAGAGAAATATAGACAATATTATATTTTCTCCATGCACCATGAAAATAGATAAAGAAGAATATAACAAAAGATTCAGGAGTTTGGTAACAAATTATTCATCTTCAAGCATGCCAATGAAGCAATTGTATGAACCTGCAAACCCCTTTGCAGTGGAGTGGGACCACTGCTACTGCAATGTTAGCAATGAGACAAAATTATTGCAGAGCTTCAATCTTATGTCAATAAGCCCAGAGGAAGCTACTGCCATTGAGCTGGAAACTCGCGGCCAGGCAAGTAATACCAAGTGGAGAAACCACCGTGAAGTGAGATTACTGCCAGTAAATTCCACACAATATGTCACCTCAAAGGCTCTAGCCAAGAAAAATTTGCAAGCCAGATAATAAACCCAAACAAATTTACATCCAAGGCTACAAATCATGGTATTATTCATGAAAAAGTAGCTCTTCAGCAGTACATGAAGGAAACTGATTTACAGGTGCATGAATGTGGCTTGTTCATTTCACTTGAACGCTCATATTTAGCTGCATCACCTGATGGCCTCCTCGGTGATGAAACTACCGTAGAAATTAAGTGTCCTTATAGCAGCAGGAATCAAAAAATAACAAATGTAACTGTGCCATATTTAGTGCAAGATGATGAACAATTAAAATTAAAAAAGGGAACTCCATGCTATTACCAAGTACAAGGACAGATATACTGCACAAACAGAAAATTTTGCAATGTAGTGGTATTTACTTTCAAAGAAATGAAAGTCATATTTGTGGAAAGAGATGATGATTTTATTAATGAAATGCTACAAAAACTAGACGATTTCTATGAAAAGATATTAAAAAAAGCTATTTTAAATAAATATATATACAAAAATTATTTAGAGGTAATAATAAATAAGATAGTTACTTACATAAATGTTTTTATTTAACAATTCCTTCCTTAAAATTACAAAGCATAACACAAACAAAAAAAATTCTAGACAACAATGGCACATAATATGCATTCACATCAGATTTCAATATTTTGAAAGTTTTTGTTAATCCAATTAGGCGTTCAATGTGTATACGATTCTTTGCTAGTTGTCGATCATGTTTTAACTTTATACCAGGCAGTTGAGTCAAACCTTTCAAAAATGTTGGAGTATAAATTGCTATATTTTTGTGTTCAAATAAATCTTGCACATTGAAGCCTCGATCTGCCATAATTGCATCATTTTCATCACAAAGAGTCAAAAGTGAACTTCTTTCTGTGATTTGACGATCACTTGTAGAGCCTGCATATCCCTCAGAGCAGAATGATATAAGGCCTCCAGGTGTAGCACCAACTAGAAATTTTATGGTGTTGTGGTGCTTATAGCTACTAAACGTAGCTTGCTGAGCAGTGGGATTTGAGGGTTTTGTAATGGGTACCTCTGTGCCATCAACGATTGCTCTTGTAGATGGATGATATTGTCTGAATAATTTTGGCATGTAGTAATCTGTCAGAGCACGGCTGGGCCATATATTTACTTGAGACCATAAATTAAACACGAAATTAATCCATGTTACGAAAATGTTTCCGATTTCAGTTATGCTAATTCCAAATATTTTAGAAAGCTCAAAGTCTGGTTTGTTCCTTCTTAATTTTATTAACATTATAAGAAACTGGTCTTCAATCATCACATTAATTACTTGACTGCCTCTATAATGTAAATGATGTGCCATGGGCAACAGTGTAGATAACACTAGATGAAATTTATTAATGTTTTCTAATCCTGTATAAAATAAAACCGACTTGGCATCAGACATCATATCCTCAAATGAAAATAATCGAAATGTATGAGGTGTTTGCGTTGAAGTTGTATTTTGAGCTAATTGTGCAGAGTGTTCACTTTGATCAGTAGTTGTAATTTCTATTTCGTATTGAAAGTCAGTCACTTGAGGTACACTTCCCAAATTTTCCTCCGCTAAAGTATGAATAGCATCACCAAAAGATTCTTGCTGTGAAATACACGGAAACAATTCTTTTCTTGATGTACGGCGAAAATATCGCTGCTCCCTATCCCATGCGGTGGAAGTTGGTTTTGTCCAAGAGAAAACGGATGGAATCGCATTCTTTTTTAAATATTTGTGCACTCGAGGCAGTCCTGAAAAGAAAAAGGTTTTAGTAGGTTAGGTATGTACCTATATTTAATACAATTTATCATGTATAAACATACATTTTCATTATAAATAGATAACTATGGCCCAAAAACACAAACCTGTAGAAGAACTTGTTCCTGGAGAGTAGTCAGTTTCTATAAAATGCTTAGAACATAACCTCGAATTTCCGATAGCTTTAAAGTTTCGGATCTTGGTGGCCTTTTCCCATAGTTTTTTCATTTTTAAATCTTTGGGAAATGCATGATTTCCATTGTTACTACAACCAATCGCTACACAACGTGGCATTATTTCTTAAATACCAGTTAAAGTTTTTTGTAAACAAAGTTTTGTATGGTATTTGACAGATACTGACGCATTCTTTGGGTCAAGCGACCGCAGCGCCCTCGGTGGCAAAAGATGCCAGTTTTCTTCCCCATTGTTCACTATTCACGGTGATGTCGGAAGCCACACAAATAGTACTAATATAGTGCCATTGATTTATGTGCTCATGACCGACAGAACCGAAAATAGCTACCATATACTGTTCAGTATGCTTCAAAGCCAGTTACCAGATATGAAACCAGCAACGCTTTTATTGGATTTTGAAATAGCATCGAAGAATGCTATAATTAAGGTTTTTGAAAATGTGCAAATAAAACACTGCTATTTTCATTTTTCAAATAGCATTTGGAAAAAAGGAAAGAAACTACATCTCACTAAATCAAAAATGACAAGACGCATAGTTGCCCTTTCTGACGTTCTACCCTTACTACCGGCTCATTTGATACCTGATGGTTGGGCATACATTATAGACGATGCTCCAGATCTACCCAAATTGCAAAAATTCAAAAACTACATGAGTATGCAATGGCTGAAAAATTCAAAATTTATTGAATCCTGGTCAGTTTTTGGTTTGCAACATCGTACAACCAATTATCTAGAAAGCTGGCACAAAACACTAAATATAAAAATAATTAGGAAGGCACCAAGTCTTCTTAACTTGTTGCAAATATTGAAAGACGACGCTTTATTTCAAACACCCATAATGAGAGGATTGGAAGTAAGAATTAAGACAAAAGAGCACATAATGCGAGATGAATTTTTAATAAATAGCCAAATGATGCTTAGCACTGGTGAAATTAGTATAGGGCATTATTTAGAAAGAGTAAAGAATTAAGGTGGATGCTTTTAATGTAGGCCGTGTATGACCTACATTTTCAATAGATGTGTTGACGAAGGAGTCTTTACTGATCTTATGAAACAAAGTAAATTAATTCCTTTGTTCAAGTCTGGAAATGAAAAAGATCCAGGTATTTATAGGTCAATTTCTATATTGCCCGCGTTAAGTAACATCTTCCAGAAACTTATTCTTACTCAGTTATTGTCACACTTCAACCTTCACGGAATTCTTCATATTCATAAATCAATTTGGATTTATTAGGGGTCATTCGACAGCCGATACTGGTACCATGCTCTTAGAACACATATTTGAAGCATGGGAGAACTCGCAGGACGCGATCGGAGTTTTTTGCGACCTGTCCAAAGCTTTTGACTGCGTGAGGCATGATACTTAATTTCTAATTTAAAACATTATTGGGCACCACAAATTGTGGTTCTAGCTGGTAGACTTAGTTCCGCTGCATATGCAGCTCGTATAATAAGACAGCTTACTGATGAAGCTACAGCTAGGCTTGTTTATTTTAGCTACTTACATAGTGTTATGTCATATGGTATCATACTGTGGGGTAAAGCAGCAGATATCCAAGCTATATTTGTCTTACAAAAAACGGGCAATACGTGCCATTTATAAAATGAAGTCGCGTGACTCCTTGAGGGAGCGTTTCAAAGAAATCAATATTCTCACAGTAATATCGCAATATATCTATGAAATATTATTACGTACACATAAACACTTGGATAGTTTTATGAAAAAGGGTGACGTGCATGGTATTAACACAAGAAATAAACACAAACGAAATATACCTAAATTTCGATTAAAGAAAGTAAGTTCGTCTTTTATGGGGAATTCTGTACTGTCTTACTTACTTTAATGTATGCCCAACCATTAGGTGCCAAATGAGCCGTTAGTGATCACATCCTTTTCAATCCGTTGTATTATGCCCTGTTTTTTGTCTCAGCAACTTGTAGCTTTTTGAAATAAAGTGTTCGTAATGTCCGCGGAGTTCTAGATCCATTTTATCTTCTTTTCAAAGTGGTAACTTGGGAAAAATCTGTATCCTCGTAGGAAGTTTTGTATAAAAACATATTTTTATGTTGTTGTTCAGTTTTAATTACTTTAAGGTCTGCCATTTACGACTCGTCCTTTGAAAATTTATGCCAGGAGGCTCACACTAAGAGGTTCTGCATCATAACTGCTTGGCAGTCAATCGTATGTACCTACTGCTGTCTATGTTATGGATGAGGATTCACTGGAGTCTTTATCTGAATCGCTCCATCAAAAATGATACAAATTCCATACCAGACACCCAACACAATCCTAGCCTGTCGTTACTTGATGAAAACACTATCTGATTTTGGAAGTCCAGAGAAAAGAACGAATTTAGTTGTTGAGGAAAGTACAGACAGCGATTCAGATAGAGACTCTAGTGAATCCTCATCTTCGAGCTCAGACAGCAGTAAAGTGGGGCTACTCTTGAAAACAGTTCCAAACTACTAACTATACTATACACATATGTATACTTAATTCACCTGGGTGAACTAAGTACACTTTTAGTAGACTTGATTCACCAGAACACCCTGAAAAAATATCTTCAGATTGTACAAATATTTGTTCCGAGGCGGGAATCGAACCCACAGCCTCCTGCGCCGCAGGCAAATCTTCGTCTGCCGCGCCTCTGAGGTCGTCATAATATTTAAAAAAAACTAGTTGAAAACTGTTAAAACCCGACTGCAACTTCAGACAAAAAACGCCTGATACATACATAATCTAGAAAAACAAAACCCTCCTTCTGAGGTAATCGGATAATTAAGCAAACATTTTTTTCTTGGCACCAACCTAGGTACTATTTTTGGAAGTCGACATTATACCACTCCATGATTATTTTCTCTTTTAAAAAGATTTTGTTTAGAGTTTTGTAGGTGCATAAAGTATACTCTTATTTGATAATAATAAATGATTGATTTATCAAGGTGATTTCAATCTACTGTAAGGTTTACTTAATGCACCCGGAAATGACCTGGGTGAATGAAGTCTACTAAAAGTGTACTTAGTTCACCCAGCTGAGTTACGCCAGGTGAGTTAAGTATACCGCCCCGTTTCTCAACGCTTGTTTGGCACTCTTGAACCAAATCGAGTTTGAAATCGAGATAGAGCACGCGATTGACATTGCGTGAAGAACAACAGAGACAGAAATTCGATTTCACTTAGTTCCATAAAATTCCACTCCAAATTGTGCGCTAGTATTGAATTCAAGAGTACCAAATGACCAAGGAATCTAGTACTCTCTGACGACAAATGACACTAAATCCTGAATTAGGATCGAGTAGAGGGTCAAGAGTAGCCCTACAGATGATTGATTACCAATCAGTTGATTTAGTACCGCCTTGTGTTCAGCCTGCTGGCATAGATTTCCAAAGGAAGAGTCGTAAAGGGCAGATCTTAAAGTTATTAAAACAGATCAACAACATAAAAATATACAAAACTTCTGAGGTTACAGATTTTTCCACAGTAACCACTTTGAAAAGAAGCTAAAAATGCATCTTGAACTCCGCGGTCTTAATGTCCGCGGAGTACACTTAATATCAAAAAGTTGCTGAGACAAAAAACAGGGCATCCTGATTGAAAAGGATGTGATCCCAAAGTAATATGAAACTTTATATACTAATCTAAAATTGATTATTTAAGCTAATGGATACTTATGTATAATAATTAAACACTGTTTTAAGACTGATTGTACGGGCTGGTTTTAGGAGATAAGTATTTAAATTCAAATGTTTTTTAACGCTAAAACAACTAAGTTTTTATGAGATTAATGCGATGACTTAGATATTATTGATAGTCAGAGATTGAGTCAAATTATGTTTTGAGTTTTGTTTATGAGTTTTCTTTGTTTTTAGCACCGTTTTCCTGTTTAATGTGTCATAGTCGCCCCTTATTGTTTAATTCAGTTTAAACGTTATGTTACAAAGTGTAGATAATAGATAATAAAAACATTTTCACAAGGAATAATAACAATTTTTTTAATTCTTACGCGCATTTTTCTATGCAAAATTGTTTTTTTGGATTAATTTTTATTCAGGATACTGGCTATGGTTCTGTGTAAACACAATTTTGATATGCCAACTTTTGAGAAATTACCCTAAAAATGGGGAAAATTATTTCCATCAGGCAACATTTTGGTGTACTCGAAATGGTTCTGCATCATCAGAATTTTGATTTTCCAACTTTTTGGAAATTACCCTAAAAATGGGGAAAATTATTTCCATCAGGCAACATTTTGGAGTACTCGAAATGGTTCTGCGTCATCAGAATTTTGATTTTCCAACTTTTTGGAAATTACCCTAAAAATGGGGAAAATTATTTCCATCAGGCAACATTTTGGGGTACTCGAAATGGTTCAGCATCATCAGAATTTAGATTTTCCATCTTTTTGGAAATTACCCTAAAAATGGGGAAAATTATTTCCATCAGGCAACATTTTGGAGTACTCGAAATGGTTCTGCATCATCAGAATTTTGATTTTCCAACTTTTTGGAAATTACCCTAAAAATGGGGAAAATTATTTCCATCAGGCAACATTTTGGGGTACTCGAAATGGTTCTGCATCATCAGAATTTTGATTTTCCAACTTTTTGGAAATTACCCTAAAAATGGGGAAAATTATTTCCATCAGGCAACATTTTGGAGTACTCGAAATGGTTCTGCATCATCAGAATTTTGATTTTCCAACTTTTTGGAAATTACCCTAAAAATGGGGAAAATTATTTCCATCAGGCAACATTTTGGTGAACTCGAAATGGTTCTGCATCATCAGAATTTTGATTTTCCAACTTTTTGGAAATTACCCTAAAAATGGGGAAAATTATTTCCATCAGGCAACATTTTGGGGTACTCGAAATGGTTCTGCATCATCAGAATTTGGATTTTCCATTTTTTTGGAAATTACCCTAAAAATGGGGAAAATTATTTCCATCAGGCAACATTTTGGAGTACTCGAAATGGTTCTGTATAATCAGAATTTTGATATTGCTACTTTTTTGAAATTACCCTAAAAATGGGGAAAATTATTGGATCAGGCAACACCTCAGGATACATGCTATGGTCCTGTATAAACAGAATTTTGATATGCTAGCTTTGGTGAAATTACCCTAAAAATGGGGAAAACTTATTGGACCAGGCAACACCCCAGGGTACTTGCTATGGTCCTGTATAAACAGAATTTTGATATGCCAACTTTTGTGAAATTACCTTAAAAATGAGGAAACTTACTCCTAGGGTTGCCAGCTAAACAATCAAAAAAGTCAAATTTCTTTGTACGGACGGAGACACTGCTCAATCACGATTTTTGATTCGTGATTCATTCATTTCTATGTTGTGTGTTAATATTATCCATTTTGCTTTTTATTTGATCCAATGGCCGCGACGGTCAAGATTCTTGACCGTCGCATCTTGACTCAAGATGATATAATATGTAAGTAGGTATCAGTCAGGAAGTAACTACCTAATAAAAATTGATAATTTTATTTCACTGTACCTACTTCACTCACGGTAGGTAGTTGTTGAAGGAACAAAACTGGGCGAAAATCCAAATTCCAATCTGTCCGACAAGTCAGGCTAACAGTTTGCGAGCAATTTTGTTCAAACAGTTTGATCATCAAACTGTTGGTAGGACAGTTTAGAATAAACTAAAAATACAGTATATGGCATTGACTGTACTTTTGGCGAAATAAACTAAGTGATAAAAACAAAAACCATTCAATCGGAGGAACGGGAAAAAAAATTCCCGCTCCTCCTACCAATCGGAGTTCCGATCGGAGGACTGGGAATAACCCTTTTATTTGAGGATGGCAAAATATTAATATTCTTTCTCCATCACAATCATAATCACCCATAAGAAAAATATTATATTGCGGAGGAACTTGAACATCTGAGGCGTTACTGTACAATACTTTTGGGATTCCTGCTGCTTTATTTATAGCATCTTATAACGCTGTTTTAACTGTAGAATTTTATGGTATTTTTTTAACTAAATCTAATACCGGAGTCTTTAAAAGAGCCTACGGTTTCATTAAATATTTTTCGGACCGATTCTTGAAAGTTGGACTTCACAAGTTTTTCTTTGCACTCTACCATTTTCAGCTCAATCACATTTCGTGCGAAATCAGCCAAGCAGTCCTTGTGATGTGATTTTCTCTTAGTGATCACTCCGTCCTATAGATAAATACAGTAAAAGGTTCTAGAATATTTAATTGGGTCCTAGGCTAGATTTAGTATTTTTTATGTTAAAATAATAAAATTCAACGTGCAGCTTAGGGCCCATTCCACTCGATGAAAATTTTGCCAAGAACGCACAAAACGATTACATTCGTTCAATAGTGTTCCACTTGGCTATAAACTGATAAAAACGATATTTTCAAAAATTTTGTTCACTGGTGTCTGGAACGAAATCTGTCAAACAAACTTGTCAAACAAACCAAACCAAACACGTAAACACTGTAAACAAACATGTGGTATGTGGAAATTTCTCGAGAAATTGTGGATGGATTGGAAAGAAATAGAAAGCAAGAAAGGACTGTAGAATAATATAATGAGATAACTAATTCTAATAGCTCAGTCTGAGCCTCAAGTTCAGACACTCTTGTCGACTACTGTGCGTGCGTGGACTCTATCATTAAGAAGCTATTGCCAATTTTCGCGGTTGGCTAGCTCGTGCGCGAAAAAATAATAAATTGGTTCGTACACACAAATGTATATTGGGATATTTTAACACTTTTATAACGAAACGGTCAAAAGGTGGAACCAGTAAAATACGATAACAGTTTACATCTTATACCAAAGACCATCGACTGACAACCATGAAAATGGCCCCCAACGTGGTTTTGTACATGGTGATATTTTCCTTGTGATATTACGAACGGAAAAGTTTTATGTGACGGCACTGTTTCACCGTGGTATCGTGGTATCTTCTCGTCGTGTCTCGTTTCGTACCTACGTGATCGGTACTCAAACTGAACGATGCCGATGACACAATCGCACGCTGCAGGACCAAGTCAAGACGACAGTGGTGAAGAGATTGAGGACCCTAGCAGGCATCCAACGGGCCCTCCAGAGAGCAATATAACAATATCCAATAAAGATCTCACGGCATTGCTTTCATCGCTGCAAAATTCACAACACCAATTTTATCAAGAAGTACTGCGGGAAGTGAGGTCTTCGACTCCAGTAATGTCTACAACCGCCACTTCTTTCATGACGACACCCGCCAATTTCTCTGCGTGCAGTGCAAAATTCAGCGGAGGACCCAAAGAATCCTTAGAAAATTTTATAGATGCTATCGAAGCATACAAGTCTTGCCTTAGTATAACTGATGATAATGCCCTGCGAGGCATCAGTATGCTCCTTAGTGACACAGCTGCGGTATGGTGGCAAGGAGTGAAAGTCACCACCAAGACATGGAATGAGGCACTTGTAAAGTTGAGAAGTGCTTTTGGTGAACGTCAGGATCTTTTTGCTCTGTCCCAGGGATCTGAGGTAACCGATTTATTTATTTCTAAAGCGAGAGCTCTCTTAGGAAAAATACCAAGGGGTGACCTTTCTGAAAAGGTTGAACTTGATATGGGTTTTGGACTCCTCGACCACCGCATCAGAAAGCGGTTAGACAGAGACACAGTTAAAACTTTTGACGAGCTACTCACAAAGGCAAGGAACATTGAAGACTCACAGCATATCAAGGAGAGATCTGGGAGTGTGATTAACGCGCGCGCGCTTGCAGCTCCGCGGCCCCAACCGTATCGGGCTGCCGTCGCCGTCGCACCACCGAGGCCTCCTGCTCCCATCGCCGTGAACGCTCAAGCCTCCTCTGAGTCCACTCGTATCTCTGAGTCAACATCGGCAAGTGATTCCAAACGCCCCTACTGTGTATATTGTAAACGGCCTGGTCACACCCGAGATGATTGTGAGAAGTTAAAGATGGCAAAAGTGAGCCTATTAAGTGTTATGGGTGCGGTACCCCAAATGTGATTCGGTCTAAGTGCACACCGAGATGATTGTGAGAAGTTAAAGATGGCAAAAGTGAGCCTATTAAGTGTTATGGGTGCGGTACCCCAAATGTGATTCGGTCTAAGTGCACAAAGTGTAACCCATCAGGTAACCAAGAGCAAGCGTTTTACTCTCTTCAAGTACAGACTGGTAATATAAAACAAAATGTAAAAAAAAATGTTTCTTGTGCTGTTTGTAACTTACAAATTTGTGTTTGTTTCAATGGAAGTTCTGACCACTCTTTGTTCGTGTCAGGTGAGGCTGATCACAAGCGTTTGACTTATTTTGATGAGTCTAAAAATCATGAACCTCTACCTTCAACACAGGAAAGTGTTTGTCGGACCTTTCATTCATCAGGTAAATCCAGCGGATGTCAACCACAAAATTTCAGTGTTTTTCAAACGGAAATGTTAAGTTCAGCCAGTGAATGTAAATCAAGTGAATCCAGTGGTTGTCAACCACAAAAGTTCAATGTTTCTCAAACTGAAATGTTAAATTCAACCAGTGAATGTAAATCAGGTGATTCCAGTGGTTGTCAAACCCAAAAGCCTAGTGGTTGTAAAATTAAAAATGTTAGTGGTTCTCAACGGCCAATTTTAAATATCTCAGTTAACAATCAAAATGGAGTTGCTTTGGTGGACTCTGCGGCTAGGAGCTGTGTTGCAGGTCACACTTTGTATGATCTTTTACTGAGAAAACAACACCCGATTTACCCAAGCACTCAAGTCATTAGGCTGGCTGACGGAGTAAGTAGAAAAATGGAGCTTTTGAGTGCGGAGGTCAAGGTCACGTTGAAACATAAAACCGAAGTAGTGAAATTTTTAATATTTCCGGATTCAAATAATAATGAAACATTACTAGGGATAGATTTTTTGCAAAAATTCAACATGTCAATAAATTTTGGAGAGTCTTTCTGGAACTTTGCGGAAAATAAAAATGAAAAGTTTAATTTAAAATATGAAAAGGATTCACACATAAATGAAAGTATTTCTTGCGCAGCGGTTACCAATGTTTTAAGATCGGATGAGGCGACCTCTCTTACGGACTTTCAGCGCGAGGAACTTTCCCGCCTTCTTATGGACAATGATGACATCTTTCAGCCAGGAGGGGATCCAACACCGTTCGCTGAGCATAGGATTGACACTGGTGACCACCCTGCTGTTGCCGTTCCTCCATATCGATTGACTCCGGTTAAGAGGGACATTATGCAAGCTGAACTTGACAAAATGCTGGCAGATGACATCATAGAAGAATGTGAGTCAGCGTGGGCGTCCCCTGCGCTTCTTGTACTTAAGAAAAATGGCAAGGTACGTTTTTGTGTTGACTATCGTAAGCTCAATGCGGTGACAAAATCTGATGTTTATCCAATGCCGCTTATCGATGACCTGATACAGTCGACAAAAAAAGGTTGTATTATGAGTACCTTGGATATGCGAAGTGGATTTTGGCAGGTTGGTGTCCGCGAGTCTGATCGTGACAAAACAGCGTTTTCTTCGCCATGTGGGGCATATCGCTTTAAACGCATGCCATTTGGCTTAAAGAACGCACCCTCGACCTTTCAGCGTCTCATTGACAGGCTACGCTCTGGTCCTTCATTAAAGAATGTGACCCTTCTTGCATACCAAGATGATTTACTCGTAATTAGTGAGACTTTTGAAAGTCATATCCTTGATCTTCGAGCAGTGTTTGACAGGTTGCGCATGTTCAATCTACGAGCTAACCGAGAAAAATGTGTATTTGCTCGTCAACAAGTAAAATACCTCGGTCATGTCATTTCCCAGGGTGGAATTTCTCCTGATGCCGACAAGGTCCAAGCGGTCGTGGATATGAAAACGCCTTCGACGCTGCGTTATTTGAGAACATTTCTTCAAACATGTTCTTGGTTTAGGAAGTTCATTCCTGGTTTTTCTTCTGTCGCTGAGCCGCTTACTCGCTTATTAAAGAAGAACCAGCCGTGGACGTGGAATGTTGAACAAGCTGAGGCGTTTTAAGGAGCTGAAAACGCGTCTTACCTCGACACCTATTCTAACGCAGGCGGATTTCAGCAAACCTTTTGTTCTCAGAACGGATGCCAGTAGTTATGCACTCGGCGCGGTTTTGCTACAAGGTGAAGACAAGAACGAGCGGCCGATTGAGTATGCCAGTCGTCTCCTCAACCCAGCTGAGCGTAACTATAGCACCACAGAGCGCGAGGCTCTCGCCGTCGTGTGGGCCGTAGAACGTTTCAGGGGTTACATTGATGGACAGCCAGTCGTGGTTGCTAGCGATCATCAGCCGTTAAAATGGCTTCTCACCTTAAAATCACCTTCGGGTAGGCTTGTCCGTTGGGCTCTTAAACTACAGTCGTTCAACATACAATTTCAATATACTCCAGGAAAGGCGAATGTCGTTGCAGACACTCTTAGCCGCCCGCCTTGTAGTGAAGAAGAGAAAGGACAGTGTGGTCTCTGTGCAGTTGTTGTTGACTTACCTTCCAGAAATCCCTCTGAGTTGCGGTGCGCGCAACTTGACGACCCGGAGCTGGAAAAGATTGTCGTTGAACTTGAAAGCGACTCTGACGCTTTTTCCATTGGAGCGAAACGTTGGTCCGAAAGAGGATATTTCATGCAACAAGGAGTTTTGTATAGGTACAATCCCGACGTCGATAGCGAGGAGCCGCAGCTTGTCGTTCCGGTTTCTCTCCGTCTCGACATATTGAAGGAGTGCCACTATTCCGCTGTTGCTGGTCACCATGGCGTCGATAGGACTTTCCAAAGAGTGGCACAACGTTTCTTTTTCCCAGGAATGCGGCGATTTATCGCAGATTACGTCAAAACGTGCATTACATGCCAGCGTTATAAAGCGTCTAATGAAAAGTCTTATGGTTTCTTACAGACACCTGTATTGAACCAGCGAGGTGAAGTATTGGCAATAGATTTGTTCGGTCCTCTTCCAGCAGGAGAAAAAGGGGAAAAATGGATCCTTTTAGTGGAAGACACGGCGACTCGTTGGGTTGAGCTCTACGCGTTGAAAGAGGCTACCTCTGAGGCGTGTGCTCGAACCCTGATTGACGAGTATTTTTTGCGTTTCGGGTTGCCTCGTCGTGTTGTGTCCGATAATGGAGTCCAGTTTGTTTCAGCTGTGATGCAGCAGTGCATGTTTATCTTAGGGGTCAAACAAGAGCTGTTACCGTACTACCACCCTGAGGGTAACCCAGCTGAAAGGAAAAATAGGGACCTTAAGGTACAACTTGCGCAGTTGGTCAACACACAGCACAATTCATGGCCGGAGTTTTTAAGTTCCGTCAGGTTTGCCATGAACTCAGCGGTATGTCAAACAACTGGAGTTTCACCGGCATATCTTACCTTTGCTAGGGAGCTTCGTTCGCCAATTAACGCCGAATATGATATCCGGACTATTCTAGGCAAAGAGAATTTCGTACCTCAGATTACGCCCTACTTGAAGAAATTCCTTGATAATCTTGTTTCAGTGAGAGATAGAGTGGAGATTCAGCAAGATAGAAGAAAAGATTGCGCCGATAAGGATCGGAAGCACGAGGAGTTTAATATCGGTGGCCAGATTCTTTTGAAGTCACACGTGTTGAGTAGAGCTGCCAAGAATGTTTCAGCTAAGTTTGTTCCCAAACGTGATGGTCCTTACTTGGTTACTAAGCGCGCCAGTCCGACTACTTATCTGGTTTCGAATCTGCTGAGTCCTGAAGAAGTTCTGGGTAAGTTCCACGTTTCTGAACTTACACGCTTTCATGGCAGGGACGGTTCTCCTCAACAGCCTGTTAATCCTAAACGTAAAAGAGGTCACCCTCGCCGTCGCGAAAGTTCTGTTAGCTCAGACGATCAGCATCCTAACTCCGACAGTCAGCGAGTTCTTGAGCGGGGTCGCTCGCGAGAACTCGAGGGGGGGAGTGTAGCGTGTGCTAGGCACCCTAGACCTACAAGGTCCACCAGAGTGCCCAGTCGATTCCTAGAATGAATGATGTCTGTGGAATATAAGATATTAAGAATCTGTGTATGTCAAGATGGTTGTCAGTCGATGGTCTTTGGTATAAGATGTAAACTGTTATCGTATTTTACTGGTTCCACCTTTTGACCGTTTCGTTATAAAAGTGTTAAAATATCCCAATATACATTTGTGTGTACGAATCAATTTATTATTTTTTTCGCCCACGAGCTAGCCAACCGCGAAACAATTATTATGTTATGTAGCAACTAAATTACCTCTTCAGGATAGTTAGAGGGTATTTAATTATAAAATTCTATTTCAGTCAGGCTAAGTACATGTTTTTGCATATTATAATGTATATAATAAAATATATTGTAACAGAATACCTACATATACTGTTTGTAATTTATTATTGTCTATAATCAGTGCGTGTTGCGAGTGATGACTTAGAGATCCAAGATTACCGACATAGTTCTCAGAATCAGCAAGTTTAAGTGGCAATGAGCAGGTCATATAGCTCGCAGAGGACTTCCGGTTTGGCGGGAACTGAGAAAGCGCGTACTTTGAAAATTAAAATTACTAATTTATATAATTTTCTGAGAAAAAGCGTGTGTTGTTTGTTAAAAACTGCGTGATGCAGACGGAGAGTGATGGAGGCAAAGATGATTTCGTGCCGGTTACTCGAGAGCGCAAGAAGAGAAAGATTATTACCGACGAGAGGCCTGCGGTTCAGGAGGATTTCAATGATAAGTACAAACCTTTTATCAAACCAAATTATAAAAGGCTTTATCCAGACAAATCTAGTCATTCGGAGTTCGCAGTGTTCCTTGAGAGCACTGCAAATCAGGAGCAACTGGGCAACAAAGATCCTATCAGTGTACAAAAATTGATTACCAAATACATAAAAGGGCAATATGAAATGAGCAGAGCTAGCGCTCAAAAGTTAAAAATTGTTTTTAAACAAGCCACTGACGCGAATGACCTACTGTGTGATGAACGTGCTCTAGAAAAAGTAGGAATACGAGCTTTTATACCATCAGCTTTTGTTGAAAAAGTGGGAGTGATACATCATGTTTCAACTGAACTCTCCCATTGGAGAAAAGTTCTTCATTAAGAACTTTTCAGAAAACTGTCTGGCGAAAACGAGATAGTGGCAGTGCGCCGCTTCATGAAGAAGGGAGATGGTGGCAAGGTGGCAAGGTGGATGGTGGAGCCACTTAAAACAGTAACAGTCACATTTGTAACTGGCATTCTCCCCCAATGTGTTTACTTGGACCATCGGAGAATGCCAGTAAATACCTATGTACCACCTGTCATGCAATGTTATCGCTGTATGAAATTCAACCACACGGCCAAGGTGTGCAAAAACAAACAAATTTGCTCAGTGTGCTCAGGTGAGCACCAATACAAGGACTGCCCAAATGAAGAGAATATTAAATGCAGTAATTGTGGAGGTGCTCATCTGGCAATTTCTAAATTGTGCCCTGTTAAAATGCAACGTATAGAGAGACAAAAACAAAGCATTCAGTCATATGCGAATGTAATCAAAGATTACACAAGGAGCTTTCCAGCTCTCCCAAAAGCTCCTTTGCCGCAGAAAATTCAGCAGCCGGCCACGCCCATTAAAAAGGTCACAAAGACCCCCGAGAGTTGCTCTCCAGCCAATGCAAAGCAGGATACTGCTTTGACTATCGATGACAACATTTTAAATGCAATGATCAAGACTCTGGTCTTTCTGGGAAACTCAACGGATAATAATCCGCTGACTTCCTCAAAAAAACGAGAGGTATTGTTAAAAAACTTGAAAACTACACAGTAATGCATAACTTAATATTAGTACATTTTAACATCCAAAGTATAAATAATAAAAAACCTCTTTTGAAAAGCCTTTTACTAGAAAATAATATAGATATTTGCTTATTGAATGAAACATTTTTAAAAAACACCAGCCCTCCTGTTAAGTTTACAGGCTACAATTGTATTAACAAAAACGCAAAAAATGAACATGGTGGAGTTGCAATTATTTTAAAAAATAGTCTTAAATATAAACTTATTAGTACTCCTTTTTATGAGGATATCCAATCACTAGCCATTTCTGTCGATACGAAAGCTGGACCCATATCAATCGCGTGCATTTATTGTCCACCTAGAACAAACAGATTTCGTATAAATAAATTGAAAAGAATCATAAATAGTTTGCCTAAACCATGCTTTATTTCTGGAGATTTTAATGGACATCATTTAGCCTTTGGATGTGCTACTTCAAATGCAAGAGGTAATGCACTTTATGGAGTCTTTGATGAGCAAGACCTATGCATTTTGAATACAGGTAGTCCTACCACTGTACAGCGGCCTACTAGAAATGCATCAGCTATAGATGTCTCATGTGCAAGTCCAGTCATTGCTCCTCTCTGTGAGTGGCGAGTAGGTGATGATTCTTTGGGTAGCGACCATTATCCTATTTTTATAGATATGAACATATCTCCCTTATTTTATAAAATTAATGACAATATTGAAAAGTTTTTATTCCATAAAGCTGATTGGACCAAATATTTTTTACAATCCAAAGAATTATCTAAAAGTTTTCAAGTAGATATGGATAATCCTGTAGAGTGCTATAACAACTTTTGTGAAATCTTAAATACCTTGAAAATTGATTGTATTCCTGTCTATAAAGGTAATAGTATCAGCCGTGTTGTGAAGGCACCCGCTCCTTGGTGGAATGATGACTGTGATAAAGCTGTAAACAAAGCAAAGGAAGCCTTGTTAAAATATAGATTAGAATATACAATGGAATCTTTTATTGAATATAAAAAATTAAATGCGGCCAAAAAACTTGTTCTAAAAGAGACTAGGAAAAACAGCTGGAAAGTTCTTTGTACTTCACTTAATAGATATACAGCAATTTCAAAAATTTGGAACTATGTTCGTAGATTTAAACGCATTCATATGAATAGAAATATACATAGGAATGATGAGTGGATTCCAGACTTTATATCAAAATTTAGTCAGACCTTAGACAATAGTAATATTGATAATAATAATTTTGAAGCTTTATTTCTCTCTAAGGGAAAAAGTCATGAAACAGAATTACTTTTAAGGCCTTTTACATATGATGAGTTATGTATTACTTTAGACACAAGAAAGAATTCTACTCCTGGTTTGGATGACTTCCCATACATCATGCTTAAAAAATTGCATTCTTCAAGTAAATATCATTTACTTAACATTTTCAACAGTTTATGGCTAAAACAGTCAGTTCCGGAATCTTGGAAATCACAATGTGTTATTCCTATTCTGAAATCTAACAAAGATCCTAATGATCACAACTCTTATCGCCCTATTTCTTTGGCTTCTTGCCTTGGTAAACTATTTGAACAAATGATAAAACTAAGATTAGATTACTTTGTTGAAAGGAATAATATATTACCTGATTTTCAGTTTGGATTCCGTAAAGGAAAGAGCTCTAATAACAGTTTTGTCCTCTTTACTGCTGATGTCAAAAAATGTCTGCTTTCTCACTCATCAGCTGTATGTGTCTTTCTTGATGTTCAAGGTGCATATGATAATGTAGACTTGAATCAACTCATTCTGGTGCTGCATGACATAGGTATTCCTGGAAAATTGTTGAAATGGATTTATGAATTTTGTTTTGATAGAACTATGTTTGTTAGGTTTAATAATATTATGCATGGACCAAGCAGTGTTGGAAGAGGTTTGATGCAGGGTTCCTGTCTGTCCCCATTGCTATACAACCTGTATACATCTCAAATATCTAAATATGTAAAATGTGATATTAAAATGCTACAGTTTGCAGATGATATTGTTGTATATAAAGTGCATAAGGAAGTTAATGAGGCACAATCTATCATTAATCTAGCTCTACAACAGCTAAATGAATATTACACAAACATTTTAAAGTTGAATATTAATTGTCAAAAAAGTTCAGTTATGGTTTTTGGTAGTGACGAGCCTGTTAATATTTTGTATAATAATTTAACTATTCCTCAAGTAAGGAATCAAAAATTCCTAGGAGTAATTATAGATGATAGGTTGAAATTTGATAAACACATAAATTACATTTGTCAGAATGCAATGAAAGGTATTAATATAATGAGATGTATTACAGGTGTATTTTGGGGTTCAGACCCAAAGACATTGAGTATGATTTATAAGAGTATTGTAAGAAGTCATTTTGATTATAGTTGTTTGGCATACTTTAATGCCAGTCCTACTTTATTAAAAAAATTAGATGTCTTACAAAATGTTGGTCTCAGACTGATAAGTGGTGCTATGAGAACAACTCCTATAAATGCCATGGAGGCAGAGACATGTATCGAGCCTCTTGCTATTCGAAGGCTAACTACAGCTCAAAGATTTTCTTTAAAAACTTTGTCACAGAACACTTCTATTTTATTAGATCATTTATGTTTACCTGAAGCTTTAAGCAGTTTGATACAGGATATACATGTGAGATTTTCAGATATTATGTCAAACAGACTTCCAGTAATAGATACAATAATGAATAAAGTTAAAGGAAGTACTGTAGATATGTACAGATCTGATTTATGGCCAGTGTATGGGTGTTCATATGATGCTCTTATGTACAGTGAGGCAAAAATCGATATGCGTAAAGTAGAAGATAAGTTTATGTTTAGAGAACACATGGAGGAAAAAGAGAATGCATATAAAATATTCACAGATGGATCTAAATCACAAACTGGAGTTAGAAGTGCATATTATGACCCTCAATTGGGTGTTACAAGAACATTTAAGATTAATTCAAACTGTAGTATATTTTCTGCCGAAGCTTATGCTGTCTATAGAGCATTATTGTATATTCGTAGTCTAGGGTCATACAATGAATTTATAGTTATCTCTGATAGTTTAAGTGTATTAATAAGCTTACAAAGGCCAAACTTTTCCTATAAACAGAATCATATACTGTTTGAGCTAAAATCCTTGTTATTTAGTTTATCCAGTTCATGTAAAAATGTAGAATTTAAATGGGTTCCATCTCATCAAGACATTGAAGGCAATGAAATAGTGGACAGAACAGCAAATTCAGAGCCAGATGAAGACCACACAGACTTATTAAGAGTACCCTTCACAGACTACTTCTGTATTTACAATGCAGAAAAGAGGGAATTATGGAAGGAATACTGGCAGGAAACAAGTATGGTCAAAGGACAGTGGTATTTTAATATTCAAAAGGAATTACCAGTAAAGCCTTGGTACAACAACCATAAAGACATTGATGAGAGGAAATTTGTTACCATAATCAATAGAATGCGATTTGGTCACTGCTTAACTCCTGCCCATTTACAACGGATGAAAATAGTGAACTCTAGAGAATGCGAACATTGTGGTTATGAAAATGCAGATCTTCAGCATATGATCTCGAATTGCCAATATTTCTCACTGCAAAGAATCCTGATGATATCAGAGTTACTGGATTTAAACCCTGACGTTCCCCGCCGTCTCCAAGACTTGTTATCTAATAAAGATGCATTTGGACCTTTATACAAATATGTGTTCAACACTGTGGAGACACTTTGAAACAAATAATATGACAAAGACAAAATAACCAAAGCAAAATGCGTGTTGTAAAAAAATATAACATTGTGTAAACAAGTAAACAACTGACTTCATGAACTAAACTAAAACTAACCCTAAAATGTGAATTTTTTTTGACAGTGTATTGACAAGTGAAGTGTGGTGACAACCCAACTAACCATCTGTGATCTTTCTCAACTTGGACATGGCATAAGGACACTGACTCCAACGCCAAAAAAAAAAAAAAAAAAAAATTGCTCGCTGAACTGACACCCGCTGGGGAATAAAGGTTCTCCAGTGGCAAACACATTAGATGGCTTTTACATCATCACAGGAGGAGATGGAGAGGTCTATTCTTAGGCCAGACATACCACAGCATTTAAATGAAATAATATTGTTTAAACTAAAAAATTATAACAATAACAAAGAATCTTAGATCAGTCTTTACTTCTAAGAACTATCATAAATTTAATTTAATATATACTTATATTATTAAATGTGTGCATCAGTCAGTACCAATGTGTCTGAATTTACAAATTAGACATTCCTAAGCAACATTTTTCTCTTAAGTAGGTATCACAATTTACATTTATAAACAAAAAAAACACATGTATCTTTTAACACTGTTCAATTTAAAGATTTATAAGAGGTGAAATCAGACTTCATGTTCTACAAAATTATTCCAAAACGGTATTCATAAGGTCCGATAATGATCCGATAGCTTTTGGAGATTTCTCTACAGCCTATCTTTTTCTATGTAGGTAGCTGATGTGCTGGCTGTAGCACCCGAATGCGAAGAGTCACTGAAAAAATAAATAATACAACATAAAATTAAACTAGACATGTACCTGTCTTATTATGTTTGTTAACATTTGGCTTCTGATCAGTATGTCCATTCATCATCTCCATCATGAAACCTATCGAAGTCCACTGCTGGACATAGGGCTCCCGCACAGAATGCCACAACAAACAGTCTTGTATCACCTCCATGCACCATTTTCGTAGAACCTTTATAAATATCTTTGGTTCATTGAGAGGGGGGGAAGGGCCTTCCTCTTCTGCGCTGGGTTTGTGGTTGCCACTCGAGAACTTCATTCCCCAACGGTTGTCAGTTACTTGGTGGTAAGTCCAATTGTAAACATTGTTATGCAGGTGCAGGTTATATATCAAATATTATTTTTACTATCATCAGTCGGTATACATCCACTTTTGGATGATGCCTCCCTCATAGCGTGCAATGGAGGGAATTTGCACGCTTGGCAGGCGGATTGGTGATCATAGTTTGGTGTTTATTACTCAGGCGAATGCTGCTGCCCTGGTGTAATCCGTTAGTCGCCTTTTACGTCATCCACAGGAGGAGTTGAAGGAGCCCTATTCTTAGGCCGTTTTAACTTATTCCTAGACTGGTAAATAATTAATTTTCACCGTTTAAAAATGTTAATTCTACAGCACATAACGAAACAAATAATTTCAGAATGGTAGCAAATGTCAAACATTACGCAAATGTCAAAAAACGAAAATTTTTACCCATCGGAATAGCTGGGTAAAAATTGGCAAAATTTGGTGGCGTTCTTAGCGTTTTTAATCTGTCTGTAACGATCGTGAAAACAGTTATAGCCCATTTACATTCGCGTACGAGTCGCGAGGCGAGGGACGAGGCAAGGGGCGAGGTGCGAGTGTGAACAGACGCTCGTAGCTCGCCTCGTCCCTCGCCTCGTCACTCGCGGCGCTCGCGTCCGGAGCGGTTTTTGGGGCACGAGTTAAAGGACCTCGCGTCGCACGCGAGTTGATGTTTAAATTCGCCCTCCCGCTTCATTCTGGCTTCTACATCGTGCCGCGCAGGTTGTGTTTAGTTTTAACAAATACGCAAAAACAAAAACGCAGTAATCGTATAATGGATTGGTCGCAAGACGAAACATTTAAGTTCATAGAACTATTTCAAAAAGAACGAATAATTTGGGACCCTAAACATAAATGCCACAAGAACAGCCAAAAAGTAAGCGATGCATGGGCGAGATTGTCCGAACAAATGGGAAGATCTCAAACAGAATTAAAAAATAAGAAAAATTCTCTCATGGCTACATTTCGCCAGCTACTCCGGCGCAAAAAACAATCAGTAAGATCCGGCGCAGGAGAAAATGATATTTACAAGCCAGTGTGGTTGTATTACGATGCTATGGAAACATTTTTGGCATCCATTTACTAGTGTAACACCACAGTGAGCACTGAAGAAGGACACGTAAGTAAAATAAAACTAAGTGCAAGTAATTAGTCATCTTCAATAAATTATCATCAAGTAGGTATAGACAGATGACGCTAGATGGCGCTAGTACATCGTTACTGCTGAACAGACATGGATGAAACTTGGCACAGATATAGAATATGACCCAGAATAACATAATAGATACTTTTTATCCCAGGTTCGAGTCCCGGGCCGGGCACAAGCAAGTATTTCTATAAATAATAATTACCTACTATCAAAAGTTGTATCCAATATAAATAATACACAATAATTAAATAATTTTGATATCTTAGCAATGTTTTAACCGAACCTTTGGCTGGCGAGTTTGCTCAAGAGCATCAGTTGCCAAGGCAACTGATTTATAACCTCATTACTATTCGATCAAATGGGTAACTATTTATTATCTTAAACATTTTGCCTTTGAAAAAAAATTGCGAACTCATTTCTTATGTCTATGGCACTCTGTGCTGCACGTCTAGCTACAGTTGGAATAGGTATTATAGCCGGGTTAGTGGAAACCTGTCGCCTCCAAGACCCTTCTTGAATTATTTCATCATTGACAACAGTATCAAAGGTACCAGGAGGTGTGTAAATGTTTCTTGAAGTCCTACTATTTCTGAGAAAATTATGTAATAGAATACATGTCTTGGTTATCAATATACCTTTATCCTTATTAATTTCCATTGGGTGTTTAAAGATTCTAAAAACTGTTGTTAGAACTCCAAAAACATTTTCAACGATAACACGTGTGTGTACTAGATAATCTCTTGTTAAAATTGCGTTGTAATGAACCAAGGGGATGGTTTCCTGGGAAAGGTTTCATAACGTGTTTGCTTAACGCAAATGCCCCATCTCCGAGAAAAACATATGGTACATTACATTGTCCACCAGGAAGTGGACAATCAGGTGGTAAATTAATAGTGTCTGTAGAAATTCTTTCCCAAAGAACACTGTTTTGAAATACGCCTCCATCGCTAATTCTACCCTGAGCCCTGATATCGGCAAATATGAAGCGGTAATCATTATCAACTAAAGCTAAGAGCACAAAACTAAAAGTCCCTTTATAATTGTAGTATTCTGAGCCACTGTCAATTGGATCAATCCAACCTACCCAATGCCCTTGCCATCAATACAACCTACACAATGTGGATATTTTCTCTGAAAGCGCCTTTCTATATTTAACCATTCTGCCTCTGTCCGCGGCATCTGAAAAACAAGAAAAAGTATGAATTATTTCGGGTCCTAATTTGTCAATCACCTATGTTCAGGTGGTTCGTTATTCGGTCTGTTCGTATGGAGAGATCGAATTATTTTTCGCGAATTTCATATGAAACAGTTGTTCGTAATGATAACCACGGCTGTTGATACTGTTGAGGATGAGAACTCTATATTTTAGAACAATTATGATTAAGAATGTATGTAATCTATTTCAGATAACATTAGATCCAGATAATGTCAACGAGATAGTGTCAATACTGATCGCCATGGTAACGAACAAAATAACGAGCTTATTAGGGACAATAATGATGCCCAGAGCAATGTACAGAATAGCGAGAAAGACAAACCAGCATGGAAGATCATTCTTCCGTGCAAACCAGCGAACAATAAAAAAATATTTAAATCACCTGTCAAAAAAAAGCGTCGTCGTGAAGATTGCGACACAGAGATTCAGAAGAATATAAAAGACACGGTATCTAATTTAAACAGCATATTATTGAACAGGAAGGAAACTGATGAGTGCGACATGTACGCGCAGTTATTGGCTACAAGATTACGAGAATATTCAAAACAAGAACGGCGTCAGAGTATGCATCGCATTGATGGGCTACTTTTGGCAAATCCACCTCAACAATTGCAGCCACCATCGCCGATACATTCTTTACCATCTTCCGCTAACTCTCCGAGTTATATACCAGACCGTCCTACTTCTCGTAACTGCTATGTCTTGCGACCACAACATTCCCCGGTACAAATATCTATCCCGGACCCTCCTACTTCTCGTAATTGCTCGTCATTCTCTGTTGCGAATACACATTCAGCAACTGCCACTATTGATACCTTTTTACCATCACAAAATTTCACTATCCTTTCTGACGAAATTATACAGCCCTCTGCTTCTCAAAGCATCTTAGATACAGCGCTCATAAATGCTTTAAATGACAAATACTATTAATTTGACTAACTTTATCTATGTAAGTACTAAAGTATAAAAATAAGAATACTAAGCTTACAACTATATTATATACGTTGGCATTTTAGTAATCGATTCTTAGTACAATTTTTGTAATAAACTCATTTGTATTTTTAATTTATTACAACCCAAGTGCTCTGACACCATCATGGTGCAAATTATTGGCCTTAGTTCAGCAGAAACTGGACGTCATGGACCAGTATCCTTGGAAATATTCGGTGCAAAAGAAAAATGAAGTCCAAGAATTGCGCAATACCAAAACCAGAGCACCAACGATGTCACTACAGTCAGCGCGAAATGTAAATGCGCGGCGTCACCCGATGCCATACCTCACCGGTCATCATTGATACGGTAGCGACTCATTACACTGATTCGCAGGTAAATTACTGCCCAGCCACGATGACCTCGGCTCCCAGGATGTCAACACCACAGCCTGTTACTTCTCCTGCTCCACGTTATCGCCAGCAGAAGAGTTACGCGCAAGTGTCCTGCCAGCCTCTGCTGCCTCACTCGGTGCCTTGCGTTGAGGCCCTTCAGGGGAATATGGCAGCTAAACTGAAATGACGTTAGCCAATATCAACGCGGCACCAGCAAGATACCGACAGAGTCGACAACACAACATGCAGTTGAGCCGACTGTCCAGAATTACCTCTTCCGAATAAGCGATTAGAAAGGAATCACAATAACTGTATGTTATAGAAGATGCACGTTTAGACTTCTCAGAATCCCTACCACTACCTCTAATTATTAGATACTTCAAAATGAGTACCTACTTGTTAAGTTATTGTAAGATATATGGTTTGTTCTAAATGGTACCTACAGAATAAATAAAATAATAATTGAACTAATCAAAATAGTATTTATTAGTGACCCGACTGCGCGTAGTCAGAAACCTTCCCAGCAGGCCTAGACAAAGTAACATTCGATTATCGATGTCGTTAGTAGAAAAGTCCAAAAATGTATGAGATTGACGTAAGCTTTCGATATGTCACGTGGTCTGTTGTTAACGAATAGACAGTTGCTAGACAATGTAACTATCTTTCGATTTTATCAAACGAATCGACAGCTTCGAATTATTTCTTCCATAGAAGTCTATAGAAATGCGTAGCCAAGTGACACTTTAGACAATCGTTTTCGTTAGTTTTCTATTTGTTTGATGGAAACCCTAGCGAACCCCAAAATGCTGTAGAAAACGAAACAAAATGGCGAATGGCGGGAAATGAAATGGCGCTGTAGTAGGTAGAGTCGGTCGGTGTGTTTGAGTTTTGTGATTAGTTAAAGTTTTCTGAAAAATGCATACGCTGCGTTTACTGTGGGCAGCTCAAAATGAAAGTGTTTGGCTCAGACGTCAGAGAAGAAACCATTCCCGGCAACAATTGGAAAGTGTTGACGCAATGCCTGAAACATTATTTATACAGCATTTTAGGCTCAGCAAAGCCATATTTAGAAATCTTTGTAATGAGTTACGGGCTCAGACGGCATTGAAAGGGACTTTAGAGATACCTTTGGAAATAAAGGTAAGAAGTCAGTCTTAGTAACGAAATATGGAATCTACTCTAAAAGCTACAAAAAAAAACAAAAAACCCTAAAGTTTTTTGTTGTGGTTTGGTTTGTTTCAGTCAGACTATTTCAATGACTACCATTTTTCAGGTACTTTGCGCCCTAAGTTTCTTTGCGACAGGGTCGTATCAAAGAATTGTGGGTGTTACCCAACATCTGACACAGCGGACAACAAGTCGTTGCATTAGAGAGGTTGTTGATGCAATGAACCAGAACACCATGACAAAAAAGTGGATAGTGTTTCCTAAAACCCCACAAGAACGATCTAAAATCAAAGAAGAGTAAGTGAATATTGTTAAGATGTTAAAGAATTATTTTAAAGTTCAATAGTATAGCAGCATGTAACAGAGAGTACATTGTATATGTTTTTCACAGGTTTCAAAGGAAACACAATTTGCCAGGGGTGATAGGCTGCATCGATTGTACCCATGTTGCAATTGTTAAGCCGGTTGACAACGAACATCTATATTTTAATAGGAAACAATATCATTCCTTAAATGTTCAAATGGTAAGTGCATACTAGAGGTAGGCGCCGTGGCGGCGCGGTTATGCGCGCCGCCGCGCCGCCGAGTATTCGAAATTTGGCGCCGATTGACGCGGGAACGGCAACGGGAACAGATTTTTCTCAAGAATGCTGGAGGTACCTAGCTTCGGTCGATCCCAGAGACGTGGAGATTTAGAACAGGGATGTGCTTGCCTATTGGCGAGAAAAGAAAAATGTGTTCCCAGCAGGGCGATTCTAAAATGTCGGAAACGTTTCCGATTGGATTCGTTAGATTTTAATTTCGATGTGGTAAGTAACTGAAACAATATTATAACAATTTTCTCTAGTAAAACACAGTAATATACAATATCTTTTGTTTTTTACTGTGTTTTACTAGAGAAAATTGTTTTAGTTACTTACCACATGGAAATGAAAATCTAACGAATCCGATCGGAAACGTTTCCGATGTTTTAGAATCGCCCTGCTGAACTTGATGCGCTTGCTAGGACTATTCATGCAATTCCTGCTACAAGTATAAGTACGCCGAGTGAACGTGTTTTTTCAATAGCAGGATTGGTTTTGAACGCTAAAAGATCGCGGTTGAGCCCTACACGCGTCAACAAGGTCAAATATTTGTATAAAAATATTGTTTTATAATTGATCAAAGAGAGCATGATTTTTCAAAATGACACGGAAAAGATCGGACCTTGATGGGGTAAGACCGATCTACCTTCTAAAATCACCTCTGTGACACTTAGAGTAACCTCTATAGCAAGAAAAGATCCGATCTTGCCCAAGTAAAAACAGATTAAATAATCGTCTAAAAATTCCTTCTAAATTGAGTTTTAGCGATGTTTATGTTTTTTTTTCATTCTGGTCGTCGGGTTTACCCCTTATATAGAAATTCATAGGCCGAAGGGCTTTAGTCCGATCTTCACCTTCGAGGGGCAAGATCGGATCTCAGCCTACAAGCGTCTTTAGCATGATTTAATTAGATTAATCAAACTATCATAAAACTTAACCATACACTGACAAAACCAGCAAAAACATAAAAATTACTTAACAAATTGTCTACAAATAGTCGTCGGGGGTAAGATCGAATCTTCACAAAAAGCACTTTTTTCCCATTTCACACTATCCTGTCCATAACGCACAACTGGCTGAGCGTAGCGGCAGACGCAGACTGGTGGCACGGGCACAACAAAATGGCGCGTGAGGTTATGTTGCCCAGCGTTCAAAATATCGCCAATTTTGGCGGGAATATGAATTAACCGATCTTAACCCATCTACGTTCTTACCCCAAAGCACCTTATATTTACAGGTATGCAACCATCACTTGGAAATAACAAATGTGAACTGTAAGTTGGGGCTGGGGCTACACATGGTTCACACATATGGTCTGCAAGTCAAGTAGAGCCTTACATGCGTGTACTTCATGAAAGCGGGGAACATGTTTGGCTACTAGGTAAGACAACTATACCTAAAACATTTTACTGCTGCGGCCGGCTAGTCTGGCGATGATGGTTGAACATGAGAATATAAGCCGAGGTGTAGTGGAGGTCCACATACATGAGAACATCACCAAGTTGTGTATAGAATTTTTCTACGTGTCCTAGAAACGCAAATTCCAGTTTTTAGTTGGAAGTCCAGTTGAAGTTCCCATTGTGATAGCATAACTCTAGGTATGGATTGTCATACTAACATTGCCAGGGCTTAATTTTTGAACGAGCGAAGCGAGTTCTCTGAGTCAAGTTGGAAGAATCGGCGTTTGTATGTATGTTTGTCCAATGAAAACTTCCAAACCGTTAATCCGATCTTCATGAAATTTGGTATGGGGGTAGATAGTATTGGTACAATTTGTGGGTAAGGTTATGAGATATATCTTTATGAAAATATCAAAATCGCCATATGTATGCCTACAATATTTGAGGAGTTCCCTCAATTCCTCATGGACCCCATCATCAGAACTGGGACCAATCTGGAAGTATATATCTATTCAAATAAAAAAAGAATTTTCCAAATCGGTTCATAAACGCCGGAGAATTGAGGTAACAAACATAAAAAATAAAAAAACAACCGAATTGAGAACCTCCTCCTTTTTTGGGAAGTCGGTTAAAAATGGAAATTACTTGGTTAAGTAGTCGGGCTGATAAAGGTGTTGTCGCGAGGTCTCAGTTCGGGGCGAACCACTAGTTTATAAGTTTAGGTAGTAGGTACGTACCTACCTATGGTTATCCATCAGACTGACATAATGTAGTGTTATTTGATTGGTTACAGGTGATTCTGGCTATCCACAGCGGCCCTGGCTAATGACACCCATATTAAATGCTGCACCTGGGTCTCGAGAAGAGGTTTATACATCGCGCCATGTGCAAGCCAGGAACTGCATTGAGCGTTGCTATGGTTTGCTGAAGTCACGTTGGAGATGTTTGCTTAAAGACAGAGTTCTTCACTACCATCCATATATTGCTAGCAAAATTACGATTGCATGCTGTGTACTGCATAACATGGCAGTGAAGTTTCAGTTACCAACACCAAGCATCCCAGCTATAAATAATGATGGTAGTGATGATTACGGCTCACAACCTAGCACCTCCAATGCTGACACCCAAACGGAATTAATAAGAGGTAGAGCAATGCGCAATCATTTAATCAGCAGGTTGTAATGAGAGCACTGGTTACTTAGCCAAGTAATTTTGTTCATCATCATCAACAACCTTTAGATGTCCACTGCTGGATGTAAGCCTCCCCATAGAATACAATCCCCCCATTGCCATAATCACCACGCTTGACAGGCGTATTGGTGTTAAGCACTCAGGTGGATGCTGTTGCCTATCCCCTGGTGTAATCTTTTAGTTGGCTTTTACAACATCCATGGAGGAGAAGATTGGTCTATTTATGTACAGAACACGCCACGTCCGTATTATTTTTCTTAGTGCCACAAATAGTAAAATAATAGTTCAATGATTTGTTTGTTAAATAATTTGTAAATTAGATTCTGCTAGTATGAAATAGAGGTAATTTCTATGTAAAACTTGTTGGCATTACAGAGTTTCTTGCCATTTCTTCTCTGTAATAAATCGGCCCATCAGCCGAAATGGCAGGAATCATTTGTTTTAACCAAAATGCTTCCTATGGCGAAAGTTACATCAATAATAAAATACTTTTGCATCAAACATGTTTTATTTAAATAATACCATATTATAACTAGGTCCTAACATACAAATGTATCAACATTCAAGTAACTGCTTATTTGTTTGTAATATTTACAAGTATATTGTTCTAAAGAGGTAGGTATATGTATAGCAAAATACATTTAAGCACTTTGATGCTGAAAAGTTGGTGTAAGTTGGTATAAAATCATTTTTATTTTTATTTTCTAGTTTTTCCCTAAAGCTAAGCCCCGAAATCAGAAACGGTGATTGGGTTACCTATTCCTTTCTATGTACCAAATTTCAACTTTGGGCTAGTAGATTCGGAGAAAATAGGCTGTGACAGACAGACGGACACCAGAGACCCAATTCTCGGGTCTTTCTCTAATCACCCTTTCCGGGTGGTGAAATTACTGTTTCTTATTATTAGAGGTGATTTTTAAGCTATATAAAACAATTAAAAAGGTTTTCATGACTACTTCTACCTAATTAGTTCCACACTTTTGCAAAAAAATCACCTAATTTGACTGTACTAAAATGAGAACTTAAAAACCTTAGGAAGGTAGCCAAAAGTAAATAAACATCAGCAAAGTATGTAAGACAGCACACGCTACGTTTGCTATACTTATAAATAACAATCTAATAGAACCATGTACATAGGTAAGTACAGATATTGCAAATTTTCATTTTAGCAGTCGAGGGGCAGCGTTACATCAGGCCACACGACACGACTGATGCTATAATGGTTCCATTGGTACCTTTTATGGTACGGAACCCTAAAAGGAGATGACCCTAAAAAGAGAGATATGGATCACCATACCACTCGGTATCCAGGAGTACAGTCCTATCACTACTAACATTCCTTTGCAGATATTGCTGAAGCATGGTTTGAGCAATATCTGCAAAGCGGGTCAGTAGACTGTTGCGTTCCTGCTCCACCTCTATTCTCCGAGCCTCATTCCTCTCCCGCATCTCCTCGACCTGTATCCTCCGAGCCTCATTACGTTCCCGCATCTCATCTAAATGAAGGCGGCGCCGCTCGACTGTCACGAATTCGCTCGTCGCTCGCTCGAATGGAGTTAGAGCTCGTCTTCGACGCGCTACCAGATGCCGGCCATGAGGAGAGTTAATTGAAGTGTGCGGCGAAGGTGCTATGGCAGACGGTCGACTGGTTGACGGAGGAGGGGTAGTAGGTGATGGCGGGTTTGAAGGGTGTGATGATGAGCGCAGCATCGGTTGCTGTTGCCGGCTGGTTGTAGAACGTGGTGGTGAGCGCGGCATCGGTGGCTGTTGCCGGCTGGTTGTAGGACGTGGTGGTGAGCGCGGCATCGGTAGCTGTTGCCGGCTATTTGTAGGACGTGGTGGTGAGCGCGGCATCGGTAGCTGTTGCCAGCTGGTTGTAGGACGTGGTGGTGAGCGCGGCATCGGTAGCTGTTGCCAGCTGGTTGTAGGACGTGGTGGTGAGCGCGGCATCGGTAGCTGTTGCCAGCTGGTTGTAGGACGTGGTGGTGAGCGCGGCATCGGTAGCTGTTGCCAGCTGGTTGTAGGACGTGGTGGTGAGCGCGGCATCGGTAGCTGTTGCCGGCTGGTTGGAGGACGTGGTGGTGAGCGCCGCATCGGTAGCTGTCGGCTGGTTGATAGAATAGGAGTGGTAGGCGCCACTGGTTCTGGCGATGATGGTGGTGGTGGGGTTGAATGTGTTACAATTCCTGCAAAATGATATAAATTAACACTTTCATAGTTTTGTTTGTGTACTTATATTAAGACCTAAAAATCAACTCTAAATGTTATTCATACCATCGTCAAAACGGGGGGCAGAGGATGGTCTCTGAAAAATATGTACCATGATTAACATAAATTAAATGTAAGTACAATTTATGGGTGACATTTGAAAGTTTTTTTTATAGTTCGCTTTATATTACTAACATCAAATCCCTGCTCTTGTATATTGTGACCTTCCACAGCTAGTGTACCAATAACTCCCACCACCCTTGCCTCCAAAGGTGTTAGGATGAGACGGCTACTTGGGCCACCACCAGTACCGCTAGCAAGACGCCGCATTGCTAATGCCTTTTTTTTTGTTTTGGATTTCCAGTCTGCCCACACCTTGAATTTATAATTAGTTAAGCAGGGTGTAAGAAAAATTCCTTTATTTTATGTCAAATTGTGATTATTATGATAGGTTCTAAATACATGATAATTGATAACTGGGGGTTTGTACATGTGGTTTTGAGATGGATAAGCAGAGTTTGGCATGTAAAGTTGACCTGAAAAGCTTATCATACATACCTTTTTCCATTTGTCTGGAGTCTTGCAAACACCACTACCAATAGAATTCAAGGTGTCTGCCAACTCTTGCCACAACCGTTCAGCCCTTATTCGGCCCTGGGCACCAGGCTGTGGTTTAACAAGGTCACCGTGGCTGTAACATGAATAACAAAGGGCTCTTTATATATTTCGCTGTTCAATTGCGTCATTGTTTACGTTGCCTCTCGACTAACTAGCTAATGACTGAAACTTACTCAGAATTATGGTTTTTGAGTAATACACTAGTCTTTAGTAACTAAAACTTATACTGCCATTGACTTATATATTACATCCATTAATCTATAGGTACTGCACAAATATTTTACCTTTCCATGAACTCCAAAAGAGTTGAAAATTGTTCGGGACTGGCCCTTGGTCTCGAATCCATTTCTAAAACAATACACAAAAAGATTAGGCCGCCAGTTTTTCCATCAGCTTGTATGGGAAAAGGTTCATAAACACTTTACGAGCGAGGATGATACACTTTATTTACTTACTTTGTTACTTTTCTTTCAACTTTGTCCAAACAAATCAAAAGTAGTTAATAACACAACACAAACAAATTATATCTTCTTCTTCTTCTTCTTCCGAATGACATGAAATTTGACGTTTGACGTCGAAAGATCATAGACTAAATATAGATTCTGACGAACAGATGAATGGAATAAACGATCGCTAGGCGTAGGGTACTTTGTCTACCAATCCAAGTTCGTTTTCTCTAGGGCGATAGCAAATGTAGAAATGGAATCGCTTCGAAGCGAATGCCACTTGGCTAGGCCCTCAGGTGTGCACTTAAGGGGTTGCTTTGCTACACTCGCCACACTTTCCTCCTTCACTTCACAGATACTGGACAAAGAAACATTCAGTTTTATCCATACCTAATCATGACCTTATAATTTTTCTTTTAAACGCTTTTGCATGATGTAATATATAATAAGCTAGATAGGTACATAGTGGTGTCGATTTGAGATTGCACTCGCTAAACTTAAAGCTAACTAAAACTGACATAACGCGTGTCGGCATTTGAAACGACACTGCCTATTTCTAAAATTCTCTAAAATAGAAAGTTTGACGTCATCGGCCATTTTAGATAATAAACTTAGCTAGTCTGCATTTGAAACGCAATAGCTATCTGTCAGTTTGGCGTAATATTAGGAAATTCTTTACTAATTTAAAAGCCACCTGAAAAGGTCCCTTCTAAATAAGCAAATTATAATAATTCCAATCAAAACCCGTTTTACCGAAATATACACGAAGAATTCGTTGTTGCAGTAGTGATTGATGCTTCAGATAGGTATTCTAAAAGTGATAGATGAATTTACTTGGGTTATAGAAGTCCCCACTGATATGTTTACGTGTTTCAACAGTAGAATTCTTCAGGAACGAGAGAACGCTCGTGCGAGATGCATCTGACCCATACAACATTAAAAAAAATGTATTTTAATTGGCTGGTTCCTAAAATTGTAGGCTAACTACTACATAACTATATAGGTACCCTAGGTACCTACAAAGTAATTTAAAAGTTTTTATTTATCTTGCCCTAAAAACAATAATATGGTGATAGCTTTTGTCGCCGTGCTGGTCTCCAAAGAGGATACAATAACTATGCTGGCCTCTTTAAAGGTGACGAAGGGATTACAGAAGAGGATGGACCGCACCACCATGTTTGGTACTTAACACCAATACCTACCGCGAATACGAATCTGTCTTTTTTTATACTACTTGGCAAGCAAACATTCATACGGTGAACAACTGATGGAAAGCAGTTACCGTAGTATATGGACGCCTGCAACACCAGAGGCATCACACGCACGCTGCCGACCCGGAGACATAAAAATTAAATGTCTTATGTGCCTGTAATTTCACCGACACCCATACCGTACCCTTCAAACCGAAACACATCAATGCGAACACTACTGCTTGGCGGCAGAAATAGGTACGGTGGTAGTAGGTACTTCCCCCACAATTTATTTTGTGTTTCCCCGGATGAACTCTTTCGCAAGAAGTTCTACTACTAACAACTTCTCAACTTCCCTTTGTCAACTGTGAGCTAGGAGCATGGAAGATTGACATTCATTCTTGCGTGGCTAGGAGGTTCATATTTGTATCACATGTAGACATATGAAAGAAAGAAAGAAAGAAAGAAAATACGTTTATTTGTCCCCACTTAAAAAGAAACAAAAAATAAAAACAACAGTACCTAGGTAGCTACCTACCTAAGTAGTAGGTAACTTTACAAAAAACTAAACTAAACTAAAAAAACATCAAATGGCGTAAGGCATGTTGTGTGGGGGTCAAATAGGTCCCTGTCTCAGCATACAGCTACACCGAACCTACAAGTAGATACGGCGCGGCGCTGGTTTTCAGACAGGGCCTGCCCGAGTGACATCACGAACGTTGAAGACGAATTTACTAAATATATTATGTAAATAAATAATTAATTCATCAGCAAACTAAAATATAAAGAAATAGTTATACTACACAGTTATCAACAAAATATAATATAAAAGTACTCTGAGGTCTGTTAGTAGTAGTTATAGTACTCTCCTTGGTAATGGCGACTTGTATTGTCTATGGCACAGAGCACTTTTAGTCTATGGTCAGTCAGTCAGTGACATATAACAGAGGCCGCCGCTCCATGGAGGTCGGTATTACATAAATGTTTATAAAAAACACAGATAATTACATGACGGTGCTAGCTGGGCGGTGCAAAGAGTATTTAAAGTGGGTGGCGCGCTGGCGATGCTGTCAGATATAAATGAAAATGAAATGTTCATCATTTCCTTATTTAGTGGTAAACGCTATGAAAAATACAGCTGCAGGCATAACTATCTTCAAATAAACTGAAAACCACGAGAAAAGGATATTTTTCAATATATTTTCAGTAGTTTTAATGGTTTGCAAAATAACCGATAATTTTCGGAAATTATGTAACGATCCCACTCTGTGTGCTAACAGCTTTATCCGCCAAGAAATAGAATCACTAAATTGTCTATGGTTTGCTCAAATAAAGCGAGTGTCAACCGTTGTTTCTGTTGCGGGGCGGCGGGGTGTCGCCGAGCGGTAGCGCGGTACGGTGCTGGTCCTCAAGGTACCGTGGTCGCTCGAGGCGTAGATGTTGTTGCGCCCACCTGGTTTCAGGTTCTGCACCGCCGTCCGGAGCTGGATGTGGAAGACGCGAGGTAGATGACCTCAAGGGGATTTGTAAGATCCCGAGCCGTGGGCAACAGCCTATCCACGTATGTGAAGGGGTAGTGGGGGGCCCCTCGACAGAGAAACAACGATTCCTTTTGGATGGTGCGGTGCGAGGCTGCCTGACCATAAATTGCGACCTCGAAGACGATCGTGAGAGCGAGGGAGACCTCCTCGTTAGAGCGAGATGCCCTATACAGCGCCACCTCAAACTACTTCTTTCTTGCTGACTTCTTCTCTCTTCTTTCCTCTTGTAGGATGGCTTGTTTCTTCGTCTTATTCGCACGTACACACACATATCGTTTTCTCACAAACCCTGGCTCCCTAAGGTACTTCCGAGTATTACCGTCGGGAGACCGGGATAAAATTGATCGATCCAGGTCACAGTTTTCTTTATGGATAAGCAGCCTTTCACCTAATAACTTTATTCTGAATAAATCTAGGTACATACAACTTTGCGTTTTACTTAGCCCTTATGTGTAGCTACCTAGCTTTACATATGTCTTGCCTATCAAATAGGTATCCTGGCTCGTAGCCTTAATTTACCAAACTGAATCCTTACTATTATGAAACTAGTACATAGAAATTGTCTTGCATCTTTACTGGCCGGAGACTACTCTTAATCCTCTGGTCCAGCAATGATGCAGACACCTTCTCCCTACGTGTTAGAATAGGCGGCAATATAATCCGGCCTCTCGTTTCGCTACGGCAGACACTTTCCTAAAGCGAGTGTGTCGCAGTGTCGCCCCGTCGGCCGAGTTTATAAATATTAGCAGCGCGCACGCAGCTGCACAGCCATTCTGCGCGCGACGCTCACACCGACCACACGTATTGAGAGGCCTGTTCACGCTAGACCAGCCAACTGTCCCAGCTGGTTGGGCGAGCGTACCCAGGCTCCGTGATGAAGCCCTTACCGATTACCTTTAATTACCATGGTACTCCATACCTAGTACCAGACCATTACCAGTGAGTACCTACCTATATACCTACCTAACCTTTGTTTTAGGGTTTTTACGATTCTACTAAGGTGGGGATAAATAAATACAACCCAGCCTAGTATCCCTACCGTTTTGTTTCATACATTATTTAATCCCTAAGTTCAAGTAACTAAGCACTATGGGTATTTTAACCCATTAGTAATAACTGCAAGTGTTTGGAAACCTCGTGTCAGCCGGACCTCAATTCTATGGTTACCCCTACTGCTGCCTCCCTGGATCAGATTCTGCAGGAGCTTCGTAATGGAATGGATGGCATCAACGTCCGCCTAGACCCGCTGCCTGCCCTTGTCCAGGATGTAAAGGACTTAAAGTCTAACTTGCGCTCCATCGAAAACAGTATAAGTGGAATCAAAAGGGAAGTAAACGATAGTATAAATAGAATAGCAAGTGTGGAGCAAAGAGTTGAGAAGCTCGAAGTAATTCCCCAATTTGGTGCCGGGAACCCGTTGCTTGAGTCGAAAGTTGCGATGATTTTTAGTGAGCTATCAAGCAAGGAGCAAAGGAATATAATCAAAAATGTTGAAATAAAGGGTGTCCCGTTGAAGAAAAATGAAAATCTTTTCGATCTGGTGAGTAAAGTTGGGGCATCAATTGGTCAGCCCGTCTCCAAAACTGATATCAACTTTGTGACCCGAGCTCGATCGTCCAGTGATCAGAAGCCCATTATCGTTGGGTTTATTGGGAGGTACCTCAAGGAGAACTTCGTAGCATCGGCAAAATCGAAGAAAAAAATGACTGCTGAGGACATTGGATTTGTTGGTGATTTGACCAAGATTTTTATCAATGATCACCTCACTCGTGAGAACAAGCAGCTCCGACTATCGAGGACCAAGAAGTTTGCTCAAGAGAAGAATCATAGTTTTGTTTGGGTTCAAAACTGTAAAATCCTCACAAGAAAAAACGACACATCACCAATCATTGTGATTCATAATGATGATGACTTGGCTAAAATCAAGTGACTTTTTAGTAAGTGTAGTGAATACCTATTTAGGATATTTTTAGTCACCTGTCATTTATATATTTCAGGGGTGGCCAACAGGTCGATCGCGATCGACCGGTCGATCGCGACTGTAAGTCCAGTCGATCGTGGTAAGGCAAAAAATATAAATACGTAGACCAGACTGCCCAACGTAATCACCTACTGCTGGACGTATCATCTTGTATAATTTTTCAATCGCTGTTCCGTCACGGTATTTATCCTCTATTTTACGCAGTATAGTCTTTTGTTTTCGGCGCGCGATGACCAATAAGCGGGAAGCGTGTGGGACGCGAGGGAGGGACGGGAGCGTCTCAGTCAGTCAGTTGACAGTTGACGACAGAGACTACCGGGGTTACGACTTACGACGTTTCAACGATTGTCGATGTAAATCACGATTAGACTTTGTATTAGGCACGCCTCATTATTGTTTACGTACATTATGGATAAGTGGTTGAAAAGAAGCGCTGAAGGAACAGCAAATGAAGAAAGAAATACTTCTGAAGGTTCATCAAATAAAGTAAGTTAATATTTTTAATATTGTAATTACTGCAAACGACCTCTCAATAATTTTCCTATTGTACAAGTATCACGAAATTTACAAATAAGCAAGCACAAATAATAAAACCGATCGTTGCGGAACATTGAGTAATAAGTACCTACGTGCCGCGCTAATGTCATTGACCTCCCAAACGCTTTACAAAGTTTTCGCGCCCATAATACATCAAACTATGTATTAATGGTGTATGCTGCTAATTTTTTGGAGTGTATTATAAAACAATTATCATTTGAGAACTAATTTTTTTAAGCTGTTACCTATTTAAATATTCGAGATGTTATTATGATCAGTTGAAAAACATATTGAGCAGTTATTTCATTATTTTTTATTACTAATTCTTGTTCACTTTACTGCTTAGTTCTAACTGCTGAACTAGTTATTTAACGTGCCATTTATAATTTTTAACATACCAAAACTGCTATTTACAACTGCCTCTTTAAATCAGTGCCTTATTATTTTAGGTAGGTACTCGGTGGATCAATAAAAAGTGGGTAAAATAGAAGTGGGTAAAAAGTGGAAAATATTGTTCGCTCGTTTACTTTGTGCCATCATTAGGAAATTTATTCTCATTAAATTGGATTTCAACATTTGTTATTATACAAATTATGTTCCTAAAATTTTAATTTCATTTTTTACAGATTCTTGATAAATGTGCTCCAAAGAAATCAAAAGCTTATCATTTTCACCAAGAATGGGAATTGGACTACTTCTTTACTATGGTGAAAGAAAACTGTTGCTGCCTAATATGCAATCCCAAAAAAGGAAATTTAGAGCGACATTTTAATACAATGCATAGTAAATATCAGACTGACTTTCCACCTAACAGCGAAATAAGAAAGAGTAAATTGCAAGCACTTAAATCGCAATTAAAAGTCCAAGAAAACATGTTTTCTGGGCCTATAAGTAAAGCTGCAACTGAAGCTTCTTTCCAAGTAAGCTACAAAATTGCACAAAAGTGCAAACCTTTTTCCGGTGGAGAATACATCAAAGAAATTTTCGAAGAAGTGTCAGATTCGCTGTTCGTTAATTTCAAAAATAAAAACGAAATTAAAAAAGCTGTTCATGGATTACAGCTGTCGCGAAGTACTGTGATGCGCCGTATAGAAATAATAACGAACAACTACAAAAAGATATCGCCCTCTGCGTTGCTTTTTCGCTTCAATTTGACGAGTCAACAGATGTCACTGATACTGCACAATTACTTGTTTTTATTCGGATGGTCTTCGAAGATTTCTCGACCAAAGAAGAACTGCTAGGTATGATTTCCTTAAAAGGAAAAACTCGTGGCCTTGATATATTCACGGAATTCAAAGCATATATTTGCCAGATTAAGCTATGCATGTATAAACTCGTATCAATGACAACTGATGGAGCTCCTTCAATGACAGGTATTCATAATGGTTTTATTGCTCTTTGTCACAAAGACGAAGATTTTCCAGACTTCATTAGCTACCACTGCATAATTCATCAACAAGTACTGGCTAGTAAGAGATTAAACACGAAACATGTGATGGATATTTCTTTTAAGATTGTAAATTCCATAAAGGGAAAATCCCTCCAAAGGCGGCTCTTTAAACAGAAATTAGATGAGAAGGAACCAGAATTGGCAATGCACACTGACGTGAGGTGGTTGAGTCGAGGCAAGTTTTTGCAAAGATTTCGAGATCTATTGGACGAAATAATAAAATTTCTTGATGAAAGGGGTGATGATTATCAGCAATTGTGTGATTTAGACTGGCAATGTGATTTAGCTTTTTTGGCAGATTTTACTGGAAAACTGAGTACATTAAATCTGAGTCTACAAGGCAAGAATAAAACATTAACAGAAATGATGAGTTCTATTGCAGCGTTTCAATGTCAAACATAGTCTAGTTAAGTCTATGATAGTTGACATAGAGAAGAAAAAATTTGATCAATTTGTTAACATCAAGGATCATATGGAAAAACATCCTACCTACAATTTCATTTCTAAGAAATATACGACAGAAATTAGGGCAGTGGTAGCAGACTTCGAAATTCACTTTGGTGATTTCAGAAAAATTGAGAACTTGGTTCATTTCATCAGTTATCCGTTCAATGATTCCATGGATCATAGTGATATCTATGAATTGGCTACAAAATTTGCAGATACATTTCAAATGGAGGACATGATGTTACAAAACGAAATTATTACTCTGCGCTGCGACATATTTCTTAAAGCAAGGTCAAGATTACTGGGCATTGGTTTCCAACGAAAAATATCCAAATTTGAAGAAATGTGTTGAACAACTTCATTCGTGTTTTGGTTCAACATATTTGTGTGAGTCGGCATTTCCCTACTTAAAGCTAACAAAAAGTAAACACCGTTCTCGCTTGACAGACGCTCATACATTGGATTCTTTAAGGTTGGCAATCTCCAACTACAAACCTGATTATGCTAAACTAGTGGAAGATACTCAGACGCAATGCTCACACTAATATATATATGTAAATAAGTAGTTAGTATGTATAATTTTCACATTTATGTTTTTTCTCTTAATAAAATAAATAATGAATAAGATTTCTAGAAGTATGTAATTGGTAGATCGCACAGGGTCTCGTTAGTGAACAAGAGATCTTGGGTCCAATCAAGTTGGCTACCCCTGATATATTTGTATTAGGTGTTCTCACTAAATCTTGTTCGGAATCCATATCAACCCCGTATATGTATACTATTGTATTTTATTTGTGTTGCGAAGTTTATCTATCCACTAATTGATTATTTTGTTTACTCAGCCTGCCTGCCATGTAGTTCAACATCTATAAATAACAATAGGCGAGCTTATTGTTATTTTGTCGCTGCGCCTCGTTCTTTTAATTTTATTAAAACTAATTTAAGTTTGCCCAAACTAGAGTCGTATACACATGTCATATGCTTGCATATTAGCTATATTACATACTCATATATTCATTATTGTAATGCACATTACATAAGCATAACTATGCCGCCCTTGAAACCCGATTCTTCATTGAATTTTATTGATAAAAACTATGTTGTGCGCTGTGACTCATTAATTGCATTCCTCAGCTATATGCCGTCTCATGTTGTTTTGATGAATTACGCATTTTACGTTGTATTTCGTTGGCAATCACCTAACATTCACCACACCTATTTACTTAGATGGACTAGTAGCAAAAAAAATCTTTAAATAACTTGGGTTGTTATGGTTTATTTGTTTATTGCTTGATATGTATGAGTTTTTGTACTACAAATTCTATTTTCTTTTTTGTTGTTATTAATTTTAACACAGTAGGTAAGTATAATAATGCTATTGTGAAGGTACTTATTGTTATCACCTTTTTTAGGATAACTTTATTTTATAGAACTATAAGTGAAAACTGTTTAGCAAATGCGTTTCTATACTGATTGTTACCATTCTCGTTCATACGCTGTTTGTTTTCCAAATACAGTGTAAACTCCATGTAACGTCACTCTATTTAACGACAAACTCCCTTAAGCGTCGAAATCAATTGGCTTTGGTTGGTTTAGCTTGTCTTTCATACAATGTTTCACTCTACATAGCATTACACCCACTCTCAATAACGACAACAATTGAGTAATAAAAAGTACCTTTTAAGTTGCTAAAATTAGTAAAAACTGCGCAGCTGTGTACGATCTATTGTCGCTTTATTATCCTAGCCCGCAATAAACTCGACTGTCGGCATCATGCATACCGAACTTTCTAAGAAATTCGTTCTTTTGTTTACAAATTGGGATTGCTTGTACGTGTAGACTGTTGTTGACCATGACTCATAAGTAGGAGTCATGGATTATCTATACCTTATCATATTCTTAGTTGCTCACAAACTTTCAAACTGTAAACATGGCTAATAAAAGAAAATCACTGTGTATTGACGAAAAAGTTTTACTGATACGCGCAATAGAAACGGGAGAGAACATAAGTGATGTTGGCAAACGCTTTGGATTTAGTCGCTCTACCGTGTCCACAATATGGAAAAACAAAGAAAAAATCCTCCACGCTGAAGGCGAGGGAAAATCTTCCAAAAAATTAAAGAAACCTATACACGAAGATTTGGATCAAGCTGTACTATCATGGTTTCACCGACAGCGCCAGAATAATATGCCTATCTCGGGGCCGCTCGTGAAAGCTACGGCGGAGAATTTTGCTGAAGAACTTGGTTTAACTTCTTTCAAAGCATCAGAAGGATGGCTCGGAAAATTCAAGCAGCGTCATCATATCAACTATGGTAAAATAAGTGGGGAAGCACGAAGTGTTGATACAAATGTGACTCATGATGGGATTAACAGCGTGTGGTCAAAATTCATAGAAAAATACGCCCCAAGTGACATTTTTAATGCTGATGAAGCAGGAATTTTCTATAAGTTGACTCCAGATAAAACTCTGAAATTTAAAGGGGAAAAGTGTGTGGGAGGAAAGCTTTCCAAGGAACGTATTACGGTGCTTGTGGCTGCTAATATGGATGGCACAGAAAAAAAAAAGCTAATGACAATAGGCAAATCGAAAAATCCGCGCTGTTTTAAGAACATTAAAAAATTGCCAGTGACGTATAAAGCTAATAAATCAGCTTGGATGACCAGTCAACTTTTTGAAGACGAAGTGCGAAAGTGGGATGCAGAATTGAAGGGACGAAAAATTTTACTTCTTGTTGACAACTGCCCTGCCCACCCGTTTATATCAAACCTTCAAAACATAGAGTTGGCATTTATTCCTCCAAATACGACTAGTGTCTTACAGCCAATGGACCAGAGTGTGATTAAAAGCCTCAAGGGTCACTACAGAAGGAAATTATTGATGGAGCTAGTCAAATCTGAGGGTAAAACTTCTGTTAATATGCTGCATGCAGTAAATTTTTTATCTAAAGCCTGGGAAGAAGTGATACCCACAACTATACAGCACTCTTTTCGACATGCTGGACTTTGTGCCAATTCTACGAGTGATGAGGTGGAAACAGAACCTGAGTTTGAAAGCGACGATGACCTTCCATTAACTGAGTAGATTCAACAGTTCAACATGACAGGAAATACGGTAAATCTTCAAACCTACATCGAAGTAGACGACCGCCTGCTTACAACGGCTTCACTCACAGACGAAGAAATTTTGGATTCAGTGAGAAAAACTGAGGATCAAGAACAAGGCGATGAAGAAGATGAGACGGATGAGCCTGAGCCTCCGCCGAGCATTAAAGAAGCTCTGGAAGCAGCTAAATTATTGGAAAAATACTTCCTTTATAACCAAGATGCCTCAATATTGCTAGATATGAATAAAATAAGTAAAAAAAATACAACAAAATTACTGGTGCAGCAAAAGACGTCAGACAAAAATAACAGACTATACGCAATAGCGTTCAAATAACATTCTTTTTTATGCACATAACTACTAACAATAGTCGGAAATAAACTTTTTCTTTTTCTAATTCTGATGTTTCTTCTCTCCATTTAACGACAACTCTCTATAACGCCATAAAATGCACAGTCCCTTCAGTGTCGCTATATAGAGTTTACACTGTATATAAAAATAAAATAAAAAATAAAAATAAAAATTAGTTACCTAAAGTACCGTTCTTTATTCCTACGTTATTTCTAACTACATTATACGAATCTAAACAATAACCCTACTTAGGCGCTACGAGTCGCGTACAGTTTATTTTAGTAAGAAGGAGAAACTCAAATGCAGAATTTCTAAAACTTAGTTAAAATAGAGTCTTTGAAATTAACTTTAGCTATAGAGAGTGGTTATGTCAAATCGACACCATTATCTACTGGTTTTAGAACTATTAAAGGCCAATATTTGGTGATTTCACACTACAAACTATTTTCATCACAATAAAACATGGCTTGAGAATAGTAAAGCTTTTCTATCGGCGAAAGACTTTTCAACATTCAGAGATCACCTCGCACAAAGATACAAACATATTATAAACTTTATAAAGTTAGTATAGATTACTCATCAATCAGTCTGTCTCGCAGGCGTAACCCCAGAATGTGGTCCTCTTCACTGACATAATTGGATTCTTCACCTACCACATTCTCCCTCCCTTGAGCAATATTGTCTTCTATAATTACTTCTACATTATGTTCGTTGACCGTCACTAGGTTTACCACGCCATACGGCTTGTGCGTAAAGATTATCGTAAGAACTGAGTTTATAATAACATTTGTGATAAGTGCTATATATGACAGTGAAGCTGACTGAAAAGCCTTTCTTTTGGTGTTTGGTCTGAATAAATCCATTCGGGAACCGGTGAATAATAAGCAAAAACATTTTTCATTCGCCGGTGCATTCCAGAGTTTTGCTCACATTGTGACGTCATTGCTGCGGAACGCGGTAACTACGTACGCGCTGTATACTGATCGGCTAAGTGCATTGTGATTCTTACATCTGTGTTCTTGGTAGCTGTTAGGCACAATGAACACCTGCGTTGGGTGCCGAATGCCAATTCAGGATAAAGACTTCATGAATTGTCATGGTTGTAAGCAGAAATATGATCTTCAATGTGCGGATCTTTCACCTAAGCGGTTCAAGAAGTTAAATCAAGAAGGAAAACTTAAGTGGAGGTGCTTGGAGTGTAAAAGCAAACAACCTAAGGTTGGCAACATAAACACGCCTCTGCGTCCAACTCAACAGTCGAGAGGCGAGGACGAAATTGTTGCCGAGGTATCAACGGTTAAGAGCAACGTAACGTTGCGTAAAAAGCCGGAACCGCCGACTTTATCGTCGTCGCGTGCTGTGGACTATGTCACGGAGGAAGTGCTTAGAGACATCTGGAACAACGAGATGAGGCAAGAGATGCAAACTATGCTTGAGGCCACAATCAAGAGAACAGTATCAGAGCAACTCAAGACCATACACAATCAGTGCACAGGCTTTCAAGAGTCAATTTTGTATGTCAGCACTCAATATGATGACCTCAAAAATGAAATTGTGGATCTCAAGAAACTTCTAGGCAGTACCTCTTCTGAGCTGAAATGTCTTAAGGTTGAGAATAAAACCCTTAAGGGTGATTTAAGTGCCTGCATGACTCGTGTCAAGGCTTTAGAGGATGAAAGCCTGAAGCAACAGCAATGGGTTAGAATGCAGAATGTCGAGATCACTGGTATTCCGGAGGGTAAAAATGAGATTACTTCAGAGCTAGTGTTGAAAGTCACAAAGCACATTGGAATAAACATCGAGCCATCAGACCTGGAGTTCGCCCACCGAGTCCAGCCGCGGCGCGCCGAGAGCGCTGCTCGAGCGCGCTCCGTCATCGTGCGCCTGCGGGAACGTATAGTTAAGGACCAGATTATCGCCGCCGCGCGTAAACACCGTGCTATGACAGCCAAGGATTTGGGGATCGGCAGTGAATCTAGCAAAATATTTGTAAATGAGCACCTAACAAAAGAAAGTAAGATGCTTCTGAACTCATGCAAGCAAAAAGCAAAGGAGGTAAATTACAAGTATATTTGGACAAAAAACTGCAGAATTTATGTTCGAAGGAACGATACTTCCCCTGCAATCCCCATAAACTCTTCGTCAGACCTTTTAAAGATAGCTTGACTTGTGACAGCTTATTTTCTAAGAGTACAGTTATGTTACAACAATGTGGTATGTTACAAAAATGTGTGTTATAGCAAGGTATGTTACAACATTGTATGTTACACACTTAACGTGCACACATTTGACCAACTACACACAAATAGTATTTACACTATTTATATTATTATTATATATTATTTATTATTATTTATTATATTATATTGTTTTGTAGTATATGTATACGTTTTTTATAATGTTGATTACTTTTTAAACACTCATAACATAAACACTAGAATTATACACTTTTTAAACTCTCATCCCTCAATACACGCTCATAAACTAAAACAAGGTTTACATAACTTAATATTTTATTTTGGTCGGACTACTTGTTTACTTGTTTTCTTTTGTATATACTTTTCACATCGAGAAGTAATTTGTGCTACTTTTTGTATTGTGTATTGTGCCTATAGTTACAGAATAGCGAATAGCCTGTTTGAGGATAATCTTTGCGTTGTTCTACATTTAATTAACTTTTCAACTTATAAGTGTGGATATGCCCTTGTTAGTCATAATGATTAATAAAATCAATCAATTAAAACTTTTCTATCAAAATGTTAGGGGACTTCGGACTAAGACTATTGAGTTCTATAATAATCTATTGTTATTGGATGTGGATGTAGTATTGATAACGGAGACTTGGCTTTGTGACGGGGTACTTGATTCTGAGCTTAGCGATGGTAGATTTGTTGTATTTCGCAATGATAGGCAATCGTTGGGCGGAGGTTTAATGGTTCTATGTGCGCCGCATTTGCAAGCTCGCTCGAGACTCGAGTGGCAGTCACATGATCCCGAATGTATGTGGGTAACTATATCTTCGCGAGTACTCGGGTCTGCGCGCGATTTGCATATTGCACTTGCTTATATACCTCCCGATACTCTTCTTCCGTCAAGAACTCAATCGTTCATCGATTCATTATCACAAATTCATGGTACTCGCTCTAATGATAACTTTATAATTGCAGGTGATTTTAATTTACCATGCATTGATTGGATATCTGATGAGCCCATTATCAAGAAGCAGGGACTAGTAGAAGTTCAGCACATGGCATCGAATATCATAGCCCAGACTAGCTTCCTTGGTTTTTCCCAGTGTAATAAATTGTTAAATAAGAGTAATAATACCTTGGATCTCATATTCACGGATTCTCCAGTTACTATTTATAAATCTTCGAAGCCGCTTGTAAAGGAGGACTCTGCTCATCCTTCCTTCTTTATAACAGCAACTGACATTTTGATTCCTGCACTTAAGCCTCAAACTCGTACAAAATATCAATTTAACCGTGGTGACTTTGATAGTATAAATGAATTAATTAATAAACAAGATTGGTCATTTATAATTAAAGACAATAATGTTGAGGATATTGTACATCATATGTATCAAATTTTAGAAAATCTTATACAGGTTTATGTTCCTCAAGTCCGTTGTTGTGGTACATATGTTTATCCTATTTGGTATAGCAAAGCTCTGATTAGACTTATCAATGAAAAGTCTAGGGCTCATCGAGATTGGAAGTGTTTCCGCAATCCTAATGACTATGCTCATTTTGCTGACCTTAGACAAAAGCAAAAGTTGCTACAAGCTGAATGTCATATTTCATATGTAAATTTTTCACAACAAAAAATTAAAGCTCATCCAAAATTTTTCTGGTCTTATATAAAATCTAAGAGGCAAATTAGGTCTACCTACCCTGAGCATATGACGTATGATGATAGTAAATTAAATACTCAGGTTGATATATGTTCTGCGTTTAATTCCTTCTTTGAAAGAAATTTTAGTTCTCCAGCTGATCAATACACCTTTGACTTAATTGATAATAATTTAAATTCAAATATTATTCATCAAATTGATGTAAGTAGGGAGGAAATTCTTACTATGTTTCAAAATCTAGATATATCAAAGGGAGCTGGTTGTGACAATATACCACCGGTCTTCTTTGTCAAATGTGCTGAATCATTGTCTGTTCCAATGTCCTGCATTTTTAATAGATGTCTTCAAGAAGGATACTTTCCTAGTACCTGGAAGAAAGCTCATATAGTACCTATTCATAAAAAAGGTCCTAGGACTTCAGTTGAAAACTATCGTCCCATCTCTATACTTAATGTATTAAGTAAAATGTTTGAGAGGGTAGTCCACAATCGTATCTACCCCATTATATCTTCTTCAATACCTAAAGAACAACATGGTTTCATGAAAGGTCGCTCCACTGCTACTAATCTAGGAGTTTTTATTGACCATATAACGAGTGGCATGGATGGTAGCTCGCAAGTGGATGTGATCTACACGGACTTTGAAAAAGCTTTTGACCGTGTAGATCACGTCATACTCTTGCGTAAGCTTTATGAACTCGGTATCCATGGCAACTTGCTGAGATGGATGGAGTCGTATCTGCGTAACCGCTCTCAGGCTGTTGTGGTTGGGGGCTTTTGTTCGAACTTTGTTAAATTACCCTCAGGTGTCCCACAAGGGTCCATTTTGGGGCCTCTTCTGTATGCGTCTTATCTTTATGATGTGAGTAAATGTTTCAAACATGCACGTTTTCTTATGTATGCAGATGACACAAAAATTTATATGAAAGTAAACAATCATGTTGACTGCATGAGGCTCCAGGAAGACTTGGTCAGACTAGGGCACTACTACGCAGACAACCGTGTTGATATAAACTTAAGTAAATGTTCCTTTGTTTCTTATACAAGGAAAATAAACCCAACTAAGTTTGATTATCTTATCAATAATATTAAAATTAGTAAAGTGTATTCTGTTAGGGATCTCGGTGTACAAATAGACTCCAAACTTACGTTCTCAGGTCACATTGAAGCAATTGTTAGTAAAGCTTATAAGTCTTTGGGTTTTATACTACGTGTCAGTCGCCCCTTCTCTGATTTGAATTGTCTGAAGGTTTTGTACTATGCATACGTAAGAAGCATTCTTGAGTATTGTAGCTCCATTTGGAACCCTCGTTACTTAACCTATGTTCAAAGCTTGGAATATATACAGATTAAATTTGTAAAACACCTAAACTATCGATGTTTTAAGAGTTTGACAGACTATCAGGAAGCGTGCGTTCATCACCACCTCATGACGCTTGAAGGTCGACGGAGTCTTATTGACATGTCTTTTCTGCACGGCATTTGTAATAACTATATAGATTGCTCGGAACTGTTGTCTGAAATATTACGCTTTTGCGCCCCAAGAACTCGAACTAGGCATACTAACCTATTTGCTGTTAAACATACCGGCACGAATTATGCACAAAACTCGCTTGTTAGTCGGCTACATAGGAGTTATAACCAAAAATTTGTACTAGCTGATATCTTTCACAGTAGCAAGGATGTCTTTAAACGAGACATCCTTAAAATACTAGAAGACTCATGAGTGTCTATCCAAGTATCCATATTGTATTTTTATTGTATTTTTATTTATTTATGTATTTATATTTAATTTAAGTATTATGTTTACACAGATTTATGTATCATACTTTCAAACAACACAACATACTGCACATACCTTATAAGGTTTTGTATAAGTTAAGTCATCTAGTGACAGTCGTATCTATTGTTAAAAAATGTAAATCCGTTATTGGCTTTAGGTAAAGTTTGTTAGATTTAGCATGTACAATTTAAGAGCTGTGGATTTTGTGAAATAAATAAAATAAAATAAAATAAAATAATATTTATAAGTCTTATCATTTTTAGGGTTCCGTACCCAAAGGGTAAAACGGACCCTATAACTAAGGCTTCGCTGTCTGTCCGTCCGTCCGTCCGTTCGTCTATCACCAGGCTGTATCTCATGAACCGTGATAGTTAGACAATTGATATTTTCACAGATGATGTATTTCTGTTGCCGCTATAAGAACAAATAATAAAAAAAGAATAAAGTTGTTATGTAACCGGCATATTTCCAGCGATTCTGGCCACGTTTCGCAATCATCACCTGCACATCACACCGGTGCGCTGGTTACCAAGAACAAGAGAAACAAAACGTCAACGTTGCTTTTCCCGCCACTGTAGGACCGGTGTGATTAATGGACTTTTTGATATTCACTTTAGTACCTAACATCGGACTATCGTCACTTTAGGCTTAATTAGTATGTAATTTTTATTTTTTTATTAAACAATGCATACAATTCGGTCGTTTTGTACCCTCCCGTGCGACCGTACGTAATTGGCGCAGGCGATACGGGGTACTCGCGGTCGGTTTCGCGTATACGATTTTTTCAAAATCTCGTGTAAGCTGCCCGTGTAGCTATCAAGTTACGTCAGAGTATCAGAATCTACACGGCGTGCTGCTCCAGAGGTATCCAGACATTGATAACGTAAAGCGGACCGAAAGTATGTGCATATGTGAGTACATTAGATTCTTTCTGGTGGTTGCTCACTCCCTAGTTCATAAGCCTTATCTAATACCTACCTATTAATAAAAAACCGAGATTTTTCATTCAGGAAATTTTAAGGATCCTAGTAAGTAAGTAGTTAAGCAGTATTAGTAGAGAATGTTTCATAGATCGTAGAACAAAGACGAAATATTCATTTTAGTAGTTTTTAGTAGTAGTTGATGTAGAGAATCGAACATCAAAAATAATACCTAGATATAGATATCAAATTCTTTAAATTCAATTAATGAATTCTAATATTTAAATTTTTTATTTTAAAACTAATTGTTATTTAAAATTGAAATATTTCTAGAATTTGATGGAAATCCGTGCTGGTTAGATATGTTACGAGTTAGCGAAATAGTTTGCGAAATCAGAAAGTAGTTATCTAAAATATGCTCTGATTCATTAATCAGATTACATTGAATTCTGAATAAAGTGGTAGGCCCTACTGCTCGCTTAATTATTACGAATTAAATTCCTAGTGACTGGACTGGCGTTCGTAGTGCTTTAGATCAACGAAATGAAACCGCTAAAAATTCGAAATCCAACACCTTAAAATATAAATAAATCTATATAGGTACCAACTTCTGTAAATACAGATTTTATCCCCACCTTTAAAACTTTTAATAATGTCCAGCATTATTTATTTATTTATTATTTTATTTATCCATTTTTTGTTAGTAGGTACACTTAAATTATTTGTTAAAAAATACATAATAGCCGCCAGACAGTAACTAGAAGTAGGTAATTAAAAACTTTTATCCGAATCCCGACCAAACAGACTCCAGCGAGACGCCTACCTGAGGACTCGAACAAAAGCCTTCATTAATGTAATGCCAAACTAAATGACCAATAGGTACATCCAAATTGCAAAAATTAAACGGTTGAGCGCCTTTTGCGCTTACCAAAAGCCCAATAAGCATCGACCATCTGAGGTCAAGCAAGACATTCCTAAAAAAAAGCTGGCAACACTCAGCGGTGGTTGTGTTAATAGAGAAAATAATTACGTTCACTGATTCTGAGAAGTGGGTTCAGTAAAAAATTATTATTTTTGTTCTTACATTATATTAAAACAAAGAAAAAGCCTTGTTAATAGAGTAACAGGTGTCTCGAAATTATTGTAAGTCCAGCTCCAAGGTTGTGTGCTAGGCAAAAAGACTGCCAAAATTTTGAAGAAAAAAAGTTTTTCTCCAATTTTAAATAAGATTATTTTTTTTCTTAAAGAACACTTCAAAATAAAACATTTTTGCCGTATTACGTTTTTTGTACGATTCACAGTTTCGTAAGAAATCAAAGTTAAAGATAGTATGGGACTTCCTAGAAAAATGAATTTATTTAATAAGGGTCACGGGATAGACGTGCGCACCGGGTGCCCCCGCTCGACTATTTTTCTGTTAACCTAGACATTATTTAAAAATTTTGAAAAGTTGATATAAGCCGTGATTTTGTGTAGGTTTTAAGCTTAGGCTGGGTTGTTCTTAATTTAGTTTTCCGTGCTTTCTTTGATTTTTGGGTGTAAAATTTTGTTTAGGTGTTTGATGTGTAGGTTTTAATACACTCGAGAGCAATGAATCCGGGTCACTTAAAGAATGTTAAAAATCTCGGAAACTAAAAATGATAGATTAATGCAATAAATTGTATTTAATAGACAATGTAATACTCCTTAAATGAAGGTAAAAAAAATATGAGTCACCATACATTTTATTAACACAAAATTACATAAAGAAAAAAACTGCTGATCTCTCCTTAAAACAAAAATAGGAAACATGAAATTTTTGAACTTTATTACGATTTTCTTGAATACTTCGTATTGCCTCCTCGTGCTTCCATATAATGAATATAGAGCACTATCAACATGGTTTATGTACCCACATAAATGACAGATTACAAACAAAAGCAAAACCAAATGCTGTAATTTCGTAGTTCCATCTTCGAAAGTGGCCCTTTTTCAAATTTGTTTTTTTTATGATATAACTTTACAATAACTAAGAAGTTTTAATACCTTCATTTAAGGAGTATTACATTGTCTATTAAATACAATTTATTGCATTAACCTAGCATTTTTAGTTTCCGAGATTTTTAGGATTCTTTAAGTGACCCGGATTCATTGCTCTCGAGTGTATTAGGCTGGGTTTTATTTTGTTTTTCTCTGTAAAAGATTTGTGTTTTCTTTGATTTTTAGTGTCTTATAAGTTTGTTTAGGTGTTTTTGTTCTTTGTTTCAGTTTAGTTGAGGTTTTTTGTTTTTGATTTGTTTTCCGATATGGATGCGACTCAAATAATATTAGAGCGCAATTTTACGCTATGGAATTTCGGAGCCGCAATTTCAGATGAGCAACGTGCGGTTGATGCAGCCAAAACATGGCTGCTCATTCGTGCTCGTCCGGCTAGGTGTCGTAATTGTAGGGCTCGAATGTCTAACGAAATAAAGCCCAGCTACAAGCTGGGCTATCGCTGGCGCTGCTGGCCGTGCTCAAGAGCAGGTCAAATCAGCACTCTATCTCCATTAAAGAGAACGTTTTTTGAGAAAAGCAAATTATCTTTGATGGATACATTGAGGCTGATCTTACATTTCCTCAGAAATGACAAGGTGACTCAGGCAGCTAAGGATGTTGGAGTTACCAAAAAGACGGCCATACAATTATTCCATTATTTGCGAGAGGTGTGTGAGGTAGCGGAAGCCCATGATAGGGGTAGAAGACGTGGTAGAGGTGGATGAAACGCACGTCTTTACCCGAATGTACAACAGAGGCCGTCTTTTGAGCCGTCAGACGTGGTCATTTGGATGCTTGAGCCGCCTAACAAAAAAAATCCACGTCGAACTTATTCCTGATAAATCACGTGCGACTCTTGACCCAATTGTCGAAACCCATGTGCGCGCTGGCTCCTACATAATGTCCGATATGCACCGCGCATATGTCGGAATCAACTTTCGCTTGGGGATGCGATGGCATTCATCGGTCAACCATAGCCAACAGTTCGTGGGTGGAACAGTTAACATCCCCGTAAACCCATCATTAGGCGAGTTAGTAGCGGGAACCAATGTTGTTCGTGTGAAAATTCTCACGAACACATTAGAGCGACAATGGTTGGAATTAAAACGCCACTGTCGTACGTGTTGGAGCGAGCGCCGGCTAAAATGGTACATGGGGGAGTTCATGTACAGAAATAACATCTTGCGACAGCTACCCTCGGACGCTGCCCGATTTCGGCGCCTGATAAGGGATATACATAGAGTATATCCCGGTGTTGGTCGTCGCGGCATTAAAATTAGGAACTGCCGATGCAGCCTAAACTGTCCGCGACGATAAAAATGTCACAGGTCATCGTCATCATCATAATGCTACGATAAAAAAAAACCGAGAACCCCTTTCTGTGACAGAACGACATCACATGTAAAGACATTTAAGTTAGTCCGATGAACGAGGCAATTCTTTGTATGCACACCCTAACAATAATTCCTCTGTCGCTGAAACTTTGCTGTGTGATAAAGTAAGGTTTATAGATTACGGTTGACAGGTTATCTAGGATTTTTTTTATTTTTAAATTAGGTATTCCTACCTTAACATGGAAATCACTTATAACATTCGGTGGAAAATTGCTCAGTCTGAAATTTCTTCGGTGTATGTTAGTATACATTAATAAGTATAGATATGTAATGGTATCCAGGAATATTTCGATTTCGGTGAGGCAGAAATTAAAGAATATCTGTTTTTTTATCACAACTTTTTCAGGAAAATTGGTGTCAGTTTTTATTTTTTTGTACGCGTAAGGTTGTTTAAACGAATCGCCTTGCAGAGTTATCTAAAAGATTTGCCGTTTCGTTCATAGCTTTATGGTTTTTTGGAAATAACTTTCGGCGGAAAATTGCTCCGTCCTTTTTTATTCATTTATTAGTTAAAGTACACTTAAATACAACAGCATTTTAAAGTATCCAATAAAATTTCGGCGTAGCATACGCATTTTAGACTATCAACATTACGCGCACAGCCGCCGGGAGCTACTTTTACTACATCTTGAGACAATAGTTTTGATCAATGAGAATCAATATATATATATAAGGCAAATATCACTCACCTACTTGCTGACTCATCACGATATCTCAGGAACGAAATAATAATAAATAATGTTTCTTTCGGCTTCTAAGTGCTTGTAAGTTTAATATTTGTATGAAAAAAGTTCGAACCAAATTGAACCTAACGCCTACGCGTTACAGCATATGACATCACATAGAAGTTGAAAGCCGAAGCAAAATCGTAAAGTTTCTCAGACGAAAAAAAATGAGAGACAGAGTCGTCGTGAACAAACAGCTACAGAGGGTCCACTCAGAACATAGCGCCATTTCTGGTAAGCACACATTGACTTTACGTTTACATGTATTCTCACGCAATCTCGAGCAGAGCTCAGTCGCGACTATAATAGCGAGTGCAGGCATTTGTCACTTGTTAACAAAATAATAATAATAATATAATAATAATAAATAAATGCTGGACATTTCACACAACATTATCTAGCCCCAAGCTAAGCAGAGCTTGTGTTATGGGTACTAGATAACTGATATACTTAATACAATACATTACATAGATAGATATTTTTTATTATACATAGAAAAATACCCAGAACACTCTGAACAAATATGAATATACAAAATGAGTAGCGGTATTATTACGCTTGCAGTGTATTTGGTTGTTTAAATACAACCAAATGCAAACGTTCTTCACCTTTCCAAACGAGATTGTTTGTAACTTGTTCCAACTCCTAATAATCTACTCCTTTTCAAAATTCTGAATGAATACAGTAGCAACCTTAGTGAGTCAGGCAAGTTTAGGTAAATATTTTCAAGGACGGTGGGAGCGGACCTTCTGTCTATTTCTATATTTTGTGGTCTTACCTAAACTGTAAAATTTTGTAACGTGGATCATTTCTTCTTCGATGCGTTGGCTGTTTTTATGACGACTTCTAGGTGGCCAGTATGTTTCAATTGATTTCTAACGAGATTTAAAAAAAGTACGACTTTACATACAAAATAAGCTTGCCAAGTGCGAGTCGTAAGTACTCGAGTAGGTGTGCTGACTGACGGTTTTGAATGTGGTAGTTTTCCATGATTTTGATATATTTTCAGTAAGTAATTTATTTTAATTTTTTATTCAAAAACGAGTTGAGTGTCCCTGGGAGAATTTTCAATAGCGTAATAGTTTAGATTGTTTTAACAGTCACTCGCAATAACTTTCGTTTAATTCTTCATCGTGTTCTCAATATTCTTATTTTTTCCACATCTTTTTTACGTTATTTTGGAGATAAGTTTAAGGACAGCTACTTTTAGGCGTTTTTTTTCGGTGTAAAAGTGATAAAAAAGTTGCTCATAGTATCATCCAAAAAAAACAGAACCTCGATAACCAAAAACGGAATGCGGATCCCTAAGCAAAAAAGCTGTGTCAAAAAAGGAAAAGCGGTATATCTGGCAGCCCTTGCGCGGAGCGCATGCGTGGTGCGGTGCCCCGCTGTATTATCAGAGGCCCAAACACGAACATCTAAAGTTACGAAGACACGATAGTAAACTTCAAATATCTACTCACAAATATTGAAAATTTCAAGTCACGCCTGTGTCACTGGCCAATATTTGACGTTTGAGATCGTCTCGATTGCGTCTCGGTAACATTAATTGTTCGTACTGAGCCCACAGAACCCCGCGCGGTACGAAAATTGACTAAGTATGAAATGTTGATATTTAAAAGTTTATGTGTTTATGTGTTTTGGCGAAATTTTATTGGATAACTTAAAATTCTATTATAATAAAGTATACTGTAACTAACAAATGAATAAAAATGGACGGAGCAATTTTCCGCCGTAAGTTATTTCCAAAAATCCATAAAACTATGAACAAAAAGGCAAATCTTTTGGATAACTCTGCAAGGCTATTAGTTTAAACAACCTTACAAGTACAAAAAAATTAAAACTGACGGAGCAATTTTCCTGAAAAAGTTGTGATAAAAATACAGATATTCTTAAATTTCTGTCTCACTGAAATCGAAATATTCCTGGATACCGTTACATATGTATACTTATTAATGTATACTAACATATACCGAAGGAATTTTGGACAGAGCAATTTTCCACCAAAAGTTATTAGTGATTTTCATGTTTAGGTAGAAATACAACATTTAAAAATAAAAAAAATCATGGATAACTTGTCAACCGTAATTTATGAACTTTACTTTATCACACTGCAAAGTTTCAGCGACAGAGGAATTATTGTCAGGGTCAAACCCCCTCACTGTCTGGACTAAGTCACTTGATATTAAAAATAATATCTACAAAGGTGTTAGGTGTTATAATTATTGATATTGCGCCATGTATGGCATACATTTTCAATAGATGTGTTGACGAGGGAGTCTTTCCTGATCTTATGAAACATAGTAAATTAATTCCTTTGTTCAAGTCTGGAAATGAAAAAGATCCAGATAATTATAGGCCAATTTCTATATTGCCTGCGTTAAGTAAAATCTTCGAGAAACTTATTCTTACTCAGTTATTGTCACACTTCAACCTCCACGGACTTCTTTATAGTCTTCAATTTGGATTTGCTAAGGGTCGTTCGACAGCCGATGCTGGTACCATGCTCCTAGAACACATATTTGAAGCATGGGAGAACTCGCAGGACGCGATCGGAGTATTCTGCGACCTGTCGATAGCTTTTGACTACGTGAGTTCCAAGTTAAATCATTATGGCACACAAAATCAGGCAATATTAACGATCTCCCGTTTTTAATGGAAAGACATTTATGTAACGTTGTTCTGTTTGCTGACGATACTTCTTTGATTTTCAAAGTTGACAGATCTAAAGCTAATTACGATGATGTAATGATTCACTATTGAGAGTTCTTGAGTGGTTCACAATAAATCATCTTTAGCTTTATGCTAAAAAAACTAAATCAAATGCACATTGCCAAATGTTAAACATTATCCAACTAATATTAAAATAAATGGGGTGACACTTGATCTTATCAATTCTACTCCAGCTTAATATTGATGCAGGGTTGCAGTGGGTACCACAAATTGTGGCTCTAATTGTGGGGTACAACAGCAGATATCCAAGCTATATTTGTCTTACAAAAACGGGCAATACGTGCCATTTATAAAATTAAGTCGCGTGATTCCTTGTAAAAGAAATCAATATTCTCACGGTAATATCGCAATATATCTATGAAATATTATAACATACACATTAACACTTGGATAGTTTTATGAAAAAGGGTGACGTGCATAGTATTAACACGAGAAATAAACACAAACTAAAATATACCAAAATTTCGATTAAGACTATATTAATGATAAAGCCGCGTGGCCTGAAGTCGCTCAGCCCCTCGACTGCTAAAATGGAAATTAGGAATATCTGTACTTACCTATTTACATGGTTCTATTAGATTGGTATTTATAAGTATAACAAGCGTTACGATTACCAAGTTTGCACCTTGGTGCGTCACAAGGAAGGCACTTTTCCATATTTTATTGTCGCTCTACTTCGGGGAAAATTAATGTAGTTCTGAAACTTGCCTTAAACTTATTAATGTAATTAGTAATACATTCGCCGGCTGTTTTATACTGGTATTTATTTATAGAAGATTAATTTTTCAAGTTTTGTAGGTAAATGATGATGATGGTGATGTAGGTTTTGTGGTGAGGGGTCTTTCGTCATCGGGTAAATTTGTCACCGAAAAATAGTAGGGTAAATTCGTCACCGATTGCTTTTATACAGTCAGTTTACCGATAATGAGGGGTTTTCACGGCCGTTTCAAATCATGCTTTTAGCGTTAAAAATAGATGGCGCTGCTCTGTAACTTGGCTGTTAAATGTCAACATCAACAACGTAGAAATAATTTTCGTTTCGTGGAATTTATTTTACCTACATCTAAATACACCACGAAATCACTTGCGCACGCTCAAGAAGCAAACACAAACAGAATATCATGACTAGGGCTTGCAAATATTCGAACTTTTTGCTATTCGAATATTCGTTTTTTTTTTGGTTACTATTCGAATTATTCGAATATTATTCGAATAATAGAATAAAATTGAAGTTATTTCATTAACTCACGTAGTAGTTGTGCAAGTATGTACTTATTCTTTGTCAACCTCATTTTGAGTTTTTGGTTCGTTGTCACAACTCTTAAAACCGAAAACTAAGAGCGTTTTAAATCATAACATCTAACTTTGGTTCATTCTTCAACGTTTTTTTGCAAGTTAGACCTAAGGAAACATACAGCGTCTATGGAATCACCTATAAGGAACATCTGAGATGGTCAAATCCCATCAGAGAGAGAGGTGACAACCACTGTGGCCCGGCGGGCGAAGGTTCGCTTGCGACGCAGGAGGCTGCGGGTTCGATTCCCACCTCGAAATAATACGTATTTGTACAATCTGCAGATATTTGTTCAGAGTATTCTGGGTATTTTTCTATGTATATAAAAAATATCTATCTATGTAATGTTATTGTATTAAGCAAAGATTTAAATCTTTGGTATTAAGTATATCAGTTATCTAGTACCCATACCACAAGCTCTGCTTAGCTTGCTAGGGCTAGATAATGTTGTGTGAAATGCATTTATTTATTTATTTTATTTTATTTCAATATATTTCGTGGCTGAAACACCCTTTCACACTCTAAAATTGTAGAATAGAATAGAAAATAGTTAATTGTACACCTAAAATAATAAAAACCCTCGGGAAAAAGGCGTGTGTTTATGTATGTATTATCTATAAAATAAGGATCACCAACAAAGTTTATAAGGTTGAATGCTATATACTTATAGTAGCTGTTTAGCTGCTAGCCGTTTAGTTAGTCACATTGGAACAAGGGTTTTTTGTCTATTCAAAATGCTTCTTATGATTTCATTGATTAAAATACATTTGACTTTACTTTCATTTTTAGTTTAGAAACTGGTAGCAGGAGAGCCATTCACCCTCACTGTCTCACACACCCACACACTCATACGTGCATAGACGGTGTAGGAGTCCTTAAAAGGACTATTGTGGTATGTCATTAACCGAGAATCCTCTGAAAAATGTATTTAGTGCGACAGAGAGAGAATGAAAAATTAAATACACGCTAAATGCTACTTAATGTAACTATCACTTAAGGTAAATTCCACTTAAGGTAAGTGCCACTTAAGATGAGTATCACTTAAGCTAAGTGGTACTTTGGGTGTGTGACACTTCTTAATGCAAGTGACACTTAAAGTAAGTGACAAGCATTCTACGCAAAAAAATGTTCAATGCATTTTATGGCTAGGCCTCGTCCTTCAGTGGACGTCTATAGGCTGTTGCTGATGATGATTACAGATAAATAAATGAAATAAACACTGTCTTACAACAGCAAACGCTCAAGCTACCGGCTTATGCCTCACCCTCACTAAAACTGAAGAAATGCTTCACTTTCTATAAGTAAGGAAATGAAGTTTCACCCACTCGGGAGTCGTTTAGACTTCTGTAATTGGACTCGCCTTGGCTTTGTTTGATGCCAGTTTTGAAAGTTTTTGTTAGAATAAACAACAATTTATGCACTTTTGCCGTAAAAGTCGCATTCACAAACATTATATTAATTGTATTCAATATCCTATAATACATAGGTAATTGCCTATATTATTTTTATTTGGAAATAGACAAATCAACAACTTTTACAGTAATTTTTGGATTAAAATATGAGGAACAATCTCACTGTGCTTGTCACTGTACAATAAGCATAAACTAACACTAACAACTTATATCTTAATTGGAACTTATAGGATAATATTTTTGTGTTCACCAAAAATCTTAAGGTACATCTATGTATGCATTTCTAAAATATTGATCTTAAACCCGTTTAATTGTTTTACTATAATTAAACTACTCGGCCAACAAAATATGTTACATCAAACAAATTCCAAAATAACACCAAGATATAAAACTTTTTTATTGTAGTGCGCTGCAAATATTCTATTGTAACAATAACTATTTTATTCTTCCCCGAAAAATACTGATCGTGCACCGAATATTCCTGAATGTTACACAAAATTTTTAGTATGCATCCTAGTACCGTATACCCATTTAAAACGGTTTTGTACAACTTTTATGTTACTGAAATAATTATAATTGAAGAACAAATAATGCATTTCGTAAAACATTACTTCTAAGACTTATATTTATTTTACTGAAAATGGTTTTGGCGCGCTTGCGACGCGATGCCTGCCTATTGCTCTCTGTTGTGCGACGGAGACGGCGCGCGGCGGCGTGGCGATGGCAGGCGGGGCGGTTTGTTGAGTGAGATAGAGATATTGCAGGATCATAGGAGAAAGCGAGACATTAGATACACGTGCGACGTTGCCGGCATGCTTCTAGTGTTTGTTAATTTACTATTATCCTGTGCGCGGCGAAGAGATTCTGATTTATTGTTTTAAATGTGGGATCTTTTGTTTTAATTAAGGAATAGTATTAAACAAATAGTTAGTTTTTGTTGTTGTTGAATATAACGAGTATTTTAGTATGGAACCAGAACCATACTAAAATACTACACTCTCTCTCTCTACAGAGTATTACCACTTGATATAGAAAATCAAGATGATATTTCCGTGTATTTTTCGGAAAGTGAATCTGAAACGGAAGAACCGTCTATTAAAAAGAAGAGGAGTGTAGGTAAAACCTGGGTATTGGTATCAAAATACGAAAATGTTCAAGAAGCAGAAAAAGCAGTATATGATGAGAAAGTATGGTCATTGAGGAAGACTTGCAGAACAGAAGAAGGTATAAAAAAGTACTACCGCTGTAACCAAGTCAAAGCTCGTGGCCCTCAGTGTGCATCACAACTATATTTACTTTTTGAAGCCATTTCTGATGCTGTTATTATTTATCGCTTAGACGCTGATCATGATCACGAGAGTATTAGTAGTCAAAGAAAATATGGTATTTGGCAAGATACAAATAAGAAATAAACAAGTTATTCTCATTGCATTTAATACCGAAGGCACACACCATTAAACACCATTTTACACCGTTTAAGTCAGACACCGGGTATCACAGTACCTACGATAAAGCAACTGAACAACTACTTGTCCGATCGCCGAGGCTTTTATTACATACTTCAAGGAAGAATGGGTAATACGAAACCCGAATTGGTACCTAGGCGCTTCGGACGGATCTCCATCTACGAATAATGCACTCGAGGCTTTCAATAAGAGCATAAAAGATAGCCACACCCTTAGAGAACGAATTCCACTGTCCCGGTTTCGTGCTGTTACTCTTGACATGGTCAAGCAGTGGTCCGAAAATTATAAAGTGGACTCGTTTTCAAGCACTTCTTTGATAGAACTATCTGATTGGACATCAGCATACCAATGGGCGAAATTGAACAAAAAAGTGAAAACCATATCAACAACAGCGATACAAAAATCTTATCTAGTCGAAGGTTCAGCAACCAATAATGTTCCAAACGGGCAAAGTTGGGAGACATTCGATGAATTTCAGAAATTTGCCTTTACTCACTGGACAGTTGTCTTGCCTTCCCAAAATAGTGACTGGGTAAATGGTCAATGTAACTGCCCCGAGTTTTTTAAAAATTATAAATGTAAACATGTTACTGGACTTGCGATCAGGCTGAAATACATAACACCTCCAGTAGAGGCCAAAAACATAGCTATCGGGCAAAAACGAAAACGTGGGCGTCCTACAAAGGCAAAGTGCGCTTTATTGGTGCAATAATTTAAAGAAGTACTGCAGAGATTGAGTGAACTGATAATGTGAACATTGTAGGAGTAAAGACTTTGTTTAACATTTTGAATTATTATGGTTCGTACTGATTAGTATTAAAAAAACATTTTTAGTAAGCATTACATTTTATAATGTGTTCATTTTTTTATTAATAAAGCTACATTGGACATTAATTGGTGTTTGATTCAAATACATTTTGCAGTGCATTGAAGTAAAACTAAAAAAATAAATGCTTGTTTTTAAAATTAGGTGTATTACTATTTTTACAAATTTGCAACAGTTGTTAAATAGATGCTCGTTATGACATATTTTAATTAACATATTTTGGTGCACATTCAGTATATTTGGTGGAACACAGGCAAAATTAGGTAAATGAAATGGGAATAAATTGAAGTACTTTTAAATACCATCCGAACTTATATCTTAATTGGACTTTAAGAGATGACTGTACTACACGCTATGAAGGAAATCGATGACGAGTTTACCCTAACAATATTTTATTTATTTGGCTCATGACGAATTTACCCTATAGGTATATTTCTGATGACCAAATTACTCGATGACGAAATACCCCTAATCCTGTATCCTGTAATATGTATAAAAGTAGGTAGATTATTTTGTATGGACTTACGGTACGAAAATAGTGTTTTTTTTAGGTGCGAATGTAGTTCACATTGAATAGATATCATAGTAAAATTTGCACGACTACTTAAATTTTTAATAATGTCTAGGTTAACAGAAAAATAACCGCGCGGGCATTCCCGCGCGAGCGGGGCACCCGGCGCGCACGTCTATCCCGTGACCCTTATTAAATTAATTAATTTTTCTAGGAAGTCCCATACTATCTTTGACTTTGATTTCCTACGAAACTGTGAATCGTACAAAAAACGTTTTCAAAAAACAAAAATGTTTTATTTTGAAGTGTTCTTTAAGAAATAAAATAATCTAATTTAAAAAGTAGAGAAAAACTTTTTTTCTTCAAAATTTTGGCAGTCTTTTTGCCTAGCAGGAATTCACATATCTTTGACTTCGATTTCCTACAAAACTGAGAATAGTACAAAAAAACTTAATACGGCAAAAAAGATTTATTTTGACTTGTTCTTTAAGAAAAAAAAATATCTTATTTAAAAATGGAGAAAAACTTTTTTTCTTCAAAATTTTGGCAGTCTTTTTGCGTAGCACAACCTTGGAGCTGGACTTAACAATAATTTCGAGACCTGTTACTCTATTAACATGGCTTTTTCTTTGTTTTAATATAATGTAAGAACAAAAATAATATTTTTTTACTGAACCCACTTTTCCCGTCAGACGTCTCATTTTCGAGAAAATTATATTTTTTTGGAATTCATATAATATCTTTGATGTCGATTTCCTACAAAACTGAGAATAGTACAAAAAAACTTAATACGGCAATTGAAGGTCCTATTTTTACTTGTCAACCGTTAAGTCACCGAGTGACTTTTCAGTTAGGGGTTCATATTCCAAAAAAATTTGAATCCGCCCGCTGTCTACGTTTAAAATATTTCCATTAGTTACTGAAATAAACTAAGTAGGTAGCAGGATGAAGAACGTTCAGTACTTAGAACTACACGTTCCCTGTGCAGCCAAGATTATGGAGTCTACCACCTACGTGCAAATGCTTTATGTGGATATTATATTAGGGTAGCATATAAATGACTGTGACAAAACATTATTTTTAATTTTTTTGCCCCCTTTATTAAAAAAAACAATATTTGTAAATGAGCCATCCGTGGGTCATGCACGTATGAGCTCTTTACTCCATGATTCATCCGTGGGTCATGCACTTATGAGCTCTTGTCGCCATGTCCCACATAAACGTCATACGCGTTTGACAGGAAAAAAAAATTGAATCTGTCTACTGCCAGTGTCTACTTTGTTTTTCCATATCAGTGTCAAATTTCTAATGTCATGGTGACGGTCAAGTCATCACATCACCATTTTCTGCTTGTCTCGCGTTACTGCTGATACGATAGTTACCTACTCAATAACACGTAGTGGTTTTATTCTCTTTGCTCAATAATTTTGCATCATGAATCGACGGAGAGCACCAAATCTCTCGGATGAGGACCTACGGGCGATTTTAGAAGTTAGTGATGGTGAAGAAAATCTGATGGAAGTACTGGAAGATTCAGAGTATGGTGAGTGTGAAAATTTTGAAACGGTGGAGGATATCAGAGGATATATAAACGATACTGAGGCATTGCCTCTCTCACTGCCTGCTCCAGCTTCTGTGACTTTGCAACAACCGAGCACGTCCTCGCCTGATCGAATTTTGCCGCCGTTATTTGATGATGAGCCAGCTGCTGTGTTGCCATTGCAAAATGATTTGCCGAGGGTTGAGGAAGCTTCTTTTGAACAGCCTAGCACGCCATTGCCTGATCGCACTCAAACGCATAGTCCTATAACTAATAATTTGCGAACACCCCTACTAACCAATAATTCTCATGGAGTTCTCAAATAAGGCCTTTGGAACGGGAGATTTTTACTGGCTATGACCAAGGAAAGCTGCAAAATATGATTTTTACGGACGATACAGACCTATGGAGCATATTTAGATCCATTTTAGATATAGACATGATTCTATTGATGGTTACTCAAACAAACATTTACGCCGCACAGTTGCAAGCACTTCCTGTACTAAAACCGAATTCTCGCATAAAACGATGGAAAGATGTTACTGCAGAAGAAATGCTGAAGTTTATCGGTGTTTACTTGTTTACGGGACTTGTTGATTACCCCACAACCGAATGTTACTGGAAGAAAGACGAATTGTACTTTCATCCACTTCTGCACGAGATTTCGATGTCCTACGACAGATTTTGTCTCATCCTAAGGTGTTGGCATTTTGCAGACAACACTGCTGACCGGAATGGACGACTCTATAAAATTCAACCCCTCATAGATAAAGTCATAGAAAACTCTAGAAAAGTTTTTACTCCAGGAAATACTGTTGCTGTTGATGAATCGATGGTCGGGTTTCGAGGAAAGTTGAATATCCGTACATACAATCCCCAAAAGAGCAGTAAATATGGCATGAAAATTTATAAATTATGCACAGATACGGGCTACACATGGAGCTACAAGGTTTATTCAGGGGAAGATAGAGCAATCGAAGGTCTTGATAAACCAGGCTCAGTGGTTGTTACATTGGCCCGAGAGGTTTTGAATGAGGGCAGATTATTGGTAACTGACAACTATTACACCAGCGTCCATTTGGCCAGATATCTGAAAGAACACGGAACAGATTTTTGCGGGACAGTACGAAAAAACAGACGCCATCTTCCCCCAGACGTGGTTAATGCAGTTCTAAAAAAAGGTGAAATTGCTGCAAAGCAAAACTCTTTCCTCACTGTGTTGAAATGGAAGGACCAACGAGATGTTCTGGTTATGTCAACATGTCATGATCATGGGATGCAAATGTCTACTGGATTCAGACCAATATTGAAACCGAATATAGTGTTGGAGTACAATCGTGGCAAAAAGGGAATTGACATAGCTGATCAGCTCGCGAGTTACAATTCACCTGTGCGCAAAACTTGTTTTTGGTATAAAAAAATAGCTGGTGATCTGATGTCGATTTGTGTGATAAACGCAATATTGATAAACAACGACCTGCACCCTCGGAATAAATTGACTGTGCTACGAGGTCACGAAATAATAATTAAACTTCTCCTGAAATTTCAAGTCCCTGTTCCTTCTGGCTCTGTAAGCAGTCCGCATACACCACGTTCAAGATCCAGCCTAAACGAGCCGCCTTCTAGGCTCAGCCACTCCCTCACAAAAATCCCGAGGCGCGACCCAAAAAAAATACAGAGAAAACGTTGCACTGGCTGCTACAAAATGTTGGTAGAAGAAGGCCAAATACCAGTTGAAGCAGCCCGTAAGTCTAAAAAAACGGACATGGAGTGCTTGAAGTGCCGAAAAGCTTTTTGCCTCAATTGTTATAACCTTGTTCATTAAATAATACTAAGAATAAATAAATAATATATAATGCATTTTTATTTTATATTTACCCATAATACTTTCATTTTTGATGGTAGGATACTGGCAACCCTAAATTAAAAGTCCACCGGTTTTCTTGTCAATTTAAATTTTAGTTTATTGGCTACACGTGTATGCGGATAAAAGTGGATAAACTCATACGTGTACATTTTTACGAGCCTTTAAACTTGCAAGGGCTCTTGCCCCATATGTGTGTCATGCACGTACGATCAGAACTTCAATATGCACCACCGATGGGTCATACACAGGGAACGTGTTAAAAAGCTCATTTGCTGCACCTTGCCTCAACTAGATTTGCTGGTAGACTCATCTTGGAAATCACGCACTATACAGGCATGTCTTATCTCATTAGTAACCCAATGACTTTCTATACACTAAGGACAATGCATCAGCGCGCTGTTTACGGAACGGCAAAATTGTGCTTATACGTGACATAAGCACAATTTGTGTCTCAGTCGAGCGTTGATCACGGAACTGTCACGATGCCGAAGTGTGCGATAAAAAAGTGCTGTAACGACTGCAAAAAACGCGTGCTGCGTGCTGTACTTTAACGACGAAAAAAAAAGATGGCGTGACCTACCACCGGTAAGTTAATTGTATTTATGATAGATAATATGCGAAAATGTACAAAACCATCAAATTATCAAAAAATATTACATAAAATTAACAAGTATTCCTATTCCTTTCTTTCACATACGTCGGAAAGAGACAGGTTAAAGGACGCGCCAAGAACATAGTCAGAAAAGAAAACAATGGAGCCGCTCCTTTTAATTTTTTTTGTGTATAGTCTAAGCGCAATTATTAATGTACCTACATAACATATTTTATTTACCTGACTGCATAGTGGAAGGTATATTTTGTGGAAATGTGTAAATGTTTGAGGGTCCGTTTCATTGTTACTGATCTGTGGCCTGTGGCTTCATATATTATGAATTGCGTAGTTAATTAGATTCATATTGATCCCCAGACTGATGAAGAGTACATTTTTACCCGGCTACCCCAAATTCATAAAGAGGTTATCAGTTTTTGTTTTTGGTTAAATTTGACACTATACTTTTACCTTTTTAGCAGGTGTTTAAAAAATAGCTGTTTTATACCTAATCATTTAAAATGTAAAGCGCAATCTTAAATGGATAATTAACTTTTTAGGTTTCCTGTACACGAGATTATGAGAGAGAATTGGCGCAAGTTAGTGGCAAGAGAAAGATCAGAAGAATTTTACAAACCCAATCAGTCCAGCGTTATTTGTTCAGATCATTTTCTTGAAGGGGATGTATATTGCACTCCTAAAGGATATAAACGATTAAAAAAAACAGCTATTCCGCATATTGAGGTTAGTACCTATAATGAGTAATATTGTGCAACCCGTCCCTTTCTCGAATTTATTTTTTTTGTTTTTTTTAAATGATTTGTTTTGCTTTTTATTGACTTAGTCAATATTTTAGCTTTCAGATAATTCTGGACGAACTTAATCAAGGAAAAGAAGTCGAGATGATGAAGAATCATCCGATGTAAGTCTTAAATGGAATCTGAAACTATTTAACAACTCCTGCCTATCTGGCTACGTGTCGATACACTATAATACTTATTATCTATTTCAGGAGTCACTTGCTGCTCATTCTGATGTAAGCAGCGCTGATGGATTCAAACGACTGAAAAAGACAACTGTTTCACATGTTGAGGTTAGTATGTATACTGAGTATTATACAATCCACTCTGTACAAGTTTGCCAGTCATTATGTACGCAAAAATTTAAATACTCTCACTAGCCCTTATCTTCAAACTACAACACATTTTATCTTTTTAGGTGTTGACTGCTGCGGAACAAAGCCTACTTCTAACACCACAAAAAACAGTCAATAGAGCAGTTCCTGAATCCACTTTATCAACGCCATCAGGATTGGACTCTGTCTTGAATACGCCGAAAACAACACATTTTAAGAAAAAGCTTAGAAAATGTCACCAAAAATTACGTTTTAAAGACAGACAAGTTAGAAATCTTATAAAAAAAAATAAGAGACTTCTTCAAGCAAATTTATCCTTGAAAGAAATCATTCAGGACTTAAAAAAAGAAACGATTGATTGACGAACCTCTTAGTAATGATATAGATAGAGTTACTAAGAACAACGGTGAATGTATTATGAAAATACTATCGGCTAATGTGCGAAAACCTTTTTCCACATATCCGCTGGCACTTCGAAAATTTGCACTTACCTTGCATTTTTACTCCACTGCAGCATATCAATATTTGCGAAGAATATTTAACAAGAGCCTACCACATCCTAGTACTCTGTTTAGGTGGTATAAAAATGTGAATGCAGAGCCAGGTTTCACCGATGAAGCTTTTAAAAGGTTAAGTGATAAATCCAAACAATCGTCGGAACCACTGATATGTTCGCTAATTGCTGATGAAATGTCGATACGACAGCAGAGAATTTGGACTGGCGATAAATATGAAGGTTTGGTTGATATGGGTATTGGTATGGATGAATCAGACCAAAAGGCTAGTCAGGCCTTTGTACTTCTTGTAGTTTCCCTAAATCAGGGCTGGACTTTACCCATTGCATACTTTTTCATACAAAGCTTGACTGGAGCCATGAAGGCAAATATAATTAACATCGCGTTACAAAAATGCCACGAAGCTGGGGTCAAAATTGTGTCGCTGACCTTTGACGGATGCAAATCCAATATCAGTTGCATGAAGACGCTGGGTTGTGAAGTTGAAAACCACGAAAATATGAACACAACATTTCAGCGCCCAAGTAGTGATCATAGAGTTGCTGTTTTCTTGGACGCGTGCCACATGGTAAAGTTAATCCGAAACTCACTCGAGTCTAAACAGGAATTCTTTGATGAAAGTGATGCAGCTATCAAATGGAATCTCATACTGAAATTACACAACCTCCAAGAAGAAAACAGTTTACATTTGGCGAATAAACTGACTCAGAGACACGTTAACTTCAGAAATGAAGTAATGAAAGTGAAGCTAGCCACCCAACTATTAAGTAACAGTGTTGCCAAGGCTATAGAATTTTGTGACAAACAACTATAGATTAAAAGTTTTGAACGATCAGATTCAACAGTAAAGTTTTTGAAATTGATCAATGACGTTTTTGACATCCTGAACTCGAGAAATTTGAAGGACTTTGGATTAAAAAAACCATTGGATCATAACAATGCTACTGAAGTATTATCTTTTTGTGCCGATGCAAAGAATTACTTACTTTCATTGACTACAAAAGTGTCATACAAAAAAACTGTTAAAGTAAATAAAGAATCACGACCTGTATTCGAAATAAAGACAGTTCCATTGCACAAATGCAATGCCAATACAGGTGTGATTGGACTATTAACATGCATAAATAGCATGGAGTACTTATACACGACACTAATTATAGAGACTAAAGCACTTTCATACTTGACGATGTTCAAGTTTAGTCAGGACCACATTGAATTATTTTTCGGAAAAATTAGAAGTCTTGGTGGTTTCAACAATAACCCTAACGCTCGACAGTTCAAATCGGCATACAAGAAAATCCTATCGCATTTGGAATTAAGCTCTAAATTTACGGGAAATTGCTTACCTATAGAGAGTTTGCCTATTTTGCAGAGTGGTTTGCAAAACATAAACAACTCTTCGCATAATTGCCGATATGAAGAAATCGAGGAAGAAACCAACTCTTCAGCATTTATAAAGCAGCGCTTCAATGAACAAGCAATAGACGACACATATAAAAGTAATTGCGCCCATTTGTCGGAAACTATCGATGAAACTCTGAACAATGAAATCAAGAACCAGATAGTTGGATATATATCAGGATATGTAGTGTACCAATTACTGAAAAAAATTATGTGTGATGATTGTAAAAACAATCTATTAGCCACTCAAAAGCAATGGTTTCATAAATTAGTCGATGTAAAGGATATGGGTGGATTGTGTTATGCATCAGAGAGTGTTTTCGCTATAAACACTAAAACAGAAAATATTATACGGCATTATAATAAACTCAGCGGCGGTAAGGTCATGCTCAAAAAGTATGACAAAACCTTTTTGACATTAAAGGCACTGTATTTGCTTTCAAATGTCAAAATATTTAAACAAATTGACGCACATACAAAAGATCAGTGTAGTCATATTTATGATTTGACAAAAGCAGTCATACAGAGGTATGTTGACGTCCGTCTGCACTACATATGCTCAAAAGACACATTGGAAAAGAAAACTAAGTCTAAGAGACAAGTTTTCAATAAATTAAATTTATTCCAGGGCACTTAGCGTCTTGACTTTTTAGTAAATTAAAATGTCACACTAAAATTTCTTTTAAATAAATAAATATTATAGCCTCGCACAAAAGCTCTTACTTACTTTCCTATGCAAACATATGTAAATCGATTTTATAATAGTTACATATGTTTAAATAACTCATTAGAAAAATACTGTCATATGTCCCCAAACTAGAATTCCCTAACCCACGGTAAGTACATAAGGTACTAGTGTACTCATACTAAGGCAACCATGTATTATGTTAAATACAGTAAGTAACTAAATACAGTAATTTCAACCCAGATACAGAACAGAACCAAATCTGCTCATTGTACAAGTTATATTAAGTTAGGCAGTAATGCAAACCGCTTTTTATTAGTTTTACACATTCTTTTAAAGAAATATTTTTTCTACTTAAAGAAAAAGATAACAGCCGGTTTCTACTCCATTACTAACTCTGTTCCAAGCAACTTCAGAAATTAGCCTACGCAGCTTCGACTGCATATCTGTTGTACATTACTGCTTAGCCACAGAGGACATTTTAAAGGCCTAACCGCCAGCGGCAATGTATGGACAGAGAAGTTGAAGCACAATATAGTGAAAATAGATACACGTGCCATGTTTAAGCATTAGCTTTGTATGGCGTGATTTGTCCTTAGTGTATAGAAAGTCATTGTAGTAACCGAATGAAACAAAAATATGTTCATTATGCCTATGGTTTGCTAGTTTTTCAGCCTGGTAGTTTTTAATAGGTATAAGATGAAGCAAAATGTGCTTGTGAGATAAGATATGCTTATGGCAGCTCTCGTATTTAAAGTATTTACTTAGCATTCATTTCTGTGACCATTTTTTTTAACCTAGTACTGGAGCGAAATGAAGTATGGAGTGCGCAAGAAGTGTACAGAGCAACGGGGACACATGCAAGGCACTGGTTGGCGGAGCTCCAAAAATTATACGATTTTCCGTGGTTGATAACAGAATTTTCGCCATAATGGGAGAAGAGGCAGTGTATGGAAACGTGTCTGTCCGCATTCCATTCAACGTAAGCATATTTTGAGTTCATATTTCTCAGTTTTTGCACTGCTATCTTGGTTTCAAAAATAATCTAGAAGTTGCATTATACAGTTAGGAAAAGAGCTATAAGTACTCATAGTTTTCCTAGGTAATAAATATTCAATAAACATTGATATTTAAAAACTGTTTAATGGTAATACATTGAAAAATATTTATATTTAAAAAAGTTTTTGCAAAACAAACAAGCATTTGCTTTTAAGGGCACGTATCAATGAAAATTTTACGATTAAAATAGTAGGTACATTGTTAAAAAAAAATTTCTTTAAATCATTCTTAATTTTACCACTCAGGACACAGTACCAGCGTCTCCGCCAGCACCAGCATCTCCGCCAGCACCAGCATCTCGGTCAGCACTAGCACGTCCGCCATCACCACTGTATCCCACTCCATCATCACAGCCTCCTAATCCAATATCACAGTCCACTAATCTATTATCGCAGTGTTCCGCTCCATGGTATCCCTCTTCAACACAGAGGTCCACAGCCACATTCCACACTCCACAGCCTCCCAGAGCGAAGTCTCCAATGCCAGCAAGATCACCATCACCACAGCCTCATGTTCCAACACCTGCAAGATCACCATCACCACAGCCTCATGCTCCAACACCTGCAAGATCACCATCACCACAGACAGCCTCATGTTCCAACACCTGCAAGATCACCATCACCACAGCCTCATGCTTCAACACCAGCGCCTGCAAGCACGAGGAAAGGCACAAAACCATGTTAGTATGGATTTCTTTATTTCGTAGCATTCATCTATGGATATAAATAATGTAATCTCATGAATAAAAACAATATCCCACTACGTGGTAGTCAGAGGCAAGTCCAAACAATTCATGTTTCAATTTCAGATGTTCGTCGCTTAACATCGGGCCCTGAATGGGCAGTAAATATGGAAATGAAGCACCAGGATTTGCTAAGTGCATTAATAATACAAACTACAAGAATTGCAGACACAATGGTTGATATAAAAGAGCTTCTGGTTTCTATAAGTACAACACAATTACACATGTAAGTAAAACAAACATGTAGGTAAGTGATTGTAAGTAAGGATTCAATTTCGAAATTTATCTATTGTTTATAAATTTTTAATGTTATTATTTTATTTGTTTTATCATTTCAGAGGTCAAAACAAGTATAATCTCAAAGTCGCGCAGCGGGCTATGGAGAGAGCTGTGCTTGGAATTTCACTAAGTGATGAAATCTGTTTAAGATCTAAGGTTGCCAACATAGCTCTCTGAATTAGCAAGTTGAAGTGGCAATGGCAAGGCCATATAGCTTGTAGAATCAACAACTGATGATGATCAGTTAGGGCTGGTTTCCACCGGGGCGGAGAGGAGAGGAGACGAGAGCAAAGCTGGCAGGTTATTGGCAGGCACGCTTGACAGGTAATAAAGAAAAGGAAATAACGAAATCGGATAGGTTTATTCAAACACATCTCCTCTCGTCTCCCACCCGATGGACCAATTAAATTTTGAAGTTAAAGGAGATGTTTTATCCTGGGCCTGCTCTAAGTACACTACACAGAAAGATATAAAAATAACAGGGGATTTTCATAAAAATAAAAAAAAAACATAAAAAATATTAATTTGAAGCATAATACAGCGGTACAAAAATGTTTATTTATGAGTTTTTTAATATGGTCACCCGATTTTTAGAGCAGCCATGACAGTAGAGTGCCTTTGACAACTGACAGTTTTGTTGACTGTCATTGACGCTCAACAAAACTGGTTCCTTGTGTGTGATTGCTCTCTTTGGCGAAGATAATCTTGAATGTACACTAACACGAAGCAATATTATGGAAAATAAACAATAACAAATGGTTTCTATATTGCTTAGCTATATTTATATATACTGTACTCTTGAGTTTATTTATTTTGTGATTATTTTAGTCATGTATTTTGTTGATTAGTTTAATATAGAAAGAAGCGGAGCTAAATAAGTTATACAAGGTGTTATATAATTCCCCTGTAAGCCCGAGGGGGGGGTTATTTAGACCAAACATTTGAATACTTTTGCACGTGCAAAGGTTCAATACATCGTATTTGAAATTCTCATACAAAAATAAAATTATTATTATCATAGAAGTTAATAACAACCCTAAGTGTTTGTTTACTTTTTGCGTATCAGCTGTTACGCACACACGCACACACCTATAGCAATGGACCCACATGCCACACGAACTTGAATCCTTTTACCACACTGGTTCTTACACCATTGGTGTCGAGACGAAGTAGTAGTAGGTATTAGTGGTTAGAAATTACGATCAAATCTATTATTTTTTACGTTGATATTACGCAGTTAGTAGGAACTTGTCGAAGTAGATAAATAATCACTGAAAATTCACACTTTAAGAAACAATGGTATGAAGACAAGTTTTGGTTTATGATTAAAATAAAGAACATACCTTTTTTCTCACCTCCTATGCTAGAGTAGGGACACGACCAATCCTTGACCGGGTATTACCGGTTCACCACGGTACCTATTATCACAGGTTCACAACATTTATCACAATCACAAATGAATTTTGACATAATTGACTGTAGGTAAGTAGGTATCACTGGGTTAACTGAATTTTGGCACGATTTTATCACTTTTGTTAAAGTTAACAGTATCGATTAGGGAAATCCACTTCACAGGAAAGGCTCGATGTGGCTTCCACCTCGAAGGACACACATCTCTGCTCTGCGGATCACGGAACGCGTTGCATTCCGGATAATTTCCTGCGAGCGACGTTGTTGCACTTCGGAGGGGTAAAGGCTACCCCTCCGAAGTGCAACAACGTCGCTCGCTTTTCTGTGACGACTCCATTTCGGTTGCGTCAAGATATTTATGAGTAGTGATCTTTTCCATCTCTCCCTTTTGCAGCCGATAGAGGTCCTGTCGCCATCTAAGTCTAGCACTTCCAGAGCCAGCGATGGTTGTGGAGCCATGTTTTTGATCACGTTGGGGTGACCTGGAATGTCCAATTTTATGGGTAGGCAAAATATAAACAACCAGACAATAGTTTGAGGGCACATTGGCCTTCCACATTCCAATTCAATGGAGGCGTTCATTAGAATTGCCAGACCATTCCCAATTTAATGAAGGTTATGTCAACCAGTTCCAATTCAATGGAGGCATTCATTTGAACTGCCAGACAATTCCCAATTTAATGGAGGCTATGTCAACCAATTCCAATTTAATGGAGGCTGGATAGGCTAATTTGTTGACTTATTAGGAGGGAATACACAGTGACAATATTCCTTTCCCTCGCACTTGTGCAACTCCAATTAGCTGTCTCTTCCTATAACCCATCACCCCGTGTTGAACCATCGCGCGCGCCGCGACTGCGGCGGCGGCCAAGGAAAATGTTAAAAAAATGGCAAATCGACTCGCGCGCGCAAAATTACTGAGACATGTGTAAAAATTCATAAACTCGAAAATACTGAACTTTGTGTCCTAAAAATTGTTGTGTATTGTGAAGAATTGTGTTGCCCTTGTGTGTGAGTGCCGCCAGTGCTGTAAGCACAATTTATAGACCATATTTTGGAAATATTGGCTCCAGCAGACACGAGCAGGTGAGCTCCTACCACTATTCCGTTGTCCTTTCTTTGTCACTTGTGTATTGGGGAAAAATAATTTGTCTTTCGAAGCTAATCAATCAAATCTGAACCTGCGCGAAATCAGAGGCATTCATTTGAACTGTCAGACAATTCCCAATTTAATTGAGGTTATGTCAACCAATTCCAATTCAATGGAGGCATTCATTTGAACTGCCAGACAATTCCCAATTTAATGGAGGTTATGTCAACCAGGTCTAATATAATAGAGGTATTCATTTGAATTACCAGGAAATACGGACCATTGTCCCTATACAGATTGCTGTCCTTATACAGACTATTAAAAATAATAATAAAATAATAAATAAATAATGCTGGACATTTCACACAACATTATCTAGCTCCAAGCTAAGCAGAGCTTGTGTTATGGCAACTAGATAACTGGTATACGTATTGTCCCTATACAGACTATTGTCCCTATACAGACTGCTATTCCTATACAGACAGTTGTCCCTATCCACCTACGTGGATCAGGCTTCTCACTTTGTATACATTTAGGTTGGTAAGAACCCACCCACATTATTTTGTATCGCGAACTCTGATTTGTTAAATGTAAACAACAAAATTAGTTGTACAATAAATAACGGTGTTTTGGTTTGATTGATGCCGTTTGGCAATTTTACGAAAATATTGTACGTCAGATTTGCAACCTCAAAATGTATCGAAGTCAGGTCCCTTTCTTTCCCTTTCGTAAGATTTTAGTAAAATGATTTACCTTTTTTCCTCGTCGCCACTTATAGGAGTCACCTTATCCTCCACTTACACCACACTGGCTCGACAATGCACACGTCCCTGGTAATAGCTTCATCACCATGCACACTCACCCATGGTTCTCGTCGCAGTGACATCTAGCTAAACCAGTCCACAAACAGGAGCACACGAGACAGCGTATGTATGCCACAGAGCATACACTACATGTAGGTAGCCAAAACCCAATGAAATATAAATTATAAATAATTTTAACGCAGTATAGTTATGTTATTGCGTTTGAATACAAATAAATTAGTTTTTGATAGACTTTAGTGTAATTTCTTAATAAATTTGAAATAAGCCACTTTGGCGGAAGCGAAAACGAAAAATTACAATGATCAACTTCGTCATACATGTTGCCAATCCATCCCCTCAAATTAGTGTGATTTCATTTGTTCCATCCCATGGCACAAGTAATGGCTAACGCCTTGTTGGCCATTTCGATAGCCATTGAAATACCGTAATCGCCCGGCAGCTCGCTTTCCCCATAATATTGTATTTAGCTCCATTTATAGCATTAGTTTTTTCCATAATTATTTATATTTCACTGCACAGGACTGAATTTCACTTTCACATGAAGTTTATTTGTTTACATTCAATATGTTTGCAATTGTTTGACAATATTTCATAGTTGACGTTGACATTATCTTTTCGGAAGTGTCAACTTTAAAAGTCAAGTACAAATACAAGCTACGTTTATTGCAATACATAGCGCGTTCTAGGACTGTGCACTTTGAGTGGCGTCATCTAGTTAGGAATTCCTTTAACTTAATGGACATACCGCCCACCAAGGACATATAGAATGTCCTTAAACATTTATAGTTTCCGCCCACCATGAGGTGCGGGGACAATCTAACTCTAGGCTTAACTAAATTGACAGCCACATTTACATTTTAACAAGTGGACTGTATAACATTACTAAAACTTAAAATCATAAAAACAACTATCCATAAACTTCTTGACATATTTATCATAAACTAAACAATAATACTCTTAATAACTTAATTTACACATTTGTCTTTTTAATCAGACACAGGTAACACACATAATTTTGACACAGGACGTTTCATCAGAGTACCGTTACATTTAAGAGTGACTATACGAGTGATTTTGTCCAACCCAGGATGCTTTTCGGTGAGCTTTCCCAAAAGCCATCGAGCTGGAGGCAAATTGTCCTCCATTACTAAAACGATATACCCAACATTAGGTTCTGGAATGCGTTCATTCACACTTATATCTTTGCAGTAACTGCACTAGATATTCTTGCGACCATTTCCGCCAAAATTCCTGCAGCATACGCTGTGTAACTTGCCAACGTTTTAAGCTACCCATGTTAAAATCCTCAAAGTTACGATCAGATACGGTAATCAATGATTCGCCGATTAAAAAATGGCCCGGTGTAAGAGGCATAGGGTCATCTGACATCACTGATAAAGGTCGAGAATTAAGACATGCTTCCACCTGAGATAAGACCGTGGAAAGCTCTTCATATGTGAGCGTAGACGTACCGATCACTCGCCTCAAGTGGAACTTAGTCGATTTGATGCCGGCCTCCCACAGGCCGCCAAGGTTAGGGGCGTGTGGTGGAATAAAATGCCAGGTGACACTACTGTTCCCTAACCATTCGCCAATTTCTGTAGCCACTGTTGACTTTTCTACATCGACCAAGTGACGGGAGTTCTGAAAAAACAAATTTTGTTGGTGCCTCTAAAGGCACCAACAAAATTTGTGCCGTTGTTAATCCAGACATCAGTAACAGTTCCTCGTCGGGCAACAAATCTCTTGAAACCTGCTATGTAACCCTGCGAAGAAAGATCGCTTATAGCCTCCAGATGAAATGCCTTGGACACCATGCAGATAAATAGGCAAATATACCCCTTCGAGGATTGATGTCTACGGCCCTTGGAAGAACGGATGCTGATCAGCCCTGCAAAGTCTGTCCACTGTGACGAAACGCTCGTGCCAGAGTCACCCTGCTGGCAGGCAGCTGACCCATCAGCTGCGGTTAAACTGACACTGTGTACCGTTTGCACTTACCACAGTTGCGCACATACCTTTTTACTAGAGGTTTGACCGATATAATCCAAAATTTGGTTCGCAAATGGTGCAGCATTAACGTGGGTCCAACATGTAAAGTGGTTTTGTGGGCTTCAGCTATGAGCAAGTGTGAGAAGTGGTTATTATGCGGCATAATGATGGGATGTTTCTGCTTCTGGTCTATGTCTGAATTTTGTAGACGCCCACTTTCACGCTAAATTCCATCATCATCTATTATTGGGCAGAGGGATTTCAGCTTTTCTCTGGGATCTGGCCTTTCCTGTTTTCTTGATTTCTTTAGTAGGGGCAATAAGCATCAATTTTTGGCCAAACCTTGCACTTTTGTCTCGGAAGACGCCACTTGGCACGATTGTTCTTTAAGCTATTCTGAGCCGATTCAGCCCTGAAGCCACGAAGTTACCCCCCGCTGGTAGCCAGGGGAGGGGGCAGAAGTGTGCATCACCGGCGTTGCAGTCCGAGCTCAGTTACTGTCCACTTATTAGCTACAAGGACAAGTTTGGTATCGTTTTCGTATAATTTAAGGATGGGGAATTCATTTCTGGAACAAACTTTTTACCCGACCATATAAAAAAAACTAAAAATTAACAAAAAGGCAAAAATTTGAAAAAAATAAGAAAACGAAAATGGTCTCTTATAGGCATACTACATCGTTTTTTGGTAAATAAAAAATATTCTGTTATAGCCTATTAAATCTTGAACCTAAAAAGTATTACTTATATGACCACTTCTAAACAAAAAGTTTGTCAAAAATGTTTTTTCATTTGTTAGGTAACCCTGATTTCACCTGTTTTGTTGAGTGATTTCATATGGGATGCTTTTCACTTTTGCATTGGAATCTTACTTTTGTTATCTATTCTTAATGTTTTAAGTTTTTTTCGACCAATTTAACCCTGTAGACACGAAGTAGACCCCCACGATAGCCAGGAGGGGGAGGGGAAGGGTGAATCTCCCAAGTTGCAGTCAGAGCTCAGTTTCTGTCCACTTATAGCTACTAGGGCAACTTTGGTATCGTTTTCGTATAATTTAAGGATGGGGAATCCATTTCTGGAACATACTTTTTACCCAACCATAGAAAAATTAAGAAAAATTAACAAAATGTTAAAATTTAAAAAAACATAATACTCAAATTGTCGCTTACAGTCGTACTACATCGAGTTTTGGTATATAAAAAATATGCTGTTATAGCCTATTTAATCTTGAACCTAAAAAGTATTACTTGAATGACCACTTCGAAACAAAAAGTTTGTCAAAAAAAATATTTTCTGTAGTTAGTCCACCCTGAACCACCTGTTTGTTGAGTGATTTCATATGGGATGCTTTTCACTTTTGCATTGGAATCTTACTTTCGTTATCTATACTTAATATTTTAAGTTTTTTTCGACCAATTTACCCCTGTAGACACGAAGTAGATCCCCACGATAGCCAGGAGGGGGAGGGGAAGGGTGAATCTCCCGAGTTGCAGTCAGAGCTCAGTTTCTGTCCACTTATAGCTACTAGGGCAACTTTGATATCGTTTTCGTATAATTTAAGGATGGGGAATCCATTTCTGGAACATACTTTTTACCCAACCATAGAAATATTACGAAAAATTAACAAAATGTTAAAATTAAAAAAAACAAAATAGTCAAATTGTTGCTTACAGTCGTACTACATCGATTTTTGGTATATTAAAAAAAATATGATGTTCCAAAAAATGGGTTCCCTGTCTTTGCATTAAACGATATTGAAACCAAACTTGCCATTTTACTTACATTTGGGTAGAAATTAAGCTCCAAATCCAACGGGAGAATTGGACCCTTATCCGTTTTTTTAAATTTTTTGCATTTTGTAAATTTTTCGTTTCTTTTCTATGGTCAGGTAAAAAGTTTGTTCCAGAAATGAATTCCCCATCCTTAAGTTATACGAAAACGATACCAAACTTGTCCTTGTAGCTATAAGTGGACAGTAACTGACCTCTTACTGCAACGCGGGAAATTCACCCTTCCTCCCCCCTCCTGGCTACCGTGGGGGTCTACTTCGTGTCTACAGGGGTAATTTGGTCGAAAAAAACTTAAAAGATTAAGAATAGATAACAAAAGTAAGATTCCAATGCAAAAGTGAAAAGCATCCCATATGAAATCACTCAACAAACAGGTGAAATCAGGGTTACCTAACTAATGAAAATATTTTTTTGACAAAATTTTTGTTTAGAAGTGGTCATATAAGTAATACTTTTTAGGTTCAAAATTAATTAGGCTATAACAGCATATTTTTTATTTAACAATAAACTATGTAGTATGTCTGTAAGAGACCATTTTGGTTTTTTATTTTTTCAAATTTATGCCTTTTTGTTAATTTTTTGTTTTTTTTTTTATATGATCGGTTAAAAAATTTGTTCCAGAAATGAATTCCCCATCCTTAAATTATACGAAAACGATACCAAACTTGTCCTTGTAGCTATAAGTGGACAGTAACTGAGCTCGGACTGTAACACGGGAGATGCACACTTCTCCCCCCTCCCCTGGCTACCAGCGGGGGGTAAATTTGTGGCTACAGGGCTGAACTGCTCAGAATGACCTAAAGAACAATCGTGCCAAGTGGCGTCTTCCGAGACTAAAGTGCAAGGTTGAGTTGCTTATTGCCCCTACTACTTCTATTTCTTCACTGAACTCTTGCTTCTGAGCCTCTTTTATGCAAATCTTCATTGCATCTGCTATTTATTCCTTTGTTAGATATTCTTCATACCTTTTCTCGCCATCTCCTCTATTCTTCCATTTCAAAATTCTTCTGTAATAGGCAATAACTCGCACCAGCCTTTGTAAAGAAGAAAACCTTGTCCATATGGAATCTTCTATGGCTTGTTCGGTACCAACATGAGCTTTAATGCCTCTTTGCTCCACGCTCGTAGCGATCGACTTAGGTCTAGTATAATCGATAGGAGCATGTTATAGCCATGTTGGTTTTTTTGCCCACAATTCACTGCAGGCTAACTCTTGTGGAGTTATTCCTCTTGACGCTATGTCGAAGGGGTTTTGAGCAGATTGGACGTGAGCCCAATGTGAATTATCTAATTGAGTGAGAATGGCAGAAACTCTATTACCAACAAAGGTAGACCAGCGACTTGGGTGGCTGCTGAGCCAAGCTAAGACTACTGTTGAGTCAGTCCAGGCATGAATATGTGCTTTCGCAACCTTTATGACTTCAGCTACTTCTACAATCAACTCAGACAGCAACACTGCTCCCATCAATTCAAGTCTGTGAATAAATTGTTGTTTCACTCGAGAAACCTTAGTACGAGACGTGATGAGGCTAGTCTTGATGTTTTCTTGTGAATCGATCACTCTGATATAGACGGCTGCAGCATAGGCCGCTTCTGATGTATCACAGAACCCATGCAACTCTACCAGAACATCATCAGCCTTAGTTGTGACCCATCTCGGTATGCTAAACTGACTTGTCTCCAAAAGGTTTTCTCTGTACGTGTGCCATTCTGTTGCTAGTTCTGGGGTCAACTCGTCATCCCATTCTAATCCAGACAGCCATAGCTTCTGGATTAAAATCTTGGAAGTGACAACATACGGTGCTGCCCAACCAAGCGGATCAAATAGTTGCGAAATGTCGGAGATGACCCGTCTTTTCGTGATTGGAATCTGCTGTGGAGGAAGTACTACAGAATACCTAAACTTATCCTCTTCAAGATCCCAGGTTACTCCCAAGATTTTCACTACCTCGTCCATTTTAATATCCCTTTCTCCTTGTTCTTCATCATTCCTCTCTCCTGCATTGATTTGCTTCTCTAACTCCTTGCAGCTGCTCACCCATTTCTGTAATTGAACCCTTTGGTAAGTACTGTTTCTATATCTTTGTACAACTTTAACCCTTCTTCAACTGATTGACATCCAGCCAGCAGGTCATCTACGTAAAAGTTGTTTTTTATGATTTCAGATGCTTCGGGATGCTGCGCGCCTTCGTCTACTGCGACCTGCTGCAAGGACTTCGCTGCAAGGTAAGGGGCTGATGCCAAACCAAATGTAACACGAAATAATCTATATTCTTCGCAATGTTGTTGCGGCGATAACGAAGTCACTGTCTAACGTACTCATCGATGCGCGGGATGTACATGAAAAGGCTCAAGCGGCCCAGAAAAGGTATGCCGATGAGAATCGTCGTTCAGCGCCCGATTACAAGGTAGGTGATCTCGTATTACTTAAGACCCAAGGCTCCAATGACACCAACAAAGAGCAGACGGCGAAGTTCATTCCCCGCCGCGATGGTCCATATCGCATCAACGAGGTAGTTGGTGTTACAACATACGGATTAGAGCGCATTAGTGATGGTGTGGTGTTAGGAAAATACCATGTGTCCTTGTTAACCCCGTTCGTAGGCCGCATCCAAGCTCCCATCCAAGAAAAACGCAAGAGGGGGAGACCTCGTAAGGCTAACCCGGCATCGAGGACGTAATGCCTGGGTTATAGGGGGAGGATGTAACGCGTCGATCTAGGTATCTATCGTTATAATAGGTACTTTACGGCGCGACCGCCAAAAACAGTCCATTTTGCGTTGCTACCCGACAATCGCTCAGAAGCACTCGGAAGCACTCGGCTGCTCTCGCGCCTCGCGCTCTCCGCCGCTAGTCGGGCCGTCTCCGTCGTTACGTGCGGTTGTTGCGTGTGGTAGTATTTTATGATCTCGCCCTTCCACGCCCCGCGCTTTACGTACATATCTAGTTTCGTCTAGGATATGATTTCCTTGTGAAGTTATTAATAAAAAGACATTAACAATTTTATAGTTGTTGTAAATATTTACTTAATTAATTTCTTAATAGCGTCACTAGTGTCTTTCTTTACCTGCTCATGCTATAAATAGTTCATACAAATATATCATTGGCATCAGTTGATTTTGCTACTCACTCTTGTTACTTACTCTGCAAGCAAAATGGAAAAGGGAGAAGAAATTTGTGAATCTGAATATTGTTTCCCTTTTAACGATATTTTATGGATAAAGAAAACACGAAAAAAGCGGACCAAAAGTGAGCATTTTTTTTTCGTGTTTTTTCAGCTTAAATATTTTCAGAATCATGGTCTGAATGCACTGTTTCAGTTTTCGGGAGTAGTCTTTTTACGCCCTGTATACCAAAGGTCAATATTTAAGCCTAGACTGGTAGTCCTGGTTTAAACTCAGACTAAGCCTATGTATTGTAATAAGGCCGCATAAGTTTTAACTTTATTTTTTTATTTTTGTTATAGTCAACAAACTAGAGGATCTCGAAAGCATGCATTCAACAAGCAATAGCAGTGTGATAAGAGCAAGATATGAAGATGAACCATCAATCCCCTCAGCAGGGCCCAGCAATGTAAGCGGTGAACCATCAACTCTATTTAATAATGCAAATAACGGAGGTGACAAGGTGAATTGCAGTGAATGTAATATTTTGGTTAGAAGAAGATACTTTGCAAATCATTTAAATAGCAAACACCATCAAAGTAATGTTTTAAAACGCCACAGCTCTTTATATAAAGTGTCTGTTGTTGAAACATTTGCAAAAAATAAAATTTTAATTTAAATATTTAGCAGCTGCGGTACATAATATCAGTTGTGGTATTTTGAAAAATTAGTTACAGCCCAGCAGTTATGTAAGAAAACTTTGTGTTTTCTTACATAACTCACATAAGTCCAGTTTGCTACTACTGACAATACAACACATTATTTCGTGTTTTCGTGTGTTTTTATCTAATTTGGCGGTGTGACTAAGATTTTAGCAACTTTCACTAATAAACATTTACCAGCTGCGGTACACAATATTAGTTTAAAGATGATGTTATGGCTGATCCTAGCTTACGAGAATCAATGATTGACAACGCTAAGGAAATGATGGAAAATGTGTTGGAACCACACATCAGCCTAGCTAGGCAAGCTCGAGTGTCGGTTAATTCTCTAGTGTCTAGTGGACAGATTGTAATCGAGGTGAGGGGTCTAGAATCTAAAACCATCACCTCGATATCTGCCCATACTACCCAATTTTCCACGGCATTTATCCTACATGAAACATGCAATAATGCACAGCAACTTTGTGTTGAGAGGGATACTACAGTGGCTGTGAGGACATGAATGTGTGTTACACGGATTTAAAGAAGTTCATCAGATGTTTGATATGCGAATGTAACTTAAGCAACTATCAATTGAGAGTGCACAAGAGATAATCAGGACATCCAAAGTACATGGAACATCTGTAATAAACCTGCTTAGTGAGTTTCAGGAGGATAATGATTTAATCATATTGTGGGGGAAGGCATTGTACGAGCTGCCATCCAAACTCGAAATAAAAAAGTAGAATTTCATATACTGCACCAATCCCACTGAAGGAGAGTTGAGGATGGCAGTAAACAAAAATGGAACCACGATACAATCTAACAGCGTGATAATGTACCGTACACTTCAAGTACAAAGAACTTTGGGGAACGTTTACTCATCTGGGGACGACTCTGCTAAACGTCAGCATATCCAGTATAAAAACAACAATAAAGATGGGTGCTGATTATATACCATATCAAGTTCTAGGAGTAAACAGAAGGGAAAGATACCGTCATTGAAAGAAGGGGAATCACTGGGGTGCCTCACAAACAAAACCAATTTGTTTTGTATCAGTTAAATGAGTTTGCGTTCTAGTGGGGTTGTTGGATGCTTAAGCTAAAGCTCTGTAGGTAGGTATAGGTACCCACATTCGATATTACTCAATAGTTTTACTCGAAAACGAGTAAAACGGTTGAACCGCAAAACCTACTACTCGAAGGTTCGCATAAAGCCGGCTCGATGGAATGAAATAAATGTAATTTCCTTCGCACCTACTCGAAGCGAGCCGTCGAGCTTGACTCGGGCATGTGTATGTGTACGTGTCCGAACGATCCTTCTGTGTTTCTTCGTCGTGGTTGCAGAAAAAAAGGAAATAGAGGACCACTTTATGAATTTATTTATATGGGATATGGACAGCCCTTTACCATCATCGAAGATAGAGGGTTACGTTTCCCAATTATGTCATACCAATGCGGAACTATTTAGCGAATATTTTACTTCCGGGACAGTACAAAACTGTCAAAACGTCAAAAAAATTTGACAATTTTGTTGACGTTTTGACAGATTCGTAAAATATTGTTTTGGCAATTTCATTTACTGACGTAAATGAAATTGCCAAAACAATATTTTTAACGACAGACAAACATTTTGTATATTAGGTACTGTGTTAAGAAGAAAATTATTTTAGTTACTTACCACATCGAAATGGAAAACTAACGAATCCGATCGGAAACGATTCCGACGTTTTAGAATCGGTAAATGATCTGTAGCTGTTCTGTCGGCTGCATAGCCGTCTGGCCAGGCGGCCTAATTTATTAGGCCCAATTTTTTCACCACTAGCCACGATGAAGAAAATTTATCCTTCCGATACTTACAACGGGTTCATAAAAAACCTGTCGGATATCTAAAGTCAACTACTTTCACGTCAGACAGCCTCGGCAACCCTTAAAACTCGAGCACCACAACCTCTGCCGAACCATCATTCCCTTCAGTTGCCTCTTCGGCAGGCACGCCTAGAAATGCTAGGAAGAGGTCTTATAATCCGAAAATGTTCTAAGCTACTGTTGCAAAAGGTCTTGAAACGTATATGGATCAGCAAAACAGATTGTTGGAACAACTTCTGGCGATGTCTAAGCACCAAACTGACTTATTAACGCATAAGATGGCGAACCATCCACTCTCGACAGCCTGGATGGACAGGAAGTAGAGGAAAAAGAAACACTACTGGGTTGCTCCAACTATTATTGAACTTGATTCTGCTGAATCTCAGCCCATTGAACAAGAAGACTTCTTCTATTTTGCTCCTAACACTAAGGACAACACTTGGACACTAAGGAATCCGAAAGTAAAATAGGAATCGCAGAGGAAGCTTTGATAAACAGGGAGCTCATTGTCTAAGGCTTGGGGAAGCCTCTTAACAAAACATTCGTTATGCGGATTTACAAAAACAGTTTCAGGCCGCCCCGTAAAGTAAATGTCGTAGTCTTAAAGTAAATGTCGTTTTAACAACGGTAACCCCTAATTGGCAAACAGTAACCCAGAATCGGAACAAAGTGGTAATGGCAGCCCTTAATAACTTTTTTGAAACCATCAAATCATTTACAAGGTATTCCGATTAATTTCCTGATTTCTGGACATACTTACATGCCGGTGGATTCCGTACACGCAGTGATTGAAAATGAAGTTAAAAAACTGATTGTATGGTGTCCATCGCAATGGCCTACTTTCATCGGAGCTGCTCGAAAACGACTAAAACCTTACCACGGAAAGTTGCAGACAAGACCTGATCTCCGAAATTTCTACGAGATTTGCAAACGTCGAAAATAGCAAAACATTTACGACAGCCATGTTTCTCGACCCACGATATAAACTATACTTCGAGAACCATAATTCGCGGGGCGGTATACTTAATTCACCTGGGTTAATTCGCGCAGATAACACGAAGAGGCACGTAATATCACTAGTTACTGCGATGATTAATGACGAAAGCGTGGCTAAGACGCCACAAGAAAAGCCAGAGACAGAATCAGGGAAAAAATCAGACAGCTTAATATGGAAGCATTATAACAAAATTATGAAAAATGTCCGTCCAGCAGGAACAGCCCATAGCCGGGCCATCATCGAAGTACAAAGGTACTTAGATGATTCAGTAATGTCTCCAGATCTAAGTCCACTGGAATGGTGGCATTCAAATCAAGCGGTCTATCCAAACCTTGCGAAACTTGCAAGAACAAAGCTAAACGCTATGACCACAAGCGTACCTTGTGAAAGATTGTTTTCTGCTGCTGGGAACATTTTAACAGAAATGAGAAACCGATTGGGGTATCGCAAGGTACTTTCTACAACAAAACAAACGACGACCCAACGTCGTTATTCAGTTTAGTAACGAGTGTTACTCAGTTTTGTGTTACGTTATTAAACTGAGAATCTAAGGCCTAGTTCATAAGGGTCTACACGACAGTCGTATTGTATGTAGGTATGTATAATTAAGCATTTGAGAATCTACAACTAAGGTTTGTATGTTTATTTCTAATACACATTACCCTGTGTTGGCAACATAATACCCCTAAAGACTAAATGCAGCTTTTTATAGGTGAAAGAATTCTTAAAATCGGTTTAGTACTTTTTATTACATATTATATTATATTTATGGTATCGCATGATATCAGTCAAGGCCCGTAAAATAAAAATAAAAACTAGGCGTCATAAAAAACTAATTGGTTCGATCAGAATATTGACTAAACAAGCTATACGCCTAAGAACAACTCAACTTCTGATGGAGAATGAATTGAGCCAAAGAAACATAACTGTAAGAGACTTACACATCCAATGTGAGCAATTTCTTGAACTTATACGACAGTATGAAATTGATATAAATCAAGACAGAAGAATAAAAGACAAAATTAATTTCCTCGAGACAAAGCTTAAACAACTACACAGTATTTTATTTATTTATTTATTTTGGGAAAACTAACAGCACATAAAAACATAGTAAAAAGAGAAATTAAGAATCAAAAGGCTAATTATAAGTCTTCACTTATAGCAGCAAAAAAAAACTATAAATGCAAGCAATACAACACGAATTAACTAAAGAAATCGAAAGAAGAAGAAACCGAAAAACTGAAAACAAATGTTAATTATTTAAATAAACTATGAGCCAAAGAACTCAGAACTCAACACACGCCTCATCCTCGGAACACTACAGTTGAACAAATCAACAGCAGTATGATACTGTTTATTGTAATTATCACACGCACGCCATAGGTAAGAATTACGCCGATAGTTGGTGGATACTAATTCTAAGCTGAATGTGGGAATAAACCGACGTGACCTGCTAGGAACGTAGAATTTCAACTTGCTTAGCAACTCAGGGCAGTCAATATTACCAGATACCAACTTACCCAGCTAAAGAAGATCAGCAATATTACGTCGATTAGCCAGTGGTGGGAGATGAATGTTGCCGATGTGTGGGGAAATCCCCGATTTGCGGGGAATCGCAAGTCAATTGGGGATTGGTGTGGGGATTGGTTCTATGCGGGGAAAACGTGGGGAATTTTACACTTATATTATCAAAACAACTGATAAATGTTTCTTCGGCCGTTTTCCTGATAATATGGATATTGAAACTTTCAGTCGATTATTACGCATACTACCGATTACTTTTCAATATGTATAGGACATCCCTAGTTCGTATAATAGTAAGTAGGCGCATCACTATGTGGGGAAACCCCTTATACGCTACACATTTACTACTCTGTTTCTATTTTGTTGAGTAATGAATGAGTTTAGTTTAGTTAGAATCACTCACTCACACTTGTGTCGTGTTCGATCGTACTCGTACGTTTGTTTTATATTGTGAAGAGCACTTGCGATATTTAAGTACAATTATGGATAAATGGTTGCTAAAAGGCCGCGATAAAAAGGAACCTGATAATTCTAAGGTTAACTACTTAATACAATTTATAGTTTATACATTAATTGAGGCCGATTCTGTGTCCCTGTATTGAAAGTAAATTTGAAATTTACTCCTTTTTTTAAGATCGAGCGCAAAAGAGTACCCGTGAAAGAGACAACGGAGGCTTCAACTTCTGGTGCAGAAACAAATACTAGTTCTAAGCCCAACCCATTTCAACTAACCTTGGCTAGTAGTGATTCAAGTGAGTCAAGTTATCCACCAAAAAAAAAGGTAAAACGTTTAGACAAATTTAATTCTTCTTGGCTCGAAGAACCGGACTTCTCAAGCTGGTTACAGAAAGATTTGAAGATGAAAGATGGACATGAGTTGGCACACTGCACTCTTTGTTCGGTATCGATTATAGCACACAAAAGTGACCTGATTCGTCACCTGAACTCGGATCGCCACAAGAAAAAATCACTGGAAAGCAAAACAATACCGAAAATCTCAAATTTCTTACCAGCAACAGCTTTAGACGAAAAAGTCAGAACAGCTGAGCTAAAGCTAGTTGGTGCTTTGGCTGAACACAGCATACCTTTGTCGTTTATGGATACCTTAGGTCCATTGTGCAGAAACATTTTTTCCGATTCAGCTATAGCTAAAAATACAAATTTACACAGAACCAAAGCTACAGCTATTGTAAAAAATGTTTTAGGAAACACATTTATGGAGGAAGTTAATGAAAAATTAAGGACAAAAGGAAATTTCTTTTCTTTAATAATGGACGAAACGACGGATCAGAGCAGTAAAAAACAATGCTGTTTTACTGCTATTGTGTATAATGAAGAGACCAATAAAGTAGAGCATTTATTTCTGGACATGGTTGAAATATCATCAGGAACTGCATCTGGATTATACGACTGCTTAAAACAAATGCTTCTAAACAAAAACATACCCATTGAAAATATGGTTGGATTCTCTTCAGACACTACAAACGTAATGGTTGGCGAACACTGCTCTGTATTTGCCTTTCTCAAGAAGGACTTGCCTAATATTGCTCTTATTAAATGTTCCTGTCATATGATACATCTATCTTCATCCAAAGCTTGCCTCAAACTACCACGAAACGTTGAAGATTTTTTACGTTCCGTTGGAGCTCACTTCAGCCGAAGTTCGCATCGTCAACTTAAATTTCAAGAGTTTCAAGAGTTTTTTCATGTGGAAATCCATAAAATTTTGGCGCCAGCTCAAACTCGATGGCTGTCTTTAAAGGCGTGTGTAGATCGAATCCTAGAACAATACATTCCGTTGAAAGCATACTTCACAGAATTAGTATTCTCAGATCCATCGAAGACTACAGAAGAAATCCTGACGACTATGAACAACCGATTTACTTTATTATATCTAGAGTTCATGTCTTATGTGCTGTCTTTGTCGACAGATTTTAATACTATGTTCCAGGCAGAGTCGTCACTTTTGCATCGATTAAAGCCAGAAGTGGAAAAACTATTAAAAACACTGTCTTCAAACTACATGGCAATGAGTTACATTAAATCTTTGAATGATATCTTAAGTGCTGAGTTCAGAAATACAAAATATTTACTGGGCATTGAGGACATTTATATTGGAATAAAGGCTTCCCAAAGCATGGAAGAGTTAAAAATGACGAGAATGTACCCCGTTCAGCTATCATGGATTTTTATAAAACGTGTCAAGACTTTTACATGGAGTTAACATCGGACATTGCTAAGAGATTTGATTTCAGAGACCCCCTATACACAATAATACCAATCGTAGATCCAACAGAAGCCCAAAAATGTACTCTTAAATCTTTGGCACCCGTACTTAAGCGATTTCCAATACTTGAAGAATTCGTAACAGCCCAGAATTTAGACGATGAATGGCGAGCTCACGCTATGCTAGATTTCACTCAGCACGGGCTTGATGCGGGCAATGATGTCGAAAGCTACTGGGGAAAAGCATTCGGCCTTAAAAGCGTCACAGGACAAGAGATGTTCCCAAAATTAAAAATAGTGATCCAGTTTTTACTCGTGCTTCCATTCGCTAACGCCTCAGTAGAGAGGAAGTTCAGTGACTTAAAAAATATTAAATCAGCGAACAGAAACAGAATACACACAGACACGATAGTTTTCTTAATGACTACTAGAGACACAATAAAAAAACAGGGTGGTAGTGTTAAATTTATACCTTCCGAAAAAATGTTAAATTGTAAGATCTGGCAAAAGCATAAGTAAACTGTAAAACCTCTGCATGATTTTTATTTTCCTTTATTTTTACGTGTGGGGAATTTGTGGGGAATTGAGATATTTATTTCATTCCCCGAATTCGGGGAATTTTTCTTTGATTTTTGGGGAATTAGGTAAATTAGTGTTGGCAACCCTGAATGATATTTTTTACAAGCCAATTCGTAATCATGTGTATAAGTTTTTGACCGATAATTTAAAAATCGAATAAATTTCTTTTGTATTTGCTCAATACGATCTTTATATATGTTATAGCCAGGATTCCATATCTGTGATGCATATTCCAAGTTACTCCTCACAAAAGTACAATATAAAATTTTCAATGTTTTGATATTATTAAAGTCTTTTGAAGTCCTAATAATAAAACCTAGAGCTTTGTACGCTTTCGAGATTATAGAATCAATATGGTTGTCAAATAGCAATTTACAATCATGGATAACCCCAAGATCTCGAACAGAGGACTCTCTTGCAAGAGTGTGGCCTTTAAGGCTATAATCGTAAACTATGGTTACCAATTTTCTAGAGAAAGTGATACACAAGCATTTAAGAGGGTTCAGATCCAACTTATTAAGTATGCAGTAGTTATCTAAACGTTGAAGGTCCTCCTGTAATAATAAAGCATCGTTAATGTTGTTGATGGGTTTAAATATTTTCATATCGTCAGCGAAAATTAGGACATTAGAGTTAATAAAACATTTATTGATATCAGATATAAAAATTATAAAGAGCAGAGGACCTAAGATGTTAAGTAGTCATTAAGCAGGATTAAATTAGAAACTGTGGAGCGTCCCTTAACAAAGCCATGCTGAGATTGGTGAAAGGAATCACGCAAAACCGAATAGAGCTGATCGTGAACAATACTCTCCAGAACCTTTGCAATCACACAGAGTTTAGATATAGACCTATAGTTAGTACAACAGCAAATACAGTTTAGATTGTTATATGCTATAAAAAGGCCAATAATAGATCTTCCTAAGGTAAATTACAATTCAAATAGATACTTTACAGCTCTCTAGCTTAGGTATACGTGAGTTAATGTGAAATTATGAGTGATTGTGTGAGTGTGTGATTGTGTGAGTGTGTGTGATTGTGTGTAAGTGAGGGAGGGCACTCCTGTTACCTCCACTCTCATAAGAGTCTGGTTATCACAGGAGTAACCCTCGTGTGAAGGTGAGTAAGTGTATGTGAGGAGTTGTGTGAAATTTAAAAGTATATATTACTTACAGTTAAGGAGTATTTGGGAGACGTGCCGTTTGAAGGATGGTTTGGAGGAGGAAAAGAAGTCGACATCAGAAAATTTATCATTATAGGTCTTGCTTATTCTCATAGACAGAAAGTTGCTTCCGTAATTGGTTTTTTTATTGGGCAAGTACAAAAGTTTAGTATGCCGAGTTCTAAAACGAGGAGTGTTGAAAGATATAGAACCGGTTAAAAATTTGCTGTTAAGGTCTCCAACTAAGATGTCACATAATAAAGCCATATCCAGGAGAATCCTTCTGTCTTCCAAGTGCATTAGCTTATATCTTTCACAGCTATCGACATAAGGTTGAGTGTTCTTAGTGCGGTAGTTAAGAAATCGGACAAACTTGCTTTGTATGCTTTCTAAACGCTCTTTATAAATAATGTACTGAGGGTTCCAAATTGGGCTCGCATATTCAAGTACACTTCTGACATATGTTACGTACAGAAGTTTTATACATACAGGATCATTGAACATTTTGCTGACTCTTTTGATAAACCCTAAATTCCTATAAGCTTTATTAATTATTTATTTTATTTATTTATTTTATTTTTAAAGTTTTGGGAAAACTTACAGCTAGGTGGATACAATAGAGTAGGGTGATTTATAAATACATGCAGCTAAGTTGCTACATGTACGCAGATGGCCAATTAAAAGTTTCCGCAGATATGCAAGAATGAGTAGGAATAAAAATAGTAACAGTAGACGACATAATAAAGTACCTAATAATTAAACAAAAAAAAAGTTAACACAATATTATTCTTGAAAAAAGTTGTCATTAAGCAAGCGTTTAAGCTTACTTGTTGAAGTATTAAATAAATCTATATCAATGTTTGCTTTAGCCAAGGAGTTGAACGAGCCGCATGCTCTGATCAAAAATGCATTTTGCCTATAATTAGTCCTAACAAGAGGAACATAAAGAACGCTTGGCTTTCTCAATGCTGTCGAATTAGTACGCAATCCTAAATGTTCGAGGAGCTCCGGGCAGTCCACTTTACCATTGGCAATGTTCAAAAGATACGCCAAATCGGCTATATCCCTACGTTTGGAGAGTGGTAGAAAATGTAATTTACGGCATCTCGTGGTATAATCGGGTAAAAAGATTTTAGCTCGATATTGTAGGTATCTTAAAAATCTCTTTTGAATGGATTCTAGTCTAGATGAATAAACGGTATAGCAAGGATTCCACACCTGCGAGGCGTACTCCAAATGACTACGGACATATGCACAGTAGAGGATCTTAAATGTTTTGATACTTTTAAATTCCGATGACATTCTAAATATGAAACCAAGTGCACGAGATGCCTTCTTGACAATATTGTTAACATGCTCGTCAAATAACAATTTATTATCAAAAATCACACCTAAATCTTTAATTATATCTACTCTAGTTAGAGGTGAGTTATACAATGAATAGTTAAATGTAAATTTAGTTGACTTGCGAGTGAAAGAGCACACATAGCATTTGGAAACATTTAGATCTAATTTATTGAGTATGCAGTAGTTTTGAAACCTGTTAAAGACCTACCTGTTATAAGATTATACTATCTATGTGTGCTGACATTGTCATTTTAGAATCTAGAATGACTCCCAAGTCTCGAATAGTCTCAACTCGCTCTATAGTCGCATTATTAATAGTGTAAGTATAATTGATTGATTTTTTACTTCTGGTAAATGTAATAACTTGGCATTTTTTTGCATTAACTGAAATTCTATTTTTGGCATAATATTCAGATAACTTGCTTAAACAATGTTGGAGTTTCTCACAGTCGTGTGAAGATCTGATGCGAGTGAATTTTTTTTGTCATCAGCATATAGTAAATGTTTAATACCATTGTCAAAGCATTTACTGATGTCCTGTAGAAATGCGTTATAGAATAGCGGGCCCAAGTGGGAACCCTGAGGAACGCCGGAAGAAATGCTAGTGAAATCAGACCTGAATCCTCCAAGCACAACTGCTTGGGATCTGTTTGTTAGGTAGGATTTTATCCATCGCAATAAATCTCCGTGAATACCTAGGTTTTCTAGCTTAGCGAGCAAAATGAAGTGGTCAACACGATGAAAGGCTTTTTCAAAGTCCGTGTAGACCACATCCACTTGCCCGCCGCCTTCCATATTATCAAGTATGAACCCAGTGGCTTCTGACAAGTTGGTGATCGTGGATCGTTTTTTTAGGAAACCGTGTTGCGTATCCGTGATTCCATTAGAAATGGTGGAGTAAATCTGATCATAAACGATTTTTTCAAAAAGTTTGGCAAAAATATTCAGTATAGATATCGGACGATAATTTTCAACAGCTGTTTTAGAAGACTTTTTGTGAATCGGAATAATATTAGCTTGCTTCATCAGGAAATATGCCCTCTTTAAGAGAGCGCGTGAACAAAAGCGTAAGTGGAAGTACCAATTGACCAGCAGTGTTTTTTATATAAATAGGTGAGATACTATCAGGACCAGCTGATTTATTTATATCTATACGTTGTAATAAGATCGAAATATTGTGCTTGGTAAATTCTATGCCGCTAATTGCTTGTGAATTAGTATTTAAGTCGAAAGTAAATTCGCATGTATCATAATTAGCCATCGGTTTTATGAAAACACTTTTAAAAAAGTCATTAAATGAGTTACATATACTACTACCGTCCTGATAAGTAATTTTATTGTAAGTTACAGACTGAGGGTAGTTAGAGCCGCCTCGCAGAGATTTGATAAAAGTCCATAGACGTTTAGGATTCAATTTTATATTGTTTTGTGATGTTAACAAGAACTCAGAGTAGCAATTTTTCTCCATAGCGTGAACTTTTTTTCTTAGATTACTGAATTCAAGATAGTCACGATTATTGGCATATTTCTTCCATTTTGAGTGAGCTTTCCACTTACGCCTAATAAGTTTGACTAGCGAATTATTATACCAGCACGGGTAAGTATGTGACTGTTGTATTTTACGCCGTGGAATGTGTTTATCTATAGTTAGATTAATTATTTTATAAAAATAATCTACCGCAGTGTCAACGCTAGCACAAGAACCAATGACTTTTACCCAGTCAATCATCGTGGCGTCGGTTTTTGATCCTTTTTTATGCACCGGGGTCACAAAAGCAGACTTCCATATGTCTGGCATTGCGCCAAGAGCAAAGGATTTAGTAAATAGCAATGCTAAAGGGATATAAATATTGCGAGCGCATCTAATCAGTACAATAGGTGGAATATGGTCAGGACCTGCAGATTTATTACAATCAAGCTTACATAGTTTGTTATAGACCGTGCTTTGATTAATTTCAATTGAGAAAATATCACCATTGAGAATATGGTCGTCATTGATTTGGAATATTTTACTTGAGTTATTTTGAGTTGGATCGGAAAAAGTAGAACGAAAGTAGTCAGAAAATAGCTTACATATATTATCACCCGTTACAGCAGTTTGGCCTGATAAAGCCATATTTTGAGGCAAGCATCTGGAGTTCGATTTACTTTTAACATAAGTCCAAAAAGATTTTGGATTATGTTTTAAAGATTCCTCAATATTAAATATATAACTTTTAAAACATTGATTTTCAACATTTTTTGTTTTATTACGAAGATAAGTAAAAGATAAATAATCAGATTTGTTATTGTAGGTTTTATATTTTCGTAGATATTTAAACTTCTCTTTGATTACTTTCCTCAAGACTGGCGAGTACCATGGTGGGTAGCTGTTCGGTGAGACAAGTTTAGATGGTACGTACTTATCGCGTAGGTCATAAAGCGATTGATAAAATAAATGAAGGCAATCATCAAAGGACTCAGACGCAAGCATAGCGCCCCAATCAATGTTACCTAATTCAGTATTCATACCATCAAAATTGGCACGATGATATAAAAACTTAGTTCGCCTTGCTGGTTGTAGAATTTTATAATCAGAAAACGTTGGTGAAATAACAATGGGTGTATGATGTTCATCGATCTCAACCATGGGTTGAGAACACTTCATGATCTCAAGTGCCTCATTGCATAATACCAAATCCAGGAATCGACCATGGACGTTACATATACCATTATATTGGCAGAGGTCATGCATGTTGAAAAGTTCATGTTCATCGTTTGAACGGACATTTACTGGTAGCCTTTCTACCTGGTAGAAAGGAATTGCTATTTGGATTAGAGTACCATTGCAATTTAGTTAAATTAAAATCACCTAAAATGATGAACTTGTCGTCTGGATTCGATATTATAATTTCATTTGCTTTATCAAGAAAATTACTGAGCTGTTGGGAAGATGAGTTACCATGATTCTCATCACAAAGATACAGTAACCCAATATGGAGCTTATTTAATGTTTGAGATCTGGTACTAATAAAGTTGATAGTAACCCATACATCTTCCGCAGAGGAGGCCCAGTCAGGCCGCGGCACCACATGGAGATCCTGACGCATAGCTATAAAAACTCCTCCACCATATATTTGTTGTGTTTTTGCATAGTCACGGTCACGACGCCATACCATATACCTACTATCAAAGAGCTCAGAGTCTTTAATAGCCTCCACTAACCACGATTCAGTGATGCACAAAACTTCGTAGTTATTCACACACACATTTCTATAAAACTCTGAAATCTTTGTACGCAAGCCTCTCACATTCTGATAGTAAATATTAAAAGTACTAGAAACCATCATTGTAACTGTAAGTATATAGTAACACAGTAAGAAACATAATATTATTATCAAAGTTATTTACTATCATCGCGCTAGAGACCAATGCGATAGGGCAATCACTTGTATTATACACAATAGTGAAAGAAATGCTGGCAAAACTAAATGTTCTGAGGATGCAATTAACAGCACAATTTGACACAATTATAATGTTTTCTGATGCCTCTGGTAGAAACATAGGAAATAAAATAAATAATAAATTGAAATCCAACGAAAAACTAATGAACAGTTGTTTGCCAAATGCAAACATAAAAACTATATTAAAAAAATTTGAAGAGAAAACTAGGTGCCAAAACTAGGTGCAAAGCGACTCTGTAATATTATTAGTCAGTGAATACAATAGAGAAAATGCCGCTGATTACAATTCATATCCGGAGCAGCTACAAAAAAAACTAGCATATAACAATAAATTCAAGCTGATAATATGTTCTCCTATGTATGATGGTTATAACGACGAGATAATATATCATATTAACAGAAAACTGCATCATCTGGCAGTAGTTAATGAAGGTATACAATATTTGGACGTAAATTCTTACTTTTGTAAGCAAGGTTCCAACATGATGAACAAAACAGCATACTTGAGTGGACGAATAAACGACTGCCTGCTGAACTTCCAAAGCACTAGTACACTGCAATTCATAAAATACCAACAAAATCAGGAAGATGTCGTCGAGAACCAGCACCAAATTATGGATTTTCAAAAACTGGAGTCCGTAAAAGTCCTAAAATAAGTAAATTTTATAATAACATGGAACTCAAGATATGCCATCAAAATGTCCAAGGAATGAATGGAAAAAAACTATTATTAAATTTATTTTTGGAACATGAAAATATAGATATATTTTGCGTATCGGAAACTTGGCTTAGGGATGAGGAGATCAGTGGATATGTCTTGGATAACTACGTGATTGTTAGTTCTTACTGTAGGAAAGTGTTTCAACGTGGAAGCACTGCTATTATAGCCAAGAAAAGTGTTAAAGCTAAATCTAGGTCAGATATTTGTAATCTCAGCATTGAAAAAGATTTCGAAATTAGTTGCATTGAAACGAAAAAACTAATTGTTTTTGTTTTATACAGGTCACCATGTGCTGATCTATGTGTGTTTTTGGACAAACTTGAAATGTGCTTAGATATGCTTACCAATTACCAATAACAGATATACCTAAACATGTGGGGACTTTAATGTTCACTTAGCAATCTCAAATGAAAGTAAAAGTGATAATTACCAAAGTACTACACTCGAGGACTTATTAGAATGTTATGGTCTTAAAAGGAAAATTTACGATATTACGAGATTGACTAAAAATACTCAGTCGTGTATTGACAATGTATTTACAAACATAGATGTACTGCATGCAGAAGTACTTAATGGAATACAGTCCGATCATTTTGCACAAAGCATAACTATAAATGCTCAAAACGAGGAATTAAATGGTGATATGTATGTCAAAAAGAGGATAATTAATAATAATTCTATAGAACTTCTCAAATCTGCTATTAACAATGAGTTCCTAAATTGTGAAATAACTAGTTTCAGCGATTTCTTTTCATCGTTTTTAAGGGTATTAAATAGTGTTATGCCAGTGAAAACTATTTGTAAAAGAGCGAGGAAGTCTTTCAATGATTGGGCAACAGTAGGCTTATGAACATCTCAAAGCTATATGAAACATCTGTACTATCTTTTATCACTAACTAACGATGAAAGTTTGAGAATTTATGTTAGACATTACAGTAAAATCTTTAAAAAATGCTGTGTAATGGCTAAAAGAATCGACATTCGTAACAAAATTGTGACTTCGAATAATGTAATTAAAACAACATGGAATATAATAAAGAGTGAAACTGGAAATAGTTCAAAAAATAGTAAGTATATAGAAAATATAACAGGTTTTAATAATGAGATACTTTCCTCTCCTACTGACATTGCCTGTCATTTTAATGACTTTTTTACTCAAATAGCAATGAAACTAACAAGAGATCTCATGAGTTCAGAAATCGAGTCTATGAAATATGTTAATACATTTACACCATCAAATACAAATACGTTTGTGCTTAAGGATATTACACCAACTTGTATTGTAAAAATAATTGACCAAGTAAAATGTAAAAACTCATGCGATCTGTGGGATGTTTCAATATCGCTAATAAAAAAACTAAGGGACGTTATAGCTTCACCCTTAGCCCTAGTTTTAAATAACTGTATAAATAGTGGTAGCTTCCGTGCTTTGACGTGCTTAAATTAGCAAAGGTAATTCCCTTGTACAAGAAAGGCTCTCATTCGGACTCAAACAACTACCGACCCATATCTCTTCTGCCTGTCTTTAGTAAAATCTTCGAGAAATATATTTCCAATGAACTTTATACTTTCATAGAATCTCTCAAAATCCTTAATAGTAGACAGTTTGGTTTCCAAAGACAAAAGAGCACTAGTAACGCAATAGCTTCCTTATTAGAAAGAGTATTATGGGACTTGGATAGCTCGAAAAGCACATATGGCCTTTTTTGTGACCTATCAAAGGCTTTTGATTGTGTTTCCCATAAGATACTTCTGCGAAAGCTGGAGCATTACGGTGTTCGGGGAAGGGAACTATCTATTCTATCATCCTACTTAGAAAACAGAAAGCAAATTTTAGAATGTAACGGACACAAATCAAAGGCAAATAACATTGAAATGGGAGTTCCACAGGGTTCTATCCTAGGGCCTTTGTTGTTTATACTTTATATAAATGATTTGGTAGTTTGTGTAGAGAATGAAAAGGATATAGTCCTCTTTGCTGATGACACAACTGTAGTAATAAGTGATAAGATTAAGGATAATGTTTGTGTTAAGTTAGATATTTTAATTGGTAACATAAAGAATTGGTTCAGTGCTAATAACCTGTTATTAAATGTAGAAAAAACTAATATTTTTAGATTCTTTTTAGGAAATGGACATAGCGATGACATAGTTAAAAATACAATTGAAAAACATTTTATGAATACTACTGATAATGTAAAATTTTTAGGTATAATGATTGACAGTAAATTAACTTGGAGTAAACATATTGACACTCTCGTTGGAAGACTGAGATCGGCGGTTTATGCAATTAAAACAATTAGACAAATAAGTGACGTTAGATCATCAAAAATTATTTATCATGCGTATTTTCATTCAGTTATGTCATATGGTATTCTTGCTTGGGGAAACGCCTCCCAGGCATCCAGAATATTTATATTACAAAAAAGAGCTCTACGTTCTATTTTGCAAATGAAGAATGTAGAATCGTGCAGAGATAAATTTAAGCAACTAGGAATAATGACATTGACAGGAGAATATAGTATATACCAGAACCTTATGTATGTTAAATTAAATATTGAAAATTATAAATTAAAAGGTGAATTTCACGGATATAACACTAGATATAAAAATAATATACCCAATCCAAAACATAGACTTGCCAAATTTGGTAATAGTTATTTATGCATAAGCATTAAGTTGTTTAACAATCTCGCATATGATCTGCGAAATTTAGATCATACAGACTTCAGCATTCAAGTTAGAAGGTTGTTGATAGACAAATCATTCTATACTCTTGACGAAGCTTTTGCTGATGAATTTCAAACAAAATGTTAAACATAAGTTTAAAATCTCTTCTATTTTATGACTTAGTAGGTACATCTTATTGTATTTAAGTTTTACAAATTGTTTAATCCTATGTGTATGTTTAGTCCTATCACTTTATTGCACTAAATATTTTAAAATTTTGACATATCCAAGTGCACTTTTGTATCTTCTGGAATAAAATATATTGAATTTGAATTTGAGTTTATCTATTACATACAAACAAATAAACCGACAGTCAAATCTTTCTTCTTCATAATATTTAGTAAGTATATAATTTATCTTTAAAAAAGATAAATAACGATAAATTGATTGATTATTTTTTAAATATTGATTTATTGTATTTTTTTTTGTTATTGATTGATTTACGTGTAAAGATAAATTGAGAGAATGCCCTGCTCTGCTTGTACCTTATAAAGGTTATTGAGTGTCCATAGCACTACATAGCACTAATTACTTAAATGTTCGTTACTTGTATCCGAAAGTGATGCGTACGGGGTGGATAAGAAAACAGTCTTTGACCTTCACAGCAATATACTTTAATTTGGTCACATTGATATTATTTAAGTTACACTTTTTAGTCCACTAGTGGGACATGGGCTAACTAACCGAATGAGGGTGACGAAGTGACTGACTATCCAATGCATGGTACTAGTTTTAAGCTGAATCGCCAAACGCGTTTTGCACGCGTACTGTTTAATTAACTGTGTCACTCACCACATATCTAAAGTATTTTCTAAGTCGGTTTGGGAATCTTTGCTCATCTATGAATTTTTATTTGCTTATTGATTTTGGATTGCAAGCATGTGCTTTCTTTTTTGTTTTAGAACTACGCTAGTGGACGGTCGCAGCGGATTTTATCACTGGTCCCTCGTGCAAACGCTGATTCAGAAGCAAGCGATGGAAATAGTAGTGAAGACGAAATCCGTGGATCCTTCGAAAGCTCACCACCACCTTCGCTAAACTCCTCCTTAGAGAGATTAAATTTATTAGAGTCCGGAACCATATGCAGTTTATTATGATGACGAGGAGCCCAACATTTCTACAGACGACCACCAAGGCCAGCGGAATGACACATCAGTCCTGCAAGAGGTTTTGCCGAGTCCGTCACAGATTGACATTTACGCAGTTCCGTCATTATCATCATTACTTTCGGTGCCATCAAACCCAAACTCTCCACGAACTCCTGAAGTCACTAACACCAGATCCCAAATGAAACGTAAAGCTCCAACTGTTGTGGCAAAGACTGTCAAAAAATGTACCATAAAATATAAAATAACATGTCACTGGAAAAAAGTCCAACTGCAAAACAAAGCTGAAATCCCAGAAATAGTTTTTCAAGAGGCTGCACCTGAGGGTTGGTCAGGTCTTGACTATTTTTATCGTTTCTTCACAGAAGAAATCATCGATAATATTGTGATGCACACCAACCTTTACAGTCTTCAAGAAAAGGATAGGTCCATAAAAGTGACGAAAGAGGAAATCAAGGACTTCCTGGCAATGGTCATGGGCATTGTCGCTATGCCCTCGTATAAAGATTACTGGAAAACTAATTTCAGATATGCCCAAGTAGCAGATATCATGCCACTAAAAAGGTTTCAACAAGTCCGGGGCTTTATACATTTTGCCGACAATAATAATGCCGATATTGAAGACAGGTACTACAAACTTCGACCTGTAATTGAAAGAATAAGGGCCCAATGTCTGTCTGTTGAAGAAGAAAATGCTTTTAGCATTGATGAAATGGTTATGCCTTATAAAGGCAAAAAAGCCGGTAGCAGAAGGCAGTACAATCCTAACAAACCAAAGAAATGGGGATTCAAGAATTTGGTAAGAGCTGGCGTGTCTGGTATGATATACGATTTCATGCTGTATGCTGGCGAGACAACATTTAGAGGAATCTATTTCACGGACGAAGAAGATACTTTGGGAGTTGGAGCTAAGATTGTACCTACTAGCGTTGTGCAAAACAATCAAGACGCCAGCATCAGTTGTCAATTTGACAATTATTTTCATAGCTGGAGCTGGTGTATTTACTGCGGGAGAAATACGGAATCTTCAGCTTAGGAACTATCCGCCAGAACCGATTGCAAGGAGCTGACAAGCTGTTGGTAGCAGATAAGCTGCTAGAAAAGATAGGAACAGGCTTTTTTTCGCAGATTGTTTGCAACAAAAACAATATGAGTGTTGTAAAATGGGTCGACCACAAGAAAGTGATACTTGTCAGCACATTTTGCGACGCCTACCCAATCCAGACTGCCAAACGGTACAACAAAGAAAGAAAACAGTATGTTGACGTTCCCTGTCCCCAAATTTTCAATCATTACAATCGTCACATGGGAGGAGTAGACTTAGCTGACATGCTGATTGCCCTATACCGCACTGGCATAAAGTCTCACAGATGGTACATCAACATCTCGCAATTGCTTGACATATGTGTCAATAATGCCTGGCTTTTACGCCGAAGGCATTACGAAATGAAAGGCATCAAAAAGAAGTTAGATCTGCTGAAAGACTTTAGATATGACATTTATGCAGAGTTGTTGAAGAAAAATAGACCAGTCTTGGTCGAAAATAGAGAAACTGTTCCCAACAAGATCAAGAAGCCAGTAGCAGCAAGGCCCACTGACGATGTGAGATATGATCAATTTGGTCATTGGCCACAATTGGCTGGCTCTGGCTACCTGAGATGCAAATATTGCAAAGGAAGACAGGCGAGCACAGTTTGCACCAAATGCAATGTTCATTTGTGCTATGTAAAGGGCAGCAACCTGCTACTTACGTTATCACGAAACAAAATTAACATTTCCGCATGCTATTCCGTTGCATCCGTCCACTGTAATACGTTACAGTCATTTTAGAAATAAACCATATTAAAGTGGCCATATTAAGTATTTAAGTGTCATCCTTCTGTTGAATTGTAGAAATGTGGCAATGTATAGTATATTATACACCCTTTTTTTTAAACTATGGTATGTAGATTTTTTTTATTTTATGTACGTCTTTCCTTACAGCATTATTAAACAAGATTTAAGAAAGTTTTATTTAACCAAAATACCGCCGCTAAACCAATACCGCCAATAAACATAAACAACAAACAAAAACAACAACAAACAACAAGACACAAATGTTGGGTTAAACATTAGGGTGGGCCGAAAAATTTTTTTTTCTTCTTGTAATCTAAAGGCTATATTACACCGGGGCAACACTGTGCGGCATTGCGGCATGCCACAAGGCCGCATGCTACAAAGTCAAAAATGTCGCACATTGTGGCAATAACCGTGCGGCATGGCAACACCTTGCGTCATGTGGCAGACTGTCGTAACTTGTATCCGGGCACAATGGATTCCATGCGACATTTTTCGTGCGTCAAAACAGTTTTTAGGTTATGTTTTTGTTTGTATTTGTTTGGGAAAGTATTATCGGTCATGGAGTGGAGTAACGAAAAATATTTAGACTTTATTGAGGATTATAGAAAGAGTGAAGTGTTATGGGATGTCCGCAATTCAAATTATAAAAATAATAGAGTGAAACGTGATGTTTTACTTGGACTTGCAAAAAAATACAATTTAGATGAAGATTCTGTCAAAAAGAAAATAAAGAACCTCAGAAGTGCATTCCACAGGGAACACAATCGTCTCACCAATAAAAAAAGCGGTTCTGGATCTACCAAAGAAAGTAAAAAATGGTTTGCCTACGAATCATTGAAGTTTATACTCGATGTGACTGAACCTCGTCCAGGAACAGCCAGTAAAATTGTAAGTATACCTAGTTTACTGATACTTACTACGTTATTAAGTAGGCACTTAGCAGGAATAAAAAACAAAACTGTAATTTAAAAACTTTACTGATATATGTCCTGCCAATCCACTTTTCCTTGTGGTGTCATAAAATATTCCTTAAATTCTTCTCGAACAAGCTTAGCGTCAATTGGAGGTCTTCGAGGAACTCTTTGTAAATCTGTTAATCCTGTGTCATTGCAAGTAATGGATCTCCAAGTGCCATTAACAATAACTCCATTTTCTAAGTCCTCTGTATCAAAACTTCCCGGAGGAGTGTAAAGTGGTCTTGAAGTTTTACTTTTTCTTAAATAGTTGTGTAGATATGTACAAGCCTTGGTAATCTTTTCCACATTTTCCACTTTTAGTTGCATCGGTTTTCCAAAAACCCTAAAAATAGAAGTCATTATTCCGAATGCATTTTCTACTACTCTTCTTGCTCTTGAAAGTCGATAGTTAAATATTCTTTCTGGTGATTGAGACAGTTGGCCAGCATATGGCTTCATGCAGTTAGTAGTTAGTGCAAATGCATCATCAGCTACTAAAACATATGGAGTCAATTTTTCCCTCCCAGGTAGTGGTTCTGGGTGAGGTATTTTTAATCTGTTTTCTTGTAGTTCTTTGTAAAATGAAGTATTCTTGTACACGCCGCCATCCGATATGCGACCCTGGCACCCAATATGAACATAATGAAAACAATAGTTCGCATCCACAATTGCCATAAGAACAATACTAAATGTTTTTTTGTAGTTGAAATATTCAGTTCCGGTATTGGCAGGACATATGATCAGTACATGTTTACCATCAACGGATCCTATACAGTGAGCAAAGTTCCACTTTATTTCGAAATTTCGGGCTACTGTTTTCCATTCTTCTTCATCCCTTGGTACCTAAAAAAATATAAATTTTGTTTCAGAATGATACCAATATTGAGGAAAATATTGATATAGATCCGCATTCATTTATGAGTCTACAAGGAAATTTATCTCAAAACATTGAAGCAGATATGCAACATAGCACTCCCTCCACATCAACGAATATGGGGCCACCAAGCACTCCCTCATCAACGTCTCAAGATAGTATATATGGAGATCAAACAAGAAAAAAGAAAAAAAGGTCTTTAAATACAGTACCTCAAACAGAAAATGAAAGAAGAGCTGAGGAAGCATACAATGTCATGAAAAGTTCTATTAAAAGGGATGATTGTAGTACATATGGAGAACATGTTGGCAATGAACTGAGAAAGCTTTCATCTAAATCTCAGATATATGTCAAACATATGATTAATAATGTATTATTTAAAGCAGCCTTGGGAGCATATGATAGTCAACAGATTACACATGAGGCATCAATATCATCGCCACCAACAACAGTATCGACACCAGATATTGATCTTAATACTAATATTCAGTCTCCATATGACAATCAACATACAATACTGGTATCTGAGCCATCACCAATAGAACTGGCTACTCAACATGAGCCAATAGATAGAAATAGGGATGATGAAAGTCAATCTGTTTTGGTGGAATACCTTGATCAATCAAGTAGTCTCCTACAATATTTAACATTTAAGGCAAATGCAAAACCATGAATTACAAGTTAAAACTATCTCAGTTTGTAATAGTTGACACATTAAATATCTATGCTGACTAAACAGGTAAATTACACTCGAGAGCAATGAATCCGGGTCACTTAAAGAATCCTAAAAATCTCGGAAACTAAAAATGCTAGGTTAATGCAATAAATTGTATTTAATAGACAATGTAATACTCCTTAAATGAAGGTATTAAAACTTCTTAGTTATTGTAAAGTTATATCATAAAAAAATCAAATTTGAAAAAGGGCCACTTTCGAAGATGGAACTACGAAATTACAGCATTTGGTTTTGCTTTTGTTTGTAATCTGTCATTTATCATTGTTTGATTTCTGTTTTTTTGTTGTTTTTTTTCTGCGTAAACGCAGTAATGGAAGCACGAGGAGGCAATACGAAGTATTAAAATTCAAGAAAATCGTAATAAAGTTCAAAAATTTCATGTTTCCTATTTTTGTTTTAAGGAGAGATCAGCAGTTTTTTTCTTTATGTAATTTTGTGTTAATAAAATGTATGGTGACTCATATTTTTTTTACCTTCATTTAAGGAGTATTACATTGTCTATTAAATACAATTTATTGCATTAATCTATCATTTTTAGTTTCCGAGATTTTTAACATTCTTTAAGTGACCCGGATTCATTGCTCTCGAGTGTATTTTATTTACAACCTTTAGGTATCCACACTAAATGACTAGGTAAGTACTTATATCAATTAATTACCTTTATGTGATCTTCCAATACTTTTGAAATAGCCTCGCATACTTCTGGTACAATGAGGGAAATTGTAGAACATGATACTTGAAATAAGTACATTAGAGACTTGTATGAATCACCGGTGGCTAAAAATCTTAATGTGATTAGCAGGCGCATTCTCGGTGAAATGCTATCTTGGTAGTTGGTGCCCTCTCTTTGAATATATGGTGCAATTAGTTGTAGTAAATGTTCAAAGTCCTCAGTTGACATTCTGGTAAAATTTTGAAATAAGGCACCATCGTCTGCCTTAATTTTTGTTAGTAAACTAGTCCGTGGGCCATTCTGAAGTAATCTTCTTTTCCACCAACGTTTCTTCTTCTGTTTTTTAGCTGCATGGCTTAGTAGTACTAAATAAGCTGCTGCTAAAGTTACTTGATCAGCCATATTCTATGGTGTATGTATCCCCTCGATCAAACAAGTAGATCAGTCACTCCAAGCAAACAGCACGATATCCAGGCACGATGTTGCCTCGGCGTAAAATAGGCTGCCGTATGCCACATATGCCGCAAATGCTTTCTATTTGTAGCATGCCACAAGGTGCCGCATGCCACAATATGTAGCATGCGGCACTGTTGCACGTTGTTGCCTCGGCGTAAACGAGCCTTAATAGTAATAAAAAAGTGCTAGGTAGGGTCAAAATCACGTATGCAAAATATTATCAGTTTGTAATATCATTAACTGCCTCCGGATTCACTTTGAAAAAACAAAAAATTTAAATTTTAGATATAACTTCAAGAGTCGATAGTTATACATTGCGTTTGTTTTGTTTGCATTATAATTACATTACTTTGAAGCAAATATGGCGTTTATACTAAAATAAACCAATAGATGCGTCTGATTCATAATATTTAGGCATGAGGTGAGGGGGCGAGAGGCGCCGATTGCACTTGTCGCGACAATTTCACGCGTCAGTTACGCCGCGGCTAACTAAGTGGGTGGTCGTTTTAAAAATGGAACGCACGCGAAATACGCCAAAATTTCATTTGTTTGGGGAAATATGTGATATTAAAGACAATATATTACCAACCTACTTAGAAGTTATGAAGTATTACGAGTGGACGAGGCGACAATTAAAATCGATTAAAGATACTCGAAAAGAACCAACTTTTCAAGAAATTTCTGTCATTGTGACGGATAAAATTGAAAGAATGTGGGAGAAGGCATCTCTTCCCATCGTTTCACATACAAGAGTGATACAAATGTTGCAGGCATATCACATCACGTGCAAGAGTCTTCTCAAATCACACCCCAAAATACCTCAGAAAAAATTTGAAGAATTACAGTTTACTAGCAAAAGCCTATTCGATATTAGTGCTTGTAAATGTAAGAATTTGATGAATTGTATCTGCCCAAAAGAGCGAAAAGTACCGAGAAATGAATGCGACTTCTTAATCGATCAACGTACTTCTAGAAAAATGTTTATTGGTAATGTCGATATCTCGTGTACAAAACAAGGCATAAAAAGTTAAAAAGAAAGCTACAAAAGCAAGAGTATTTATTAAAACACCGAGCAATATGCCAAGATATTTCAGAAAACGTTCAGCCGTTCGTTCTACCGATTCCAGTCAGCCTGATTGTGACGACAAAAAACTTCAATTAAAAAAAAACCTTGTTCCGCAAACGACCACTACCAGTGCGAATTATTCTGTGATCGCCAAAACTTGTGACAGGTATGGAATATCAGACAGAGCAGGAGCAGCCATAGCCTCAGCAGTTTTGCAAGCAACCAACTCCTCTGTGTCAGTAATAGACAAAAACAAGTTACGTAGAGAACGAACGAAAACTAGACAAAAGATTATTGCCAATGACAGAATTTCGCAAGTACCCGCTTTATATTTCGACGGTCGCAAAGACAAATCCCTGGTTTTGACAAAAAAGGGAGGCAAAAGCTACAGACAACTTATTATGGAAGAGCACATATCATTAATTAAAGAACCAGACTCTAAATATTTGGGACATATCACTCCAAGTTCTGGCTCTGCCAAAATAATTGCAGGAGCGATTACTCATTATTTTTTAAGAGAAAACATATCATTGGACCCTCTGTTGGCGATTGGATGTGACGGTACAAACGTTAATGTCGGGAAATATGGGGGCATCATACGATTATTAGAAAAACAATTAAAGAAACCATTGCAATGGATTATTTGCCTGCTACACATGAACGAACTACCATTTCGACATTTGTTTGCATACATTGACGGCGGGACGTCTGGACCTGAAACATTCAAAGGACCAATCGGGAAACAACTAGAAAACTGTCAAAATAAACCTGTGGTTCAGTTTCAACCGTTTTCAGAGTTACCAGATTTAACAGCACAAGATCTCAGTACCGATCAATCGTATCTCTATAGTATTGCCTCAGCTGTTACGACAGGATATTGCCCTGATGATTTAGCTAACAAATCCCCGGGCATGATGTCTCATGCCAGATGGCTGACTCGAGCTAATCGTATTCTTCGTCTGTATGTTTCAACGAAAGCTCCGTCAGAAAAACTCCAGATTTTAGCTACTTACATTGTTAAAGTTTACGCTCCGACTTGGTTTGCTATAAAAACTCATCCTACTTGCAAAGATGGAGCACGACACTTGTGGAAGTTAGTGTCTGCTTCTAGATACTTACCGGCGGATCTTAAAGCCCAAACCGACCCAGTCATCCAAAGAAATTGTTATTTCGCACACCCCGAGAATTTATTACTGGCAATGCTGACTGACCCACAAAACCACATTCGTGAGTTAGCAGCGCGTCGTATTTTGAAAGCTCGAGCCAATAAACAACGCAATGTCAGATTATTTCAAGTTCCCGTACTAAACCTCAATGCAACTTCTTACATAGACCTCATCGACTGGCAGCAAAACATCACCGAACCACCAATTCTCAAGGCTGTAAGTGACGAGGATTTGCGAATGTTTGTTGCACAAAATGGAGAAGGAGAACTTCATCTGCTACGCCTACCGTGTCACACACAAGCAGTCGAAAGAGCCGTCAAGACTGTCACTGAAGCAGCACGATTTTTGTGCGGTAAAACAGCAAGAGAAGGCTTTATTAAGGCTCAGATAGAGTCTCGCAAAAACATGCCCAAATTTGAGAGTAAAAAAAACTTTTTAGTTAAATAACTAAAAGAAAATGAAGAATTTGGTAAAGATTTGTAATTTTCTATTTCTTTAATAAATTAATATGTTTTGTGTACTCGTGTTTTAATATAAAATATACCAAATAAAAAAAATCTAGGCATTTCTAGATAAGCTTAACGAAAAGCTGTTTTTTATTTTATTTAATGATTTTTCAAGGTCAATCCGGAGGCTGAAGATGATACCCAACAATTGTTCTTTTTTGTGAATATAAAATCCTTATAGTATACTTAGCACCTTTTTAATATATATAACAATATTTTTTTCTCCCATACATTAGTGGCCCACCCTATTAAACATGCCAATTTTCAATTCAAAACTAGTAAACTCTTTGCAATTGGAATCATTAACACTAATAATATAAGCGATATTATGAGAGAACTTTCTTGTGACTTGAACTCGAAAGCATGCATGTACAATGAGTGTAGTGCGTGCTCTACAATACCTATACGCTTTAACATTGAAGACAATCAGTATTCTGCGGTCAAAATAACATGGAAACAACGGTGCTTCAAAAAAGTTACAGATAAAAAAAAAGATGAAGAAGGAAATCTAATATATCATGAAACAAAGAAATTTAGAAGAGAAGAAATATAAACTACTTTACAGGAATTACTGTCTAAATGTCAGGAAGAAGCAATGCTATTCAAAAAACACTTCTTCAACAATAGCCATCAGCTAAAAGTCTTTAGAGAAAGTAGAGAAAGCATTAAAGATAACGAAGCCGTAATTATATGCGATTTTTCCGAAAATTATCAATGTAGACATCATGTGGAAATACAAGGCTCACATTTCAATGCATCACGTAACCAAATCACACTCCATACAGGAGTGATATACTTATATAATCAGAAACCGATTTCTTTTTGCACATTATCAGCAAATACTGAACATAATCCATACAGCATATGGGCCCACCTATCGCCCGTAATAAATTTCTTAAAAGCTGAATATCCAAAAAATAAAGAAATTGCATTTTTTTTCCGATGGTCCAAGTACCCAGCACAAACAGAAGCTAAATTTTATTATTTTTGCAAAAATAACGAAACATCATGGATTCAAAAATTGTACTTGGAATTTTATCGAATCAGCACACGGTAAAAACGCCGCGGACGGCATAGGTGGAGCCGTAAAACGGACGTTAGATAGTTGTGTCGCATTTGGTTCGGATATTCCAGACGCTGCAACGGCTTTTCAAGTATTAAAGGGAAAAATCAAAAATAATGCTTTACTTTGTAAGTAACAGTGATATACATTCTATGAAAGAATATTTAGGTGATGAAAAAATTATACCCTTAAAAGGAACTATGGCTGTACACCAAATTATAGCAACTAAAAATGAAAATCACATAAATATAGAGACATAAGTTGCCTTTGTGGCGAAAATAGAGGTCAGTATACATGTTTTAATATCAAAAACCATTTCTTAACAGATTCTGCGAGTACATCTGAGGTTTCATATATAAAGAAAAAAGAAATAACAAAGAAAAAAGAACAAGTACTTTTGCTTTCAGATGATAAATTAACAGAAGAAATTTTAAAATTTGTTACACGTTTGCCTTTGTGGCTTCGAAAAATAGATACAAATACAGACCTGTTTTGTGGAAAGAGTTCTTCAAAAAGGATGTCGCAACAATATTTCTAACCATCGGACTTTGAGTACCGGTAAACATATTAACGTCAAAATAAACTATCACGGATACCTTAGCGGTAATGAAGATGAGGAGGGGCGCTGTTAGCCTTTGTGGGCGGTATTGTCATTCGCCCATATTGGCCATACGTGGGCTTGTTGAAAAAAACAAAAAATTAAATTCGTTTATTTTGGTCCATGCACAATGGAGCGCATGGTGTTAAGTCCATGCACGCACACTTAGTAGCAAACAATGTTCCTTAAACTAAATTGTCTATATTTCTTATGAATATTTTTTGGAGCGTGTAATCTTTGTTACCCTAAAAAAGATTTTGTTCTTCTTTTGCATTACAGAAAAAATTACGTAAATACTTCAATTTTTTTTCCTCAGTTTTCTTATTCTTATAAGAAAACTGATCTTTTCTTCATGTCAGAAAAAAGTCACTACCTCACACTAATAGCAAAAAAAGAGGTGAGTCGTGGACAGAAGAAGTAATGAGGGCTGCAATCAACGCTGTGCAAAGAAGCCGACTTACTCAGAGAGCTGCATCTGAAAGGTATAATATACCACGCCGCACTTTAAGGGATTATTTGGAAACAGGAAGTGTTAAAAAGGTTTGGGTCGAAAACCAGTTCTAACAGAAACACTCTTGTGTTTCTGTAACTATATACATACTAACTATTTTATTCTATTTTTTATTTTTTATTTCTATTCTATTTTTTTTTTTATTTAGTAGTCTCTGGTTGGTAGCAAACACACATGAAACACACGGAAGAATTTCTTCGACCGTTGCAGCAACAAGCGATGTTGTGTCAATGTTGCGTACATTTATTTCACAAGTTCATAAAATTGGTTGAATTTGACTTTTGTTTTGAGAGAAGGTTTTTTCTTCGAGTTTCTAGTTCTACCGAACATATCATTTGTAGGTAAGTAAGGTGTGGTACAGTAGGCACTGTTTTGCTTTCTGGTGGTGGTCATTGGTTGGTGTTTCTTGGTCTTACTTTTGCTACGGTGGGCATGGACGATAATAATGGGTGACGAGATCGTAACAGTTCGTGTGCATAGTGATACTAACACTGATAGTGACAATACTAATGATGGGTTTCCGGGTGGTACTAATAATGGCTTCTTCGAAGAAAAAGCGAAGTGAACGTAGCAGGTCCGCCATCCAATACAACAAAAATCTGGAGGAAACATAATATACGTCCAGATCCAAACCGATACATTTAAAGCTGTCTGCAAACTTTGTACAAAAACATTTCGAGCGGAAACGTGAGTAAATTTTAACTTACAGTTCGGCAGACTAGGTAGTTTGTATTTATAAATGCCTCGACTAAATAAATAAAGACTAAGGGCCTTATTCATAATCATTTTTTAAACCGCTTTTGTTTTGTTCTCTCTGAAATGTCATACTAATGATGCGGCTAGAATTCTAGTTTTTTTTCTGTCCCATTTTTTGTCAACCATTTTTTTATGGATGGTACTTTTCGGTCATGTCCGGCACCATTTCAGCAAATTTACTCTATACTAATATAGGTAGGTACTAATGAAATTCTCGCTGCGAAGTCGCTTCTCTATGAGTCGCTGAAGATCAGTGACCAAATGAAGAGCCACCGAAGGGATGAACGAGGTGAACGAAGTCTACAAGACATCATCACCGTTCTCAAAGTGACTGACCCGGATGCCGTGCCTGCGTTCGTCGCCCGGGATCTCCATCGAATCCCACCTTTGGATTTTGACCACATTGACCGCACTCATTTACTCAAGGAGATCAAAGCCTTGAAGTGTGGTATGGCGGAGATTCAGATCAAATTTGATGCTGATCTATATACCCATTTCTGACCTGCGTGCCGATGTTGTCACCTTGCGCAATACTATTGCGGTAAATAGGTCACCAGAAACATGCAACGTAAATACTCGTCGCGGCGCACAGCAGAATGTGTCGGCTTGCAGTTTAGTGTCAACGTCGCCTGGCGCTGTTAACTCCCCGCACCCCGCTGCCGCCGTTGTCGTCACCGCCATCACATGCCCCGCTCCGTCGGCGCCGGTCGAGCCGTTACGTGTCACGTCTACACCTCAACGTGATTATGCTGCCGTCGCTCGCGTCTCTAAGCCCGAGCGGCAACATACGAAGGGGATGAAGCCGACCAGGCATCAACCCAAACGTAGCGCTGGTCTTGCTGGTCCTTCTACGGACCAATGTGACAAGGAGGGCTTCATCAGAGTGGAAAAGAAGAAGAAGCCCACTTGCAGAAATCAGTGCGGAACTGCCGTGCTGACTGAACTGAGCCAGCAATGCTTGTTGCGTGCGGCGATACCCACCACTCTTTTGTACGTGTCGCGGGTACACTTCAACGTGAAGCCTGAAGGGGTGGTGGAGTACCTTATGCAGAAGACTGGGCTCACCTTGAGGGTCGAGAAGTTGGAGTCTCGCCATAATGTGAATTTTATTTCTTTTATGGTGAAAGTACCATACCAACTGACCGTTTATCGACTTTTATGAGTGAGGAGTTTTGGCCGAAGGGTGTCAAGTTCAGGAAGTTCAACGGACTCCTGACACGAGACACCTCTCAGGTGCGCTACACGTCACCGTATTCACGTGTTAACAATAAATAAGTTCTTTTTTAGATATAAAATAATATGTATGATATATTTCTATGGGCTTTATGTTTAGGTATAATTTATTGTACATTTCCCATTTAAGCCTGAAATAAATTTATTATACACGGATACAACGAAGTTACAAATAAATAAAATAAAAATAAAATAAAAAATAAAAATAGCTTTATTGCCACACAAAAAATATACACCTATAAATTAAAAAATGTTCGTTAAACTAACTAATTTAAGTATGGACCGCCCATGGCGGTATAAGCCTCCTCCAAGGATCGCCAATCCTCCCTGACTCTTGCTCTTCTTGGCCAGACTTTCCCAGCCACTTGAACAAGGTCGTCATTCCATCTTTTAAATGGTCTTACAAGTTACAAAACAAATACTTAATTCCTTTATTGATCTCATTTCTTCATGATAAATAACTTTTCGTTTAAAAAACCGACTTCCGCCATTGTATTCGACTAAATATTTGGATGAAAAAAAATTTTTGAAAGAACCATAGTGGTGAAAGGATTATGATACTTTCTCCACTATGGCAAATGCTTGTTTTGTTGCTGAAAATATCAAAATCGCCATATGCCTCTATTGCCCGTGGTCCACCTGCCTGGTTCACCTAGGTGGACTACGGGAATTTGTTTTTTCCCGCCGTCCACCTGGGTGTACCATAGAAAATCATTTTTGCCTATAGCTCACCTGGGTGGATCACGGGTAATTATTTTTTCCCTTAGAACACTATCTAATTAATAAATAAATAAAACCATTCATTATGTTTACCCGTTTTATTTATAGATATCATTTATAAAATAGGTACTAGCTTATGCCCGCGACTTCGCTCTTCGCTCTCGCCCCCGGACCTCGATACAGAGTTGACGTGTGCAAAGATATTACCAAATTATTTTTAAATTAAATTCAAATTTCTGCAAATTAATTCAAGAACAAAAAATAGGAAAGCAGAAACATTGAGGAGTCTACGCACGCAGGCAGCTCCGGATGACGCACGCACCTGGCAACGAAGACGAACACAGGCGTATGCTTGCTTGTAATCACAACGCTACGCACACCGCTACCTACGCGCACTTGATGCACTCACACGCAAGTAACACACGCACACACTCTTCCGCCCATTGAGCATCACTTTACACGCACGCTCTGCGCTACTACGTGTGCCCTGCATCACGCACCCACACCTGCAATCCCGACAGAGACCGCACCACGATTGCACGCTGCACTCTTCATCTGCCGTTCGTTCAATCCGGTTAGTCACCTTCCTACGCTTGCTAACTGCCTGGTACTTTAAGCGAGTGGTTGCCGCTAATACGCATTATAAGACGCATAATTCGCACTTTCTAGTTACGCCTGTGTTTGCTGTTTTCCTGGTACCTTAAACAACCTGCTACCGCTGAGACGATTGCGTTCGGTACCTGTTTTTACTGTCTACAGTCCAACATTGCATTTGCTTCTTGATTTACCAACAAATCTACACGCAGTAATGCAGCGTACACCGCCTAAAACAGATTCGCCAGTCGTTTTTGCCACGCCTCTACAGCATTATTCTTCAGACTCTAACATAGCTAAATCACCGTTACCAATCCAAGAAGCCTTTTCATTTTCGAACATTGCAACCCGTAAAAATAAGCGAAAAAATGATGATATAAGTAAATCAGAAATTTTGGATTTATTTTCTCTGATAAAGGAAGACCAGGACTCGAAGTTCTCAGCTATACTAAGTTCCATTAATGAAGTTAAGGTGTCGATGGACTTCATGTCCCAAAAGTATGACGAAGTTCTGCAAAGATTGGACTTCCTAGAAGAGGAGAGAAAGACGCATGATTCCAAAATTCAGACACTTGAAAACAAGATTGAGATACTGGAGCGCAATACTAGGAGGACTAGTATCGAAATAAGGAATGTCCCACAATCCGCAAAAGAAACAAAGGAGGATCTAAAAAACATTGTTCGCAAAACAGCTGAGACTTTGAGCGTTCCCCTGAATAGTTCTTCGGACATTAGGGACATCTATCGTATCAACTCGAAATCGATGGTAAAACCAATCATAGCTGATTTTACTACTGTCTTTGCTAGAGACAGTTTTCTGTCTTCCTTTAAGAAGTTCAACAGGGAGCATCATTCAGGAAAGCTGAGCACTGCAAACCTGATTGTTGGCGGGCCAAGTAACCCTGTCTACATCTCTGAAAATCTAACGCAGAGAGACAGGAAATTATACTTTCTGGCCCGTGAATTCGCGAAAAACAGCGGATATTCCTTTTGTTGGACGTCGTTTGGGCGAATCTTCCTCCGTAAAGCAGAGGGATCGCCGCATATTTGCATCAACGCTGAAAGTGATCTCGATAATTTAAAACAATAAGAAGATGTAAATGTGTGATTGTATTTAAAGAAATAATAGAAGAAAAAGTAATTACTTACCTACTAATTATATACATATAACATAGGAATTAGGGTGTGTATACATAATATAACATAAAAATTACGTTAACTGTTAAATATTTCTCACCTTATCGGGCTTTTGAGACTTAAACGCGGAATCTACTGTCTTTAATTCATGCGAAATACTAACCCATTACTTATGCCATTACTACCGTAAAAATACATATATTTTTTTTCGAAAATGATAAACGATCTTGAAGTGATTACTACGGAAGTTGATCAAGTGATCAATGTTGGTGAATCATACCTAGTTGATGATCCAAGTGCCTTCCATCAACTTAGTCTTAAAACCAACGTGTCCCTTAACATTATTTCACAAAATATACGAAGTGTGAATAAAAATCTTGATAATTTTGGAGTTTTTCTAACAAGAACTAAATTAGACTGTGATCTAATTATTCTAACAGAATGCTGGCTGCAAAGTTGCAGCTCTATACCGACTTTAGACCAATACAATACTTTTCATACTTGCAGCCATATCAATCAGAACAGCGGGGTCATTGCATACATTCGAGATTATATAACAGATGTTTCTGCGTATGAACCAGACATAATTGATGCTGACTGTCTGGTGGTAAAAATTGGTAAAAACTACGCATTCATTTGTGTGTATAGATCTCCTTCTTTTGGTTCGGCTTCAAATTTTCTAAACTCTCTTGACGTTTTGCTTGCTGATCTTAAACACATACCTAATATCTACATAATTGGTGACTTGAACATAGATATAAGAAAGAACACCTTTGACAATAGGTCTGATGAATATTTAGACCTACTTGCAACTCATGGTTTATTACCTAGCCATTTATTTCCAACTCGAAAAGAAAAGTGCTATGATCACTGCATTGCCAAGTCTTGCACTAAAGTTATTACCGCTATTTGTGGTTCATCGGTTACTGACCATAGCTGCCTGTACCTTGCCATACCATTAAAACAACAGCTTAATAAAAGCAAAAAAACATGTAGCAAAATTGATTACAAGAAAGCATTTGAATTGCTATTGGAGGTAAATTGGGATTTTATTTTAATGGAAACTGACCCAAACAAAGTCACTAAACTATTTACTAGTGCCGTTATTGATGTAATTGGAAATTGTACTCGTACAGTTACAGTTCCTAATCGAAAACTAACCCTTCAACCCTGGGTTACCCCAGGTCTGTTACGGTGCATGAGGTTTAGAGATACGCTACATCGACGTCATAATAATTCACCAAATGATAAAGACTTAGAGATTACTTACAAGCGTTATAGAAATCACTGTAATAATATTCTTCATAATCTTAAAATTAAATATGATCGATCGGATTTACTAGACGCTAAAAAAGACATTAAAAAGACTTGGAACGTCATAAAAAGTGTGTGTAGTCTTAAAAATTCTAGTAATTCAGATAAATCAGTAGAGCTTTTAAATCTTAAAACATCACCTGAAGATTCGACTAATGCAATAAATGATTTTTTTGTAAACGTGGGTCATGATCTTGCTGCTAACATTCTACTAAAACTAAATTTAAACCAAGAAGACTTGGCTCAAAGATATAAACCTAATAATACCCAACTAAATTCTTTTATGCTCCTAGAAACCGATATAATTGAAGTAAACAAAATAGTAGCATCATTAAAGAACACATCGTCAACTGGCTGGGATGGCATATCATCTATTTTTCTCAAAAAATGCATAAGTATCCTAGGCAAGCCTATTACTCAACTTTGTAACCTCTGTCTGTCATCTGGGGTTTTCCCGAATCAACTGAAGGATTCTATTGTGGTTCCTGTTTTTAAGTCAGGAAATAGTGATAGTATCACTAATTATCGGCCGATATCGCTTTTACCTACTTTGGCCAAGATTTTAGAGAAGCTAATAAATGTTCGGCTGGTAAGCTTTCTAGACAGTGGCAATATTCTTTCAAAGAACCAATTTGGCTTCAGGGGAAATAAATCATCAGTGGACGCTATAGAGAGCCTTGTAACACAAGTAGCTGATAATCTGGACAACAAACAGAAATGTATTGGAGTGTTTTTGGATTTGGCCAAGGCCTTCGATACCGTCTCTATCCCACTGTTACTACGCAAGTTGGAGTCCATTGGTGTTCGAGGTGTCCCGTTAGATCTCTTCAAAGACTATTTACGTCACCGATCCCAGGTTGTGAGGATTGGTGATACGTATAGCTCCAAACAGTCAACTAATTTTGGTGTACCGCAGGGATCTGTACTGGGGCCTACGCTCTTTTTAATCTATATTAATAACCTCTGTGATACTGAATTACCCAATACAAAAATTATTACATTTGCTGACGATACTGTCATAATATTTAAGGGATCAACATGGGAGAATGTTCGCCTAACAGCTGAAAACGGGATGCGTCTGGTTATAGATTGGCTAAATAGCAATTTACTGACACTAAACTTAAGTAAAACAAAATACATAACGTTCTCAATTTACAATAACAAGCAGCCAAGCTCAGATTTCATTCTTAAAGCTCATACCTGTTCTAATAATAATTATTACAATAGTTGTGATTGCTACACGCTTTCTGCTACGGATAGTATTAAATACCTTGGAGTTACAATCGATAAAAACTTGAACTGGAAAAACCATATTGATAATCTCAAGTCCCGAATTCGTAAACTGATACATATTTTTAAAAAAATTAGGCATTTGCGGGACGAGGAGACTAATAAAACAGTCTACTTAACTTTATGCCAATCTATCCTTACCTATGGTATTTCAGCTTGGGGAGGAGCAGCAAAAACTTCTTTAATTAAATTGGAGAGAACACAGCGCTGCATCCTTAAGGTCTTAAGCTTTAAATCTTTTAGACACCCTACAGTGGAGCTATACAAAGAATCCCTAGTTCTTACTGTACGACAGCTTTATATTAAGCTTATTGTCATGAGACAACATTCCTATCCTGGTCGCACGGATAATTTACTCGGTAGAAGGGTGCATGAGGTGTACAAAGTACCCGCTTGCAAGACCACTTTCGCGCGGGGCTTTGCATACTTTTTGGCACCGTTATTATATAATCGCATTAGCAAAATTGTAATGCTAAAAGATAAAACGAGACATGTGTGTGGAAGGACTCTAGAAGAGTTCTTACGCCAATTTGACTATGACGATACTGAGAAATTTTTAGTAATTATTAAATAGTTTAAAGTTTGATTTCACCAACAAATAACAGGCGGTTACACAACTGTTTAGTCTAACTAATGCTGTTTGACGGGTTTTTTTCAAAGATTGTCACCTTACTAATGGTTAGATTTAACAAGACATTTACTAACTAACAGAGTATGGTGAAATTGGCTCTAATACTTATATTATACATATGTAAGTTGTTTGTTTCTCTTTGGTTCTCAATTTTAATTTTAATATGCTTTCTACTTGTTTTAGACTAAGGAATTGGTGCAGGTTCCAATAAGTATATTATATAGGTGTTTGTTTTTGTTATTTTTTTTTTCTCTGATAACTTTTTATTTTATTTTATTTTCTCTTGCTCTTAAACATTTTTGTATGTCAGTTTTAGAGTTTGTGCATCAACATCTGAAATGATTAATATTTATGGACACTATTTTTGTACTAAAACCTGTTGCATCTTTTCATATTTTACCTGATTATGTTCAGTATGGTTCCTTATGGGGCGTGAAGCGTTACCTTGCCGTAACACAGTTTTTAAACTAGCACGGAAGGTAAAGTTCTCAATCACCATTCACCATTGACCATTTTTATAAATTATGGATGCAAATATTCCTGTTAATATTAATATAGTTATAAGTACATCTGTTTTGTGTATGTCGTGTATCCAAGTTGAATGAAAATAAACTTATCTTATCTTATCTTACTTCGTCTGCGTGAACTGAGTACTTTCTTCCTCCATTTCACCCCTGTGCGAACGGGATGAAAAAATTCTATGTCCGTCTCCCGTTTCCAACCTACCTCCCCGTTGCCGGCAGTGAATGCGTTATACAACAAGCAGCTATTAGAGATAATGAGGTAATATAAATAAATACTAATTGTATAGTGCATCACAACATAGGTATCACAATTATGACATTTTCCTCTTTGAGGTTTCTAAAGAACTGGTCATAATGTATAAGTACATTATTTGATAAAAATAGAATATGTCAATGTGTTTTGTTTGCAATGTCAAGTCTTACTACCAAAGTGATACTCGTAAACGTAATACAACCATTTTATATATTATATAATTGGTAAATAACTCATCTACATCACGCTGCAGCAATGTCTGCCGAGGAATCACTTGACTTTATAAGCAGAAAAGGAGGCACAGTTCTTTTGTATGCGGAACATCTATCTATCTATATATTATAAAGCTAAATAACGGTGACTGATTGACATATTTGTTCTCCTAGAAGGAGTCGGTTTAGGGGGGGGGTTTGTATGGGGGAAGTTTAGGGGGGGTAAAAGTGAACAGAAGTGTCGGATTCGAATTTTGAATTTTTCGAAATGACAGCTGTCAGATTTGACAGCTCCCAAGCGGTGCTAGGTAGGGTTTTCTTAAGTGGTGCGTCCTATAGAGGAACAGGAAAAATTAAAAAAAAAAAAAAAAAAAAAAAAAAAAACAAAATGGCGACGTGGGAATAGCTCTTTGAAATTTTGCCATTTTCAGACTCCACTTTGGCGGGGTGCTTTGTTCTGGCAACATTGGCGTACGGTGAATCTGTTTTGCTTCAATAATTGCCAGTATCCTGTAGAATGACGTGTAAGTACGGCTTTTTCGAAATTCAAAATGGCGGACGCTGTGGCGGCCATTTTGTAAAAAGCAAAAATTTTCCAAATTTTCCAACCCGAAAATGACGCTGTTGGCAACACCCGATCCGGACGACATGTATGGGGCGGTCGTGTAGAACGGTGAAGAGTGTTGCCTGGCGAGAAAATTTTCCCCATTTTTCGGGTAATTTCCGAGATTTTCCCCAAAAAGGTGAAAAGTAGAAATAATGACATTTTAAATCAAAATTTGATGCAGTATCGTTGAAAAGGTCCATGCGAATGACATTTGACCATTTTTGTCGCTTTCAATTTGGCAACACTGGGAAAAAGCAAACTTTTTAAGTTTTGGGCCCGACTCGGCTACTTTCCATATTTTTCCTCTACGAAAGTTACCATGCGTGAATTCGGAGTATGCACAAGTGTTGCCACTGAACTGCTCCATATTAGGTATTTTATTCATTTTTTCGAAATTCAAAATGGCGGACGCTGTGGCGGCCATTTTGTAAAAAGCAAAAATTTTCCAAATTTTCCAACCCGAAAATGACGCTGTTGGCAACACCCGAGCCTGAAAATTTGTATGGGGCGGTTGTGTAGAACGGTAAAGAGTATTGCCTGGCGAGAAAATTTTCCCCATTTTTCGGGTAATTTCCGAGATTTTCCCCAAAAATGTGAAAATTAGAAATATTTACATTTTGAATCAAAATTTGATGTGGTATCGTTGAAAAGGTCCATGCGAATGACATTTGACCATTTTTGTCCCCGTCAGCTAGCAACACTGGAATCAGGCGAACTTTTTTTATTTTTGCGCCCGACTCGGCTACTATCCTTATTTTTCCACTACGAAAGTTGCCATACGCAAATTCCGAGTATGCACAAGTGTTGCCACTGAACTGCTCCATATGGGAAAATTATTGGTTTTTCGAAATTCAAAATGGCGGACGCTGTGGCGGCCATTTTGTAAAAAGACGAAATTTTCAAAATTTTCCAAGTGAAAAATGAGGCTGTTGGCAACACCCGAGCCGGATGACTTGTATGGGGCCATTGTGTAAAACGATAAAAAGTGTTGCTTGGTTTTAAAAAAAAACCCATTTTCCGGGTATTTTCCGAGATTTTCCATAAAATGTAAAAAAAAAAAAAAATGGTATTTTGAATCAAAATTTGATGTAGACTTGAAGGAGAGGACCATGAGAGTGACTTTTGACTATTTTGGTTGCATTGAGTTGGCAACACTGGGAGCATGCGAGTAGTGAAATTTTCAGGTCCGACTCGGCTACGAGCTCAAGTTTCCTTTTACCAATGTTGCCATATGGCAATTCTGTTTATGCAGAAATGTGGCCAGTGCCCTGCTTAATCTTTGACATTCTATTCGTTTTTTCAAAATAAAAGATGGCGGACGCTGTGGCGGCCATTTTGTAAAAAGATGAAATTTTCTGAATTTTACAACTGGAAAATGAGGCTTTTGGCAACACCCGAGCTGGACAACTTGTATGGAGCCGTTGTGTAAAACGATGAAAAGTGTTGCCTGGTTAAAAAAAAATCCCCATTTTTCGGGTATTTTCCGAGATTTTCCATAAAATGTAAAAAAAAAAAAAATGGTATTTTGAATCAAAATTTGATGTTGACTTGAAGAAGAGGACCATGTGAGTGACTTTTGACTATTTTGGTTGCAGTGAGTTGGCAACACTGGGAGCATGCGAGTAGTGAAATTTTCGGGTCCGACTCGGCTACGAGTTCAAGTTTCCTTCTACCAAAGTTGCCATATGGCAATTCTGTTTATGCAGAAATGTTGCCAGTGCACTGCTTCATCTTTAATATTCTATTCGTTTTTTCAAAATAAAAGATGGCGGTCGCTGTGGCGGCCATTTTGTAAAAATATGAAATTTTCCAAATTTTCCAAGTGAAAAATGAGGCTGTTGGCAACTCCCGAGCCGGACAACTTGTATGAGGCGGTTGTTTAGAATGACAAAAAGTGTTGCCTGGTGAAAGAAAAATCACCATTTTCCGGGTATTTTCCGAGATTTTCCGCAAAAACATGAAAATAATATAAATTATGACAGTATGGATTACAATTTGATGCGGTATTGCAGAGGAAATCCATACTGAACCGTTACCAGTATCAAGAGCTGTTTCCCGGTCAAAACGATTTCCTCCATTTATTGAGTAATAACAATATAAAAAAAGTTGGAATTTCAATTCAGAAATTTGACTTTGAGATTTTTTTTTTGTTTTATTACCACGCGAGCTGCTTGCAGCTCGCGCCTCAATGAAAAATATCGAACAAAAAACAAACAAATTATCTACACAAAAAAAAATCTAATCACATGCCATAGTATACACAGGTCCTCGGTAGGTTGTTAGGTTTTTTTTTTTATACTATTTCATAGTTTTTGCACGCAAAAAAACTTCTAATCAAATGCCATAGTATGTAGAGGTTGTAGGGGTTTAAAGGGGTTTGTAGGGGTTTGTAGGGGTTGTAGGGGTTTGTAGGGGTTTGTAGGGGTTGTAGGGGTTTGTAGGGGTTGTAGGGGTTTTTAGGGGTTTGTAGGGGTTGTAGGGGTTTGTAGGGGTTGTAGGGGTTCTAGGGGTTGTAGGGGTTTGTAGGGGTTTGTAGGGATTTGTAGGGGTTTGTAGGGGTTGTAGGGGTTTGTAGGGGTTTGTAGGGGTTGTAGGGGTTTGTAGGGGTTTTTAGGGGTTGTAGGGGTTTGTAGGGGTTTGTAGGGGTTGTGGGGGTTTGTAGGGGTTTTTAGGGGTTTGTAGGGGTTTGTAGGGGTTGTAGGGGTTTGTAGGGGTTTGTAGGGGTTTGTAGGGGTTGTGGGGGTTTGTAGGGGTTTTTAGGGGTTTGTAGGGGTTTGTAGGGGTTGTAGGGGTTTGTAGGGGTTTGTAGGGGTTTGTAGGGGTTTGTAGGTTTGTAGGGGTTTGTAGGGGTTTGTAGGTTTGTAGGGGTTTGTAGGGGTTGTAGTGGTTTTTAGGGGTTTGTAGGGGTTTGTAGGGGTTTGTAGGGGTTGTAGGGGTTTGTAGGGGTTGTAGGGGTTTGTAGGGGTTTGTAGGGGTTTGTAGGGGTTTGTAGGGGTTTGTAGGGGTTTTTAGGGGTTGTAGGGGTTTTTAGGGGTTTGTAGGGGTTTTTAGGGGTTGTAGGGGTTTTTAGGGGTTTGTAGGGGTTTGTAGGGATTTTTAGGGGTTGTAGGGGTTTGTAGGGGTTTGTAGGGGTTGTAGGGGTTTCTAGGGGTTGTAGGGGTTTGTAGGGGTTTGTAGGGGTTTTTAGGGGTTTGTAGGGGTTTGTAGGGGTTTTTAGGGGTTTGTAGGGGTTTGTAGGGGTTTGTAGGGGTTGTAGGGGTTTGTAGGGGTTGTAGGGGTTGTAGGGGTTTGTAGGGGTTTGTAGGGGTTTGTAGGGGTTTTTAGGGGTTGTAGGGGTTTGTAGGGGTTTGTAGGGGTTTGTAGGGGTTTGTAGGGGTTGTAGGGGTTTGTAGGGGTTTGTAGGGGTTGTAGGGGTTTGTAGGGAATGTAGGGGTTTTTAGGGGTTGTAGGGGTTTGTAGGGGTTTTTAGGGGTTGTAGGGGTTTGTAGGGGTTTGTAGGGGTTTTCGGGGTTGTAGGGGTTTGTAGGTGTTTGTAGGGGTTTGTAGGGGTATTAGGGGTTGTAGGGGTTTGTAGGGGTTTGTAGGGGTTTGTAGGGGTTTTTAGGGGTTGTAGGGGTTTGTAGGGGTTTGTAGGGGTTTGTAGGGGTTGTAGGGGTTTGTTGGGGTTTGTAGGGGTTTTTAGGGGTTTTTAGGGGTTGTAGGGGTTTGTAGGGGTTTGTAGGGATTTTTAGGGGTTTCTAGGGGTTGTAGGGGTTTGTAGGGGTTTGTAGGGGTTTCTAGGGGTTGTAGGGGTTGTAGGGGTTTGTAGGGGTTTGTAGGGGTTTGTAGGGGTTTTTAGGGGTTGTAGGGGTTTTTAGGGGTTTGTAGGGGTTTGTAGGGGTTGTAGGGGTTTTTAGGGGTTTGTAGGGGTTTGTAGGGGTTTGTAGGGGATGTAGGGGTTTGTAGGGGTTGTAGGGGTTTGTAGGGGTTTGTAGGGGTTTTAGGGGTTGTAGGGGTTTGTAGGGGTTTGTAGGGGTTGTAGGGGTTTGTAGGGGTTTGTTGGGGTTTGTAGGGGTTTTTAGGGGTTTTTAGGGGTTGTAGGGGTTTGTAGGGGTTTGTAGGGATTTTTAGGGGTTTCTAGGGGTTGTAGGGGTTTGTAGGGGTTTGTAGGGGTTTCTAGGGGTTGTAGGGGTTGTAGGGGTTTGTAGGGGTTTGTAGGGGTTTGTAGGGGTTTGTAGGGGTTTTTAGGGGTTGTAGGGGTTTTTAGGGGTTTTTAGGGGTTTGTAGGGGTTTTTAGGGGTTGTAGGGGTTTTTAGGGGTTTGTAGGGGTTTGTAGGGATTTTTAGGGGTTGTAGGGGTTTGTAGGGGTTTGTAGGGGTTGTAGGGGTTTCTAGGGGTTGTAGGGGTTTGTAGGGGTTTGTAGGGGTTTTTAGGGGTTTGTAGGGGTTTGTAGGGGTTTTTAGGGGTTTTTAGGGGTTTGTAGGGGTTTGTAGGGGTTTGTAGGGGTTGTAGGGGTTTGTAGGGGTTGTAGGGGTTTGTAGGGGTTTGTAGGGGTTTGTAGGGGTTTTTAGGGGTTGTAGGGGTTTGTAGGGGTTTGTAGGGGTTTGTAGGGGTTGTAGGGGTTTGTAGGGGTTGTAGGGGTTTGTAGGGGTTGTAGGGGTTTGTAGGGAATGTAGGGGTTTTTAGGGGTTGTAGGGGTTTGTAGGGGTTTTTAGGGGTTGTAGGGGTTTGTAGGGGTTTGTAGGGGTTTTAGGGGTTGTAGGGGTTTGTAGGTGTTTGTAGGGGTTTGTAGGGGTATTAGGGGTTGTAGGGGTTTGTAGGGGTTTGTAGGGGTTTGTAGGGGTTTGTAGGGGTTTTTAGGGGTTGTAGGGGTTTGTAGGGGTTTGTAGGGGTTTGTAGGGGTTTGTAGGGGTTGTAGGGGTTTGTAGGGGTTGTAGGGGTTTGTAGGGGTTGTAGGGGTTTTTAGGGGTTTGTAGGGTTTAGTAGGGACAAGTAGGGGTTCTAATTAATAACAACAGCTACAACAACCACACGCGAGCTGCATGCAGCTCGCGCCGCACGCAAAATCTAGTCTATATATTATAAAGCTAAATAACGGTGACTGATTGACATATTTGTTCTCCTAGAAGGAGTCGGTTTAGGGGGGGGGTTTGTTTGGGGGAAGTTTAGGGGGGGTAAAAGTGAACAGAAGTGTCGGATTCGAATTTTGAATTTTTCGAAATGACAGCTGTCAGATTTGACAGCTCCCAAGCGGTTATAGGTAGGGTTTTCTAAAGTGGTAGAACCGATAGAAGGGGGGAAAAATTTAAAAAAAAATTTAAAAAAAAAAAAAAAAACAAGATGGCGGCTCCGGAATTGGACATTGAAAATTTGCCATTTTCAGACTCCACTTTGGCGGGGTGCTTTGTTCTGGCAACATTGGCGTACGGTGAATCTGTTTTGCTTCAATAGTTGCCAGTATCCTGTAGAATGACGTGTTAGTACGACTTTTTCGAAATTCAAAATGGCGGACGCTGTGGCGGCCATTTTGTAAAAAGCAAAAATTTTCCAAATTTTCCAACCCAAAAATGACGCTGTTGGCAACACCCGAGCCTGAAGACTTGTATCGGGCGGTTTTGTAGAACGGTGAAGAGTGTTGCCTGGCGAGAAAATTTTCCCCATTTTTCGGGTAATTTCCGAGATTTTCCCCAAAAAGGTGAAAAGTAGAAATAATGACATTTTAAATCAAAATTTGATGCAGTATCGTTGAAAAGGTCCATGCGAATGACATTTGACCATTTTTGTCGCTTTCAATTTGGCAACACTGGGAAAAAGCAAACTTTTTAAGTTTTGGGCCCGACTCGGCTACTTTCCATATTTTTCCTCTACGAAAGTTGCCATGCGTGAATTCGGAGTATGCACAAGTGTTGCCACTGAACTGCTCCATATTAGGTATTTTATTCATTTTTTCGAAATTCAAAATGGCGGACGCTGTGGCGGCCATTTTGTAAAAAGCAAAAATTTTCCAAATTTTCCAACCCGAAAATGACGCTGTTGGCAACACCCGAGCCTGAAAATTTGTATGGGGCGGTTGTGTAGAACGGTAAAGAGTATTGCCTGGCGAGAAAATTTTCCCCATTTTTCGGGTAATTTCCGAGATTTTCCCCAAAAATGTGAAAATTAGAAATATTTACATTTTGAATCAAAATTTGATGTGGTATCGTTGAAAAGGTCCATGCGAATGACATTTGACCATTTTTGTCCCCGTCAGCTAGCAACACTGGAATCAGGCGAACTTTTTTTATTTTTGCGCCCGACTCGGCTACTATCCTTATTTTTCCACTACGAAAGTTGCCATACGCAAATTCCGAGTATGCACAAGTGTTGCCACTGAACTGCTCCATATGGGAAAATTATTGGTTTTTCGAAATTCAAAATGGCGGACGCTGTGGCGGCCATTTTGTAAAAAGACGAAATTTTCAAAATTTTCCAAGTGAAAAATGAGGCTGTTGGCAACACCCGAGCCGGATGACTTGTATGGGGCCATTGTGTAAAACGATAAAAAGTGTTGCTTGGTTTTAAAAAAAACCCCATTTTCCGGGTATTTTCCGAGATTTTCCATAAAATGTAAAAAAAAAAAAAAATGGTATTTTGAATCAAAATTTGATGTAGACTTGAAGGAGAGGACCATGAGAGTGACTTTTGACTATTTTGGTTGCATTGAGTTGGCAACACTGGGAGCATGCGAGTAGTGAAATTTTCAGGTCCGACTCGGCTACGAGCTCAAGTTTCCTTTTACCAATGTTGCCATATGGCAATTCTGTTTATGCAGAAATGTGGCCAGTGCCCTGCTTAATCTTTGACATTCTATTCGTTTTTTCAAAATAAAAGATGGCGGACGCTGTGGCGGCCATTTTGTAAAAAGATGAAATTTTCTGAATTTTACAACTGGAAAATGAGGCTTTTGGCAACACCCGAGCTGGACAACTTGTATGGAGCCGTTGTGTAAAACGATGAAAAGTGTTGCCTGGTTAAAAAAAAATCCCCATTTTTCGGGTATTTTCCGAGATTTTCCATAAAATGTAAAAAAAAAAAAAATGGTATTTTGAATCAAAATTTGATGTTGACTTGAAGAAGAGGACCATGTGAGTGACTTTTGACTATTTTGGTTGCAGTGAGTTGGCAACACTGGGAGCATGCGAGTAGTGAAATTTTCGGGTCCGACTCGGCTACGAGTTCAAGTTTCCTTCTACCAAAGTTGCCATATGGCAATTCTGTTTATGCAGAAATGTTGCCAGTGCACTGCTTCATCTTTAATATTCTATTCGTTTTTTCAAAATAAAAGATGGCGGTCGCTGTGGCGGCCATTTTGTAAAAATATGAAATTTTCCAAATTTTCCAAGTGAAAAATGAGGCTGTTGGCAACTCCCGAGCCGGACAACTTGTATGAGGCGGTTGTTTAGAATGACAAAAAGTGTTGCCTGGTGAAAGAAAAATCACCATTTTCCGGGTATTTTCCGAGATTTTCCGCAAAAACATGAAAATAATATAAATTATGACAGTATGGATTACAATTTGATGCGGTATTGCAGAGGAAATCCATACTGAACCGTTACCAGTATCAAGAGCTGTTTCCCGGTCAAAACGATTTCCTCCATTTATTGAGTAATAACAATATAAAAAAAGTTGGAATTTCAATTCAGAAATTTGACTTTGAGATTTTTTTTTTGTTTTATTACCACGCGAGCTGCTTGCAGCTCGCGCCTCAATGAAAAATATCGAACAAAAAACAAACAAATTATCTACACAAAAAAAAATCTAATCACATGCCATAGTATACACAGGTCCTCGGTAGGTTGTTAGGTTTTTTTTTTTATACTATTTCATAGTTTTTGCACGCAAAAAAACTTCTAATCAAATGCCATAGTATGTAGAGGTTGTAGGGGTTTAAAGGGGTTTGTAGGGGTTTGTAGGGGTTGTAGGGGTTTGTAGGGGTTTGTAGGGGTTGTAGGGGTTTGTAGGGGTTGTAGGGGTTTTTAGGGGTTTGTAGGGGTTGTAGGGGTTTGTAGGGGTTGTAGGGGTTCTAGGGGTTGTAGGGGTTTGTAGGGGTTTGTAGGGATTTGTAGGGGTTTGTAGGGGTTGTAGGGGTTTGTAGGGGTTTGTAGGGGTTGTAGGGGTTTGTAGGGGTTTTTAGGGGTTGTAGGGGTTTGTAGGGGTTTGTAGGGGTTGTGGGGGTTTGTAGGGGTTTTTAGGGGTTTGTAGGGGTTTGTAGGGGTTGTAGGGGTTTGTAGGGGTTTGTAGGGGTTTGTAGGGGTTGTGGGGGTTTGTAGGGGTTTTTAGGGGTTTGTAGGGGTTTGTAGGGGTTGTAGGGGTTTGTAGGGGTTTGTAGGGGTTTGTAGGGGTTTGTAGGTTTGTAGGGGTTTGTAGGGGTTTGTAGGTTTGTAGGGGTTTGTAGGGGTTGTAGTGGTTTTTAGGGGTTTGTAGGGGTTTGTAGGGGTTTGTAGGGGTTGTAGGGGTTTGTAGGGGTTGTAGGGGTTTGTAGGGGTTTGTAGGGGTTTGTAGGGGTTTGTAGGGGTTTGTAGGGGTTTGTAGGGGTTGTAGGGGTTTGTTGGGGTTTGTAGGGGTTTTTAGGGGTTTTTAGGGGTTGTAGGGGTTTGTAGGGGTTTTTAGGAGTTGTAGGGGTTTGTAGGGGTTTGTAGGGGTTTGTAGGTTTGTAGGGGTTTGTAGGGGTTTGTAGGTTTGTAGGGGTTTGTAGGGGTTGTAGTGGTTTTTAGGGGTTTGTAGGGGTTTGTAGGGGTTGTAGGGGTTTTTAGGGGTTTGTAGGGGTTTGTAGGGGTTTGTAGGGGTTGTAGGGGTTTGTAGGGGTTGTAGGGGTTTGTAGGGGTTTGTAGGGGTTTGTAGGGGTTTGTAGGGGTTGTAGGGGTTTGTAGGGGTTTGTTGGGGTTTGTAGGGGTTTTTAGGGGTTTTTAGGGGTTGTAGGGGTTTGTAGGGGTTTGTAGGGATTTTTAGGGGTTTCTAGGGGTTGTAGGGGTTTGTAGGGGTTTGTAGGGGTTTGTAGGGGTTTCTAGGGGTTGTAGGGGTTGTAGGGGTTTGTAGGGGTTTGTAGGGGTTTGTAGGGGTTTGTAGGGGTTTGTAGGGGTTTTTAGGGGTTGTAGGGGTTTTTAGGGGTTTGTAGGGGTTTTTAGGGGTTGTAGGGGTTTTTAGGGGTTTGTAGGGGTTTGTAGGGATTTTTAGGGGTTGTAGGGGTTTGTAGGGGTTTGTAGGGGTTGTAGGGGTTTCTAGGGGTTGTAGGGGTTTGTAGGGGTTTGTAGGGGTTTTTAGGGGTTTGTAGGGGTTTGTAGGGGTTTTTAGGGGTTTTTAGGGGTTTGTAGGGGTTTGTAGGGGTTTGTAGGGGTTGTAGGGGTTTGTAGGGGTTGTAGGGGTTGTAGGGGTTTGTAGGGGTTTGTAGGGGTTTGTAGGGGTTTTTAGGGGTTGTAGGGGTTTGTAGGGGTTTGTAGGGGTTTGTAGGGGTTTGTAGGGGTTGTAGGGGTTTGTAGGGGTTTGTAGGGGTTTTTAGGGGTTTGTAGGGGTTTGTAGGGGTTTGTAGGGGTTGTAGGGGTTTGTAGGGGTTGTAGGGGTTTGTAGGGGTTTGTAGGGGTTTGTAGGGGTTTTTAGGGGTTGTAGGGGTTTGTAGGGGTTTGTAGGGGTTTGTAGGGGTTTGTAGGGGTTGTAGGGGTTTGTAGGGGTTGTAGGGGTTTGTAGGGGTTGTAGGGGTTTGTAGGGAATGTAGGGGTTTTTAGGGGTTGTAGGGGTTTGTAGGGGTTTTTAGGGGTTGTAGGGGTTTGTAGGGGTTTGTAGGGGTTTTAGGGGTTGTAGGGGTTTGTAGGTGTTTGTAGGGGTTTGTAGGGGTATTAGGGGTTGTAGGGGTTTGTAGGGGTTTGTAGGGGTTTGTAGGGGTTTTTAGGGGTTGTAGGGGTTTGTAGGGGTTTGTAGGGGTTTGTAGGGGTTTGTAGGGGTTGTAGGGGTTTGTAGGGGTTGTAGGGGTTTGTAGGGGTTGTAGGGGTTTTTAGGGGTTTGTAGGGTTTAGTAGGGACAAGTAGGGGTTCTAATTAATAACAACAGCTACAACAACCACACGCGAGCTGCATGCAGCTCGCGCCGCACGCAAAATCTAGTCTATATAATATAAAGCTAAATTCCGGTGACTCACTGATTGACATGATTGTTCTCCTAGAAGGAGCCGTTTTAGGGGTGGGGTATGTTTGGGGGAAGTGTAGGGGGGGTAAATGTGACCAGGAATTAGGCAATGACGTTTCGAAAAATCCAAGATGGCCGCCTTCGGCAAACGCATCTCCGCGACGGTGGCAGCTAGAAACCTCAGAGATGGCTCATTCGAAAGAGGGTCTGGAGAAATTGAAAAAAAAATGTTGAAAAAAAAAAAAACCAACATGGCCGCCCCGGAATCGGCGTTCGAAATTTGGCCGTTTTCAGACCCCACTTTGGAGAGTTACATTGTTCTACCGAATTCGCTGCATGACAAAACTGCTGATGCAGAAACGTTGCCAGCGTCCTGTAGTATGTTGAAAAACTATCATCTGTCAAAAATTAAAGATGGCGGATGGCGCGGCGGCCATCTTGTGAAATAATCAAATTCGGCAAATTTTTAAAGCGAAAAATGGGACTGATGGCAACACCTGAGCGGAATGGTTTGTATAGGGCGGTCGTGTGGAACGATGTAAAGTTTTTTATGGTAAAAAAAAACTCCCCATTTTTAGGGTAATTTCGGAGATTTTACCCGAAAACATGAAAAGTAGAAATAATGACATTTTGATTCAAAATTTGATGTAACATCGAAGAGGAGGTCCATGCGAATGAGTTTTGACCATTTTAGTCGCTTCGAGTTGGCAACACTGGGCGCGAGCGATGTTCGAATTTTTGGGTCAGACCCTACTAACTCAAAAGTCTTTGTTCTACCGAATTCAAAGTATGAAAAAACTGATGATGCAGAAACATTGCCAGTATCCTGTAGTATATAGGAAAACCTTGACTTGTCAGAAATTCAAGATGGCGGACGGTGTAGCCACCTCTTTGTGAAATTGAACAGTTTAAAAATGAAAAAATCGGCTGTTGGCAACACCTGAGCGGAATGGTTTGTATGGAACGAATGTAGGCCAGGTAGTAAGGTGTTGCACGAAAAAAAAAAACTCCCCACTTTTCGGGTAATTTCGGAGATTTTACCCAAAAAACGTGAACCCTATAAATAATGACATTTCTAATCAAAATTTTGTGTAGTATCAAAGAACAGGTCCATACAAACTACTTTTGACTATTTTCGTTGCTTCGAGTTGGCAACACTGGGCGCGAGCGATGTTCGAATTTTTGGTCAGACTCTACTTTGAGGAGTTACTTTGTTCTACCGAATTCGCCGGATGAAAAAACTGATGATGCAGAAACATTGGTAGTATTCTGTAGTATATAGAAAAATTGCCACTTGTCAGAAATTCAAGATGGCGGATGGTGTAGCCAACTTTTTATGTTGCCAATTTTCAAGTCGAAATAAATGGCATTTAGCAACATCTGAGCCGGGTAACTTATATGGAGGGTTTGTGTAGAATGATGAAAAGTGTTGCCTGGTATAGTTTTTTAAATTTTTTGTTTAAAATTTTTTTTTTTTTAAATTTTTTTTGAAACCCTTGGTAACCAACAGCCAGACGCGAGCTGCTTGCAGCTCGCGCACCATATCCCTCAAAAGGACTCTGACAAATTTTGAACGACAAAAAATCTTTGTTGGAAAAAGACTTAGTAAAATTTTGATGAATTTTTTTTTTTTTTAATTGTTTTTTTAACCCCGTGGAAACGAACAGCCAGACGCGAGCTGCTTGCAGCTCGCGCACCTTTTCCCTCAAAAGGACTCTGACAAATTTTGAATGAAAAAATATCTTTGTTGGAAAAAGACTTAGTAAAATTTTAATGATTTTTTTTTTTTTTTAAATTGTTTTTTTAACCCCTTTTAAACCAACAGCCAGACGCGAGCTGCTTGCAGCTCGCGCACCTTTTCCCTCAAAAGGACTCTGAAAAATTTTGAATGGAAAAAGACTTAGAGAAATTTTGATGAATTTTTTTTTTCCGAAATATTTTTTTAACCCCTTGTAAAAACTCCCCCTCGCGAGCTGCTTGCAGCTCGCGCACCACGCTCCATCTAGTCAATATACTATAAAGCTAAATTACGGTGACTGACTCATTGACATGATTGTTCTCCTAGAAGGAGCCGTTTTAGGGGTGGGGTGTGTATGGGGGAAGTTTAAGTTGGCCGAATCGGAGCAGAAGTGTCGGAGCCGAATTTCGAAAAATCCAAAATGGCCGCCTTCGGCAATCGTATCTCCGCGACGGTGGCAGCTGGAAACCTCGGAGATGGCTCGAACGAAAGAGGGTGTCGAGAAATTAAAAAAAAAATGTTGAAAAAAAAAAAAAACAAGATGGCCGCCCCGGAATCGGCGTTCGAAATTCGGCCGTTTTCAGACCCCACTTTGGAGAGTTACATTGTTCTACCGAATTTGCTGCATGGCAAAACTGCTGATGCAGAAACGTTGCCAGCATCCTGTAGTATGTGGAAAAACTATCAGCTGTCAAAAAATAAAGATGGCGGATGGCGCGGCGGCCATCTTGTGAAATGATCAAATTCGGGCAATTTTTAAAGCGAAAAATGGGACTGATGGCAACACCTGAGCGGGATGTTTTGTATGAGGCGGTCGTGTGGAATGATAAAAAGATTTTTTTGGTAAAAAAAAACTCCCAATTTTTCGGGTAATTTCGGAGATTTTACCCGAAAACATGAAAAGTAGAAATAATGACATTTTGAATCAAAATTTGATGTAACATCGAAGAGGAGGTCCATGCGAATGAGTTTTGACCATTTTAGTCGCTTCGAGTTGGCAACACTGGGCGCGAGCGATGTTCGAATTTTTGGGTCAGACCCTACTAACTCAAAAGTCTTTGTTCTACCGAATTCAAAGTATGAAAAAACTGATGATGCAGAAACATTGCCAGTATCCTGTAGTATATAGGAAAACCTTGACTTGTCAGAAATTCAAGATGGCGGACGGTGTAGCCACCTCTTTGTGAAATTGAACAGTTTAAAAATGAAAAAATCGGCTGTTGGCAACACCTGAGCGGGATGGTTTGTATGGAACGAATGTAGGCCAGGTAGTAAGGTGTTGCAAGAAAAAAAAAAACTCCCCACTTTTCGGGTAATTTCGGAGATTTTACCCAAAAAACGTGAACCCTATAAATAATGACATTTCTAATCAAAATTTTGTGTAGTATCAAAGAACAGGTCCATACAAACTACTTTTGACTATTTTCGTTGCTTCGAGTTGGCAACACTGGGCGCGAGCGATGTTCGAATTTTTGGTCAGACTCTACTTTGAGGAGTTACTTTGTTCTACCGAATTCGCCGGATGAAAAAACTGATGATGCAGAAACATTGGTAGTATCCTGTAGTATATAGAAAAATTGCCACTTGTCAGAAATTCAAGATGGCGGATGGTGTAGCCAACTCTTAAAGTTGCCAATTTTCAAGTTGAAATAAATGACATATAGCTACATCTGAGCGGGGTGACTTGTATGGAGGATTTGTGTAGAATGATGAAAAGTGTTGCCTGGTATAGTTTTTTAAATTTTTTGTTCAAAAATTTTTTTTTGTAATTTTTTTTTTTAACCCCTTGGAAACCAACAGCCAGACGCGAGCTGCTTGCAGCTCGCGCACCTTCTCCCCAAAAAGGACTCTGACAAATTTTGAAGGAATAAAGACTTAGAGAAATTTTGATGAAAATTTTTTTGATGAAATGATATTGTTCAAAATTTTTTTTTTGAAAATTTTTTTTTTAACCCCTTTGAAACCAACAGCCAGACGCGAGCTGCTTGCAGCTCGCGCACCTTCTCCCTCAAAAGGACTCTGAAAAATGTTGAATGAAAAAAGACTTAGAGAAATTTTGATGAAAATTTTTTTGATGAAATTTTTTTGTTCAAAATTTTTTTTTTGAAAAATTTTTTTTTAACCCCTTGGAAACCAACAGCCAGACGCGAGCTGCTTGCAGCTCGCGCACCTTTTCCCTCAAAAGGACTCTGACAAATTTTGAATGAAAAAATATCTTTGTTGGAAAAAGACTTAGTAAAATTTTAATGATTTTTTTTTTATTTAAATTGTTTTTTTAACCCCTTTTAAACCAACAGCCAGACGCGAGCTGCTTGCAGCTCGCGCACCTTTTCCCTCAAAAGGACTCTGAAAAATTTTGAATGGAAAAAGACTTAGAGAAATTTTGATGAATTTTTTTTTTCCGAAATATTTTTTTAACCCCTTGTAAAAACTCCCCCTCGCGAGCTGCTTGCAGCTCGCGCACCACGCTCCATCTAGTCAATATACTATAAAGCTAAATTCCGGTGACTCACTGATTGACATGATTGTTCTCCTAGAAGGAGTCGTTTTAGGGGTGGGGTATGTTTGGGGGAAGTGTTCGGCTCTTCCATGCGACCAGGAATTAGGCAATGACGTTTCGAAAAATCCAAGATGGCCGCCTTCGGCAAACGCATCTCCGCGACGGTGGCACCTGGAAACCTCGAAGATGGCTCGAACGAAAGAGGGTATCGAGAAATTTAAAAAAAAATGTTGAAAAAAAAAAAAAACAAGATGGCCGCCCCGGAATCGGCGTTCGAAATTCGGCCGTTTTCAGACCCCACTTTGGAGAGTTACATTGTTCTACCGAATTTGCCGCACGACAAAACTGCTGATGCAGAAACGTTGCCAGCATCCTGCAGTATGTGGAAAAACTATCAGCTGTCAAAAAATAAAGATGGCGGATGGTGCGGCGGCCATCTTGTTAAATGATCAAATTCGGGCAATTTTGAAAGCGAAAAATGAGCCTGATGGCAACACCCGAGCGGGATGTTTTGTATGAAGCGGTCGTGTGGAATGATAAAAAGATTTTTTTGGTAAAAAAAAACTCCCCATTTTTCGGGTAATTTCGGAGATTTTACCCGAAAACATGAAAAGTAGAAATAATGACATTTTGAATCAAAATTTGGTGTAACATCGAAGAGGAGGTCCATGCGAATGACTTTTGACCATTCCGGTCGCTTCGAGTTGGCAACACTGGGCGCGAGCGATGTTCGAATTTTTGGGTCAGACCCTACTAACTCAAAAGTCTTTGTTCTACCGAATTCAAAGTATGAAAAAACTGATGATGCAGAAACATTGCCAGTATCCTGTAGTATATAGGAAAACTATCAGCTGTCAAAAATTAAAGATGGCGGACGGTGTAGCCAACTCTTTGTGAAATTGAACAGTTTAAAAATGAAAAAATCGGCTGTTGGCAACACCTGAGCGGGATGGTTTGTATGAAACGAATGTAGGCGAGGTAGTAAGGTGTTGCACGAAAAAAAAAAACTCCCCACTTTTCGGGTAATTTCGGAGATTTTACCCAAAAAACGTGAACCCTATAAATAACGACATTTCTAATCAAAATTTGGTGTTATATCAAAGAACAGGTCCATACAAACTACTTTTGACTATTTTCGTTGCTTCGAGTTGGCAACACTGGGCGCGAGCGATGTTCGAATTTTTGGTCAGACTCTACTTTGAGGAGTTACTTTGTTCTACCGAATTCGCCGGATGAAAAAACTGATGATGCAGAAACATTGGTAGTATCCTGTAGTATATAGGAAAACTATCAGCTGTCAAAATTTCAAGATGGCGGATGGTGTGGCCAACTCTTTAAGATGCCAATTTTCAAGTCGAAATAAATGGCATATAGCTACATCTGAGCCGGGTGACTTGTATGGAGGGTTTGTGTAGAATGATGAAAAGTGTTGCATGGTATAGTTTTTTAAATTTTTTGTTAAAATTTTTTTTTTGAAAAATTTTTTTTTTAACCCCTTGGAAACCAACAGCCAGACGCGAGCTGCTTGCAGCTCGCGCACCTTCTCCCTCAAAAGGACTCTGAAAAATGTTGAATGAAAAATGACTTAGAGAAATTTTGATGAAAATTTTTTTGATGAAATTTTTTTGTTCAAAATTTTTTCTTTGAAAAATTTTTTTTTGAACCCCTTTGAAACCAACAGCCAGACGCGAGCTGCTTGCAGCTCGCGCACCTTCTCCCTCAAAAGGACTCTGAAAAATGTTGAATGAAAAAAGACAGAGAAATTTTGATGAAAATTTTTTTGATGAAATTTTTTTGTTCAAAATTTTTTTTTTGAAAAATTTTTTTTTTAACCCCTTTGAAACCAACAGCCAGACGCGAGCTGCTTGCAGCTCGCGCACCTTCTCCCCCAAAAGGACTCTGAAAAATTTTGAACGAAAAAAGACTTAGAGAAATTTTGATGAAAATTTTTTTGAATAAATTTTTTTGATCAAAATTTTTTTTTTGAAAATTTTTTTTTTTAACCCCTTTGAAACCAACAGCCAGACGCGAGCTGCTTGCAGCTCGCGCACCTTCTCCCTCAAAAGGACTCTGAAAAATGTTGAATGAAAAAAGACTTAGAGAAATTTTGATGAAATTTTTTTGTTCAAAATTTTTTTTTTTAAAATATTTTTTTTTAACCCCTTTGAAACCAACAGCCAGACGCGAGCTGCTTGCAGCTCGCGCACCTTCTCCCTCAAAAGGACTCTGAAAAATGTTGAATGAAAAAAGACTTAGAGAAATTTTGATGAAATTTTTTTGTTCAAAATTTTTTTTTTTAAAATATTTTTTTTTAACCCCTTTGAAACCAACAGCCAGACGCGAGCTGCTTGCAGCTCGCACACCTTCTCCCTCAAAAGGACTCTGAAAAATTTTGAACGAAAAAAGACTTTTTTGAACGAAAAAAGACTTAGAGAAATTTTATTCGAAAAAGTTTTTGTCGAAAATTTTTTTTTTTAAATTTTTTTTTTAACCCCTTGTATTTTTACCTCAACACGCGAGCTGCTTGCAGCTCGCGCACCACGCTCCATCTAGTCAATATACTATAAAGCTAAATTCCGGTGACTCACTGATTGACATGATTGTTCTCCTAGAAGGAGTCGTTTTAGGGGTGGGGTATGTTTGGGGGAAGTGTTCGGCTCTTCCATGCGACCAGGAATTAGGCAATGACGTTTCGAAAAATCCAAGATGGCCGCCTTCGGCAAACGCATCTCCGCGACGGTGGCACCTGGAAACCTCGAAGATGGCTCGAACGAAAGAGGGTATCGAGAAATTTAAAAAAAAATGTTGAAAAAAAAAAAAAACAAGATGGCCGCCCCGGAATCGGCGTTCGAAATTCGGCCGTTTTCAGACCCCACTTTGGAGAGTTACATTGTTCTACCGAATTTGCCGCACGACAAAACTGCTGATGCAGAAACGTTGCCAGCATCCTGCAGTATGTGGAAAAACTATCAGCTGTCAAAAAATAAAGATGGCGGATGGTGCGGCGGCCATCTTGTTAAATGATCAAATTCGGGCAATTTTGAAAGCGAAAAATGAGCCTGATGGCAACACCCGAGCGGGATGTTTTGTATGAAGCGGTCGTGTGGAATGATAAAAAGATTTTTTTGGTAAAAAAAAACTCCCCATTTTTCGGGTAATTTCGGAGATTTTACCCGAAAACATGAAAAGTAGAAATAATGACATTTTGAATCAAAATTTGGTGTAACATCGAAGAGGAGGTCCATGCGAATGACTTTTGACCATTCCGGTCGCTTCGAGTTGGCAACACTGGGCGCGAGCGATGTTCGAATTTTTGGGTCAGACCCTACTAACTCAAAAGTCTTTGTTCTACCGAATTCAAAGTATGAAAAAACTGATGATGCAGAAACATTGCCAGTATCCTGTAGTATATAGGAAAACTATCAGCTGTCAAAAATTAAAGATGGCGGACGGTGTAGCCAACTCTTTGTGAAATTGAACAGTTTAAAAATGAAAAAATCGGCTGTTGGCAACACCTGAGCGGGATGGTTTGTATGAAACGAATGTAGGCGAGGTAGTAAGGTGTTGCACGAAAAAAAAAAACTCCCCACTTTTCGTGTAAATTCGGAGATTTTACCCAAAAAACGTGAACCCTATAAATAACGATATTTCTAATCAAAATTTGGTGTTATATCAAAGAACATGTCCATACGAATGACTTTTGACTATTTTCGTCACTTCCAGTTGGCAACACTGGGCGCGAGCGATGTTCGAATTTATGGGTCAGACTCTACTTTGAGGAGTTACTTTGTTCTACCGAATTCGCCGGATGAAAAAACTGATGATGCAGAAACATTGCCAGTATCCTGTAGTATATAGGAAAACTATCAGCTGTCAAAATTTCAAGATGGCGGATGGTGTAGCCAACTTTTTATGTTGCCAATTTTCAAGTCGAAATAAATGACATATAGCAACATCTGAGCCGGGTGACTTGTATTGAGGGTTTGTGAAGAATGATGAAAAGTGTTGCCTGGTATAGTTTTTTAAATTTTTTGTTCAAAATTTTTTTTTTGAAAATTTTTTTTGAACCCCTTGGAAACCAACAGCCAGACGCGAGCTGCTTGCAGCTCGCGCACCTTCTCCCCCAAAAGGACTCTGACAAATTTTGAAGGAATAAAGACTTAGAGAAATTTTGATGAAAATTTTTTTGATGAAATTTTTTTTTGAATTTTTTTTTTTTTAACCCCTTGGAAACCAACAGCCAGACGCGAGCTGCTTGCAGCTCGCGCACCTTTTCCCTCAAAAGGACTCTGAAAAATTTTGAATGAAAAAATATCTTTGTTGGAAAAAGACTTAGTAAAATTTTGATGAAACATTTTTTTTTTTAATTGTTTTTTTAACCCCTTTCGAACCAACAGCCAGACGCGAGCTGCTTGCAGCTCGCGCACCTTCTCCCCCAAAAGGACTCTGAAAAATTTTGAATGAAAAAATATCTTTGTTGGAAAAAGACTTAGTAAAATTTTGATGAAATTTGTTTTTTTTTAATTGTTTTTTTAACCCCGTGGAAACCAACAGCCAGACGCGAGCTGCTTGCAGCTCGCGCACCTTCTCCCTCAAAAGGACTCTGAAAAATTTTGAATGAAAAAATATCTTTGTTGGAAAAAGACTTAGTAAAATTTTGATGAAACATTTTTTTTTTTAATTGTTTTTTAACACCTTTCGAACCAACAGCCAGACGCGAGCTGCTTGCAGCTCGCGCACCTTCTCCCCCAAAAGGACTCTGAAAAATTTTGAACGAAAAAAGACTTAGAGAAATTTTATTCGAAAAAGTTTTTGTCGAAAAATTTTTTTTAAAATTTTTTTTTTTAACCCCTTGTAAAAACTCCCCCTCGCGAGCTGCTTGCAGCTCGCGCACCACGCTCCATCTAGTCAATATACTATAAAGCTAAATTCCGGTGACTCACTGATTGACATGATTGTTCTCCTAGAAGGAGTCGTTTTAGGGGTGGGGTATGTTTGGGGGAAGTGTTCGGCTCTTCCATGCGACCAGGAATTAGGCAATGACGTTTCGAAAAATCCAAGATGGCCGCCTTCGGCAAACGCATCTCCGCGACGGTGGCACCTGGAAACCTCGAAGATGGCTCGAACGAAAGAGGGTATCGAGAAATTTAAAAAAAAATGTTGAAAAAAAAAAAAAACAAGATGGCCGCCCCGGAATCGGCGTTCGAAATTCGGCCGTTTTCAGACCCCACTTTGGAGAGTTACATTGTTCTACCGAATTTGCCGCACGACAAAACTGCTGATGCAGAAACGTTGCCAGCATCCTGCAGTATGTGGAAAAACTATCAGCTGTCAAAAAATAAAGATGGCGGATGGTGCGGCGGCCATCTTGTTAAATGATCAAATTCGGGCAATTTTGAAAGCGAAAAATGAGCCTGATGGCAACACCCGAGCGGGATGTTTTGTATGAAGCGGTCGTGTGGAATGATAAAAAGATTTTTTTGGTAAAAAAAAACTCCCCATTTTTCGGGTAATTTCGGAGATTTTACCCGAAAACATGAAAAGTAGAAATAATGACATTTTGAATCAAAATTTGGTGTAACATCGAAGAGGAGGTCCATGCGAATGACTTTTGACCATTCCGGTCGCTTCGAGTTGGCAACACTGGGCGCGAGCGATGTTCGAATTTTTGGGTCAGACCCTACTAACTCAAAAGTCTTTGTTCTACCGAATTCAAAGTATGAAAAAACTGATGATGCAGAAACATTGCCAGTATCCTGTAGTATATAGGAAAACTATCAGCTGTCAAAAATTAAAGATGGCGGACGGTGTAGCCAACTCTTTGTGAAATTGAACAGTTTAAAAATGAAAAAATCGGCTGTTGGCAACACCTGAGCGGGATGGTTTGTATGAAACGAATGTAGGCGAGGTAGTAAGGTGTTGCACGAAAAAAAAAAACTCCCCACTTTTCGGGTAATTTCGGAGATTTTACCCAAAAAACGTGAACCCTATAAATAACGACATTTCTAATCAAAATTTGGTGTTATATCAAAGAACAGGTCCATACAAACTACTTTTGACTATTTTCGTTGCTTCGAGTTGGCAACACTGGGCGCGAGCGATGTTCGAATTTTTGGTCAGACTCTACTTTGAGGAGTTACTTTGTTCTACCGAATTCGCCGGATGAAAAAACTGATGATGCAGAAACATTGGTAGTATCCTGTAGTATATAGGAAAACTATCAGCTGTCAAAATTTCAAGATGGCGGATGGTGTGGCCAACTCTTAAAGTTGCCAATTTTCAAGTTGAAATAAATGACATATAGCTACATCTGAGCGGGGTGACTTGTATGGAGGATTTGTGTAGAATGATGAAAAGTGTTGCCTGGTATAGTTTTTTAAATTTTTTGTTCAAAAATTTTTTTTTGTAATTTTTTTTTTTAACCCCTTGGAAACCAACAGCCAGACGCGAGCTGCTTGCAGCTCGCGCACCTTCTCCCCAAAAAGGACTCTGACAAATTTTGAAGGAATAAAGACTTAGAGAAATTTTGATGAAAATTTTTTTGATGAAATGATATTGTTCAAAATTTTTTTTTTGAAAATTTTTTTTTTAACCCCTTTGAAACCAACAGCCAGACGCGAGCTGCTTGCAGCTCGCGCACCTTCTCCCTCAAAAGGACTCTGAAAAATGTTGAATGAAAAAAGACTTAGAGAAATTTTGATGAAAATTTTTTTGATGAAATTTTTTTGTTCAAAATTTTTTTTTTGAAAAATTTTTTTTTAACCCCTTGGAAACCAACAGCCAGACGCGAGCTGCTTGCAGCTCGCGCACCTTTTCCCTCAAAAGGACTCTGACAAATTTTGAATGAAAAAATATCTTTGTTGGAAAAAGACTTAGTAAAATTTTAATGATTTTTTTTTTATTTAAATTGTTTTTTTAACCCCTTTTAAACCAACAGCCAGACGCGAGCTGCTTGCAGCTCGCGCACCTTTTCCCTCAAAAGGACTCTGAAAAATTTTGAATGGAAAAAGACTTAGAGAAATTTTGATGAATTTTTTTTTTCCGTAATATTTTTTTAACCCCTTGTAAAAACTCCCCCTCGCGAGCTGCTTGCAGCTCGCGCACCACGCTCCATCTAGTCTATCTATATAATATAAAGCTGAATCCCGGTGACTCATTGACATGGTTGTTCTCCTAGAAGGAGTCGGTTAAGGGGGGGGGTATGTTTGGGGGAAGTTTAGGGGGGGTGAATCTCACCAGGAATTAGGCATTGACATTTCGAAAAAACCGAGATGACAGCTGTCAGATTTGACAGCTCCTAAACGGTTACAGGTAGGGTTTTCAAAATGGGAGGGTAGAAAGAGGGGGGGAAAAAATTAAAAAAAATTGAAAAAAAAAAAAAAAAAAAAAGATGGCGTCTTCGGAATTTGACTTTGAATTTTACCGATTTTCATACTCCACTTTGGCGGGGTGCTTTGTTCTGGCAACATTGGCGTACGGTGAATCTGTTTTGCTTCAATAGTTGCCAGTATCCTGTAGAATGACGTGTTAGTACGACTTTTTCGAAATTCAAAATGGCGGACGCTGTGGCGGCCATTTTGTAAAAAGCAAAAATTTTCCAAATTTTCCAACCCAAAAATGACGCTGTTGGCAACACCCGAGCCTGAAGACTTGTATCGGGCGGTTGTGTAGAACGGTGAAGAGTGTTGCCTGGCGAGAAAATTTTCCCCATTTTTCGGGTAATTTCCGAGATTTTCCCCAAAAAGGTGAAAAGTAGAAATAATGACATTTTAAATCAAAATTTGATGCAGTATCGTTGAAAAGGTCCATGCGAATGACATTTGACCATTTTTGTCGCTTTCAATTTGGCAACACTGGGAAAAAGCAAACTTTTTAAGTTTTGGGCCCGACTCGGCTACTTTCCATATTTTTCCTCTACGAAAGTTGCCATGCGTGAATTCGGAGTATGCACAAGTGTTGCCACTGAACTGCTCCATATTAGGTATTTTATTCATTTTTTCGAAATTCAAAATGGCGGACGCTGTGGCGGCCATTTTGTAAAAAGCAAAAATTTTCCAAATTTTCCAACCCGAAAATGACGCTGTTGGCAACACCCGAGCCTGAAAATTTGTATGGGGCGGTTGTGTAGAACGGTAAAGAGTATTGCCTGGCGAGAAAATTTTCCCCATTTTTCGGGTAATTTCCGAGATTTTCCCCAAAAATGTGAAAATTAGAAATATTTACATTTTGAATCAAAATTTGATGTGGTATCGTTGAAAAGGTCCATGCGAATGACATTTGACCATTTTTGTCCCCGTCAGCTAGCAACACTGGAATCAGGCGAACTTTTTTTATTTTTGCGCCCGACTCGGCTACTATCCTTATTTTTCCACTACGAAAGTTGCCATACGCAAATTCCGAGTATGCACAAGTGTTGCCACTGAACTGCTCCATATGGGAAAATTATTGGTTTTTCGAAATTCAAAATGGCGGACGCTGTGGCGGCCATTTTGTAAAAAGACGAAATTTTCAAAATTTTCCAAGTGAAAAATGAGGCTGTTGGCAACACCCGAGCCGGATGACTTGTATGGGGCCATTGTGTAAAACGATAAAAAGTGTTGCTTGGTTTTAAAAAAAACCCCATTTTCCGGGTATTTTCCGAGATTTTCCATAAAATGTAAAAAAAAAAAAAAATGGTATTTTGAATCAAAATTTGATGTAGACTTGAAGGAGAGGACCATGAGAGTGACTTTTGACTATTTTGGTTGCATTGAGTTGGCAACACTGGGAGCATGCGAGTAGTGAAATTTTCAGGTCCGACTCGGCTACGAGCTCAAGTTTCCTTTTACCAATGTTGCCATATGGCAATTCTGTTTATGCAGAAATGTGGCCAGTGCCCTGCTTAATCTTTGACATTCTATTCGTTTTTTCAAAATAAAAGATGGCGGACGCTGTGGCGGCCATTTTGTAAAAAGATGAAATTTTCTGAATTTTACAACTGGAAAATGAGGCTTTTGGCAACACCCGAGCTGGACAACTTGTATGGAGCCGTTGTGTAAAACGATGAAAAGTGTTGCCTGGTTAAAAAAAAATCCCCATTTTTCGGGTATTTTCCGAGATTTTCCATAAAATGTAAAAAAAAAAAAAATGGTATTTTGAATCAAAATTTGATGTTGACTTGAAGAAGAGGACCATGTGAGTGACTTTTGACTATTTTGGTTGCAGTGAGTTGGCAACACTGGGAGCATGCGAGTAGTGAAATTTTCGGGTCCGACTCGGCTACGAGTTCAAGTTTCCTTCTACCAAAGTTGCCATATGGCAATTCTGTTTATGCAGAAATGTTGCCAGTGCACTGCTTCATCTTTAATATTCTATTCGTTTTTTCAAAATAAAAGATGGCGGTCGCTGTGGCGGCCATTTTGTAAAAATATGAAATTTTCCAAATTTTCCAAGTGAAAAATGAGGTTGTTGGCAACTCCCGAGCCGGACAACTTGTATGAGGCGGTTGTTTAGAATGACAAAAAGTGTTGCCTGGTGAAAGAAAAATCACCATTTTCCGGGTATTTTCCGAGATTTTCCGCAAAAACATGAAAATAATATAAATTATGACAGTATGGATTACAATTTGATGCGGTATTGCAGAGGAAATCCATACTGAACCGTTACCAGTATCAAGAGCTGTTTCCCGGTCAAAACGATTTCCTCCATTTATTGAGTAATAACAATATAAAAAAAGTTGGAATTTCAATTCAGAAATTTGACTTTGAGATTTTTTTTTTGTTTTATTACCACGCGAGCTGCTTGCAGCTCGCGCCTCAATGAAAAATATCGAACAAAAAACAAACAAATTATCTACACAAAAAAAAATCTAATCACATGCCATAGTATACACAGGTCCTCGGTAGGTTGTTAGGTTTTTTTTTTTATACTATTTCATAGTTTTTGCACGCAAAAAAACTTCTAATCAAATGCCATAGTATGTAGAGGTTGTAGGGGTTTAAAGGGGTTTGTAGGGGTTTGTAGGGGTTGTAGGGGTTTGTAGGGGTTTGTAGGGGTTGTAGGGGTTTGTAGGGGTTGTAGGGGTTTTTAGGGGTTTGTAGGGGTTGTAGGGGTTTGTAGGGGTTGTAGGGGTTCTAGGGGTTGTAGGGGTTTGTAGGGGTTTGTAGGGATTTGTAGGGGTTTGTAGGGGTTGTAGGGGTTTGTAGGGGTTTGTAGGGGTTGTAGGGGTTTGTAGGGGTTTTTAGGGGTTGTAGGGGTTTGTAGGGGTTTGTAGGGGTTGTGGGGGTTTGTAGGGGTTTTTAGGGGTTTGTAGGGGTTTGTAGGGGTTGTAGGGGTTTGTAGGGGTTTGTAGGGGTTTGTAGGGGTTGTGGGGGTTTGTAGGGGTTTTTAGGGGTTTGTAGGGGTTTGTAGGGGTTGTAGGGGTTTGTAGGGGTTTGTAGGGGTTTGTAGGGGTTTGTAGGTTTGTAGGGGTTTGTAGGGGTTTGTAGGTTTGTAGGGGTTTGTAGGGGTTGTAGTGGTTTTTAGGGGTTTGTAGGGGTTTGTAGGGGTTTGTAGGGGTTGTAGGGGTTTGTAGGGGTTGTAGGGGTTTGTAGGGGTTTGTAGGGGTTTGTAGGGGTTTGTAGGGGTTTGTAGGGGTTTGTAGGGGTTGTAGGGGTTTGTTGGGGTTTGTAGGGGTTTTTAGGGGTTTTTAGGGGTTGTAGGGGTTTGTAGGGGTTTTTAGGAGTTGTAGGGGTTTGTAGGGGTTTGTAGGGGTTTGTAGGTTTGTAGGGGTTTGTAGGGGTTTGTAGGTTTGTAGGGGTTTGTAGGGGTTGTAGTGGTTTTTAGGGGTTTGTAGGGGTTTGTAGGGGTTGTAGGGGTTTTTAGGGGTTTGTAGGGGTTTGTAGGGGTTTGTAGGGGTTGTAGGGGTTTGTAGGGGTTGTAGGGGTTTGTAGGGGTTTGTAGGGGTTTGTAGGGGTTTGTAGGGGTTGTAGGGGTTTGTAGGGGTTTGTTGGGGTTTGTAGGGGTTTTTAGGGGTTTTTAGGGGTTGTAGGGGTTTGTAGGGGTTTGTAGGGATTTTTAGGGGTTTCTAGGGGTTGTAGGGGTTTGTAGGGGTTTGTAGGGGTTTCTAGGGGTTGTAGGGGTTGTAGGGGTTTGTAGGGGTTTGTAGGGGTTTGTAGGGGTTTGTAGGGGTTTGTAGGGGTTTTTAGGGGTTGTAGGGGTTTTTAGGGGTTTGTAGGGGTTTTTAGGGGTTGTAGGGGTTTTTAGGGGTTTGTAGGGGTTTGTAGGGATTTTTAGGGGTTGTAGGGGTTTGTAGGGGTTTGTAGGGGTTGTAGGGGTTTCTAGGGGTTGTAGGGGTTTGTAGGGGTTTGTAGGGGTTTTTAGGGGTTTGTAGGGGTTTGTAGGGGTTTTTAGGGGTTTTTAGGGGTTTGTAGGGGTTTGTAGGGGTTTGTAGGGGTTGTAGGGGTTTGTAGGGGTTGTAGGGGTTGTAGGGGTTTGTAGGGGTTTGTAGGGGTTTGTAGGGGTTTTTAGGGGTTGTAGGGGTTTGTAGGGGTTTGTAGGGGTTTGTAGGGGTTTGTAGGGGTTGTAGGGGTTTGTAGGGGTTGTAGGGGTTTGTAGGGGTTGTAGGGGTTTGTAGGGAATGTAGGGGTTTTTAGGGGTTGTAGGGGTTTGTAGGGGTTTTTAGGGGTTGTAGGGGTTTGTAGGGGTTTGTAGGGGTTTTCGGGGTTGTAGGGGTTTGTAGGTGTTTGTAGGGGTTTGTAGGGGTATTAGGGGTTGTAGGGGTTTGTAGGGGTTTGTAGGGGTTTGTAGGGGTTTTTAGGGGTTGTAGGGGTTTGTAGGGGTTTGTAGGGGTTTGTAGGGGTTGTAGGGGTTTGTTGGGGTTTGTAGGGGTTTTTAGGGGTTTTTAGGGGTTGTAGGGGTTTGTAGGGGTTTGTAGGGATTTTTAGGGGTTTCTAGGGGTTGTAGGGGTTTGTAGGGGTTTGTAGGGGTTTCTAGGGGTTGTAGGGGTTGTAGGGGTTTGTAGGGGTTTGTAGGGGTTTGTAGGGGTTTGTAGGGGTTTTTAGGGGTTGTAGGGGTTTTTAGGGGTTTGTAGGGGTTTGTAGGGGTTTGTAGGGGTTTTTAGGGGTTGTAGGGGTTTTTAGGGGTTTGTAGGGGTTTGTAGGGATTTTTAGGGGTTGTAGGGGTTTGTAGGGGTTTGTAGGGGTTGTAGGGGTTTCTAGGGGTTGTAGGGGATTGTAGGGGTTTGTAGGGGTTTTTAGGGGTTTTTAGGGGTTTTTAGGGGTTGTAGGGGATTTTAGGGGTTTGTAGGGGTTTGTAGGGGTTTGTAGGGGTTGTAGGGGTTTGTAGGGGTTGTAGGGGTTGTAGGGGTTTGTAGGGGTTTGTAGGGGTTTTTAGGGGTTGTAGGGGTTTGTAGGGGTTGTAGGGGTTTCTAGGGGTTGTAGGAGTTTGTAGGGGTTTGTAGGGGTTTGTAGGGGTTGTAGGGGTTTTTAGGGGTTTGTAGGGGTTTGTAGGGGTTTTTAGGGGTTGTAGGGGTTGTAGGGGTTTGTAGGGGTTTGTAGGGGTTTTTAGGGGTTGTAGGGGTTTGTAGGGGTTTGTAGGTTTGTAGGGGTTTGTAGGGGTTTGTAGGTTTGTAGGGGTTTGTAGGGGTTGTAGTGGTTTTTAGGGGTTTGTAGGGGTTTGTAGGGGTTGTAGGGGTTTTTAGGGGTTTGTAGGGGTTTGTAGGGGTTTGTAGGGGTTGTAGGGGTTTGTAGGGGTTGTAGGGGTTTGTAGGGGTTTGTAGGGGTTTTAGGGGTTGTAGGGGTTTGTAGGGGTTTGTAGGGGTTGTAGGGGTTTGTAGGGGTTTGTTGGGGTTTGTAGGGGTTTTTAGGGGTTTTTAGGGGTTGTAGGGGTTTGTAGGGGTTTGTAGGGATTTTTAGGGGTTTCTAGGGGTTGTAGGGGTTTGTAGGGGTTTGTAGGGGTTTCTAGGGGTTGTAGGGGTTGTAGGGGTTTGTAGGGGTTTGTAGGGGTTTGTAGGGGTTTGTAGGGGTTTTTAGGGGTTGTAGGGGTTTTTAGGGGTTTTTAGGGGTTTGTAGGGGTTTTTAGGGGTTGTAGGGGTTTTTAGGGGTTTGTAGGGGTTTGTAGGGATTTTTAGGGGTTGTAGGGGTTTGTAGGGGTTTGTAGGGGTTGTAGGGGTTTCTAGGGGTTGTAGGGGTTTGTAGGGGTTTGTAGGGGTTTTTAGGGGTTTGTAGGGGTTTGTAGGGGTTTTTAGGGGTTTTTAGGGGTTTGTAGGGGTTTGTAGGGGTTTGTAGGGGTTGTAGGGGTTTGTAGGGGTTGTAGGGGTTTGTAGGGGTTTGTAGGGGTTTGTAGGGGTTTTTAGGGGTTGTAGGAGTTTGTAGGGGTTTGTAGGGGTTTGTAGGGGTTGTAGGGGTTTTTAGGGGTTTGTAGGGGTTTGTAGGGGTTTTTAGGGGTTGTAGGGGTTGTAGGGGTTTGTAGGGGTTTGTAGGGGTTAAGCCAAGCCGAGTTTGTTGCCTGATTCTTCTAGGCTTGGTCGCGTTGGAACAGGAGTAATTTAATTTTATATAAGACGATTCAAAATGATCCTTGTGATTTCAATGAATAAAGTTCTTTTTGACTTTGACTTTGACTTTGTTTTTAGGGGTTGTAGGGGTTTGTAGGGGTTTGTAGGTTTGTAGGGGTTTGTAGGGGTTTGTAGGTTTGTAGGGGTTTGTAGGGGTTGTAGTGGTTTTTAGGGGTTTGTAGGGGTTTGTAGGGGTTGTAGGGGTTTTTAGGGGTTTGTAGGGGTTTGTAGGGGTTTGTAGGGGTTGTAGGGGTTTGTAGGGGTTGTAGGGGTTTGTAGGGGTTTGTAGGGGTTTTAGGGGTTGTAGGGGTTTGTAGGGGTTTGTAGGGGTTGTAGGGGTTTGTAGGGGTTTGTTGGGGTTTGTAGGGGTTTTTAGGGGTTTTTAGGGGTTGTAGGGGTTTGTAGGGGTTTGTAGGGATTTTTAGGGGTTTCTAGGGGTTGTAGGGGTTTGTAGGGGTTTGTAGGGGTTTCTAGGGGTTGTAGGGGTTGTAGGGGTTTGTAGGGGTTTGTAGGGGTTTGTAGGGGTTTGTAGGGGTTTTTAGGGGTTGTAGGGGTTTTTAGGGGTTTTTAGGGGTTTGTAGGGGTTTTTAGGGGTTGTAGGGGTTTTTAGGGGTTTGTAGGGGTTTGTAGGGGTTGTAGGGGTTTCTAGGGGTTGTAGGGGTTTTTAGGGGTTTGTAGGGGTTTGTAGGGGTTGTAGGGGTTTGTAGGGGTTTGTAGGGGTTTGTAGGGGTTTTTAGGGGTTGTAGGGGTTTGTAGGGGTTTGTAGGGGTTTGTAGGGGTTTGTAGGGGTTGTAGGGGTTTGTAGGGGTTGTAGGGGTTTGTAGGGGTTGTAGGGGTTTGTAGGGAATGTAGGGGTTTTTAGGGGTTGTAGGGGTTTGTAGGGGTTTGTAGGGGTTTGTAGGGGTTTTAGGGGTTGTAGGGGTTTGTAGGTGTTTGTAGGGGTTTGTAGGGGTATTAGGGGTTGTAGGGGTTTGTAGGGGTTTGTAGGGGTTTGTAGGGGTTTTTAGGGGTTGTAGGGGTTTGTAGGGGTTTGTAGGGGTTTGTAGGGGTTTGTAGGGGTTGTAGGGGTTTGTAGGGGTTGTAGGGGTTTGTAGGGGTTGTAGGGGTTTTTAGGGGTTTGTAGGGTTTAGTAGGGACAAGTAGGGGTTCTAATTAATAACAACAGCTACAACAACCACACGCGAGCTGCATGCAGCTCGCGCCGCACGCAAAATCTAGTCTATTCTATATAATATAAAGCTGAATAACGGTGACTGACTGATTGACATATTTGTTCTCCTAGAAGGAGTCGTTTTAGGGGGGGGGTTTGTTTGGGGGAAGTTTAGGCGGGGCGAATCTCACCAGGAATTAGGCAATGACATTTCGAAAAAACCAAGATGACAGCTGTCAGATTTGACATCTCCTAAACGGTTACAGGTAGGGTTTTCAAATTGGGAGGGTAGAAAGAGGGGAGAAAAAAATTAAAAAAAATTGAAAAAAAAAAAAAAAAAAAAAGATGGCGTCTTCGGAATTTGACTTTGAATTTTACCGATTTTCATACTCCACTTTGGCGGGGTGCTTTGTTCTGGCAACATTGGCGTACGGTGAATCTGTTTTGCTTCAATAATTGCCAGTATCCTGTAGAATGACGTGTAAGTACGGCTTTTTCGAAATTCAAAATGGCGGACGCTGTGGCGGCCATTTTGTAAAAAGCAAAAATTTTCCAAATTTTCCAATCCGAAAATGACGCTGTTGGCAACACCCGAGCCGGACGACTTGTATGGGGCGATCGTGTAGAACGGTAAAGAGTGTTGCCTGGCGAGAAAATTTTCCCCATTTTTCGGGTAATTTCCGAGATTTTCCCCAAAAAGGTGAAAAGTAGAAATAATGACATTTTAAATCAAAATTTGATGCAGTATCGTTAAAAAGGTCCATGCGAATGACATTTGACCATTTTTGTCCCCCTCAGCTGGCAACACTGGAATCAGGCGAACTTTTTTTATTTTTGGGCCCGACTCGGCTACTTTCCATATTTTTCCACTACGAAAGTTGCCATGCGTGAATTCGGAGTATGCACAAGTGTTGCCACTGAACTGCTCCATATTAGGTATTTTATTCATTTTTTCGAAATTCAAAATGGCGGACGCTGTGGCGGCCATTTTGTAAAAAGCAAAAATTTTCCAAATTTTCCAACCCAAAAATGACGCTGTTGGCAACACCCGAGCCTGAAAACATGTATGGGGCGGTTGTGTAGAACGGTGAAGAGTATTGCCTGGCGAGAAAATTTTCCCCATTTTTCGGGTAATTTCCGAGATTTTCCCCAAAAATGTGAAAATTAGAAATATTTACATTTTGAATCAAAATTTGATGTGGTATCGTTGAAAAGGTCCATGCGAATGACATTTGACCATTTTTGTCCCCGTCAGCTAGCAACACTGGAATCAGGCGTACTTTTTTTATTTTTGCGCCCGACTCGGCTACTTTCCTTATTTTTCCACTACGAAAGTTGCCATACGCAAATTCCGAGTATGCACAAGTGTTGCCACTGAACTGCTCCATATGGGAAAATTATTGGTTTTTCGAAATTCAAAATGGCGGACGCTGTGGCGGCCATTTTGTAAAAAGACGAAATTTTCAAAATTTTCCAAGTGAAAAATGAGGTTGTTGGCAACACCCGAGCCGGATGACTTGTATGGGGCCATTGTGTAAAACGATAAAAAGTGTTGCCTGGTTTTAAAAAAAACTCCATTTTCCGGGTATTTTCCGAGATTTTCCCAAAAACATGAAAATTAAAAAAAAATACAATTTGAATCAAAATTTGATGAGGTGTCGTTAAGGAGGTTGATGCGAATGACATTTGACCATCTTGGTCGCTCTGAGGTGGCAACACTGGGAGCAGGTGAAGGTGTTATTTTTGGGCCCAATTCGGCTACTTTCCTTTTTTTTCCACTACGAAAGTTGCCATGCACAAATTCCGAGTATGCACAAGTGTTGCCACTGAACTGTTCCATCTTAGACATTCTATTCGTTTTTTCGAAATTCAAAATGGCGGACGCTGTGGCGGCCATTTTGTAAAAAGACGAAATTTTCTGAATTTTACAACTGGAAAATAAGGCTGTTGGCAACACGCGAGGTGGAATAATTGTATGGAACGGTTGTGTAGAATGACTAAAAGTGTTGCCTGGTATTAAAAATTTCCCCATTTTTCGGGTATTTTTCGAGATTTTTCTAAAAATGTAAAAAAAAAGAAATAATGACATTTTGAATCAAAATTTGATTTAGACTTGAAGAAGAGAATCATGTCAATGACATTTGATCATTTTTCTCGCCCTCAGCTGGCAACACTGAGATCGGGCGAACTTTGTAATTTTCGGGCTCGACTCGGCTACTTTCCTTATTTTTCCATTACGAAAGTTGCCATGCGCAAATTCTGAGTATGCAAAAGTGTTGCCACTGAACTGCTCCATATTACATATTTTATTCGTTTTTTCGAAATTCAAAATGGCGGACGCTGTGGCGGCCATTTTGTAAAAAGACGAAATCTTCAGAATTTACAACTGGAAAATGAGGCTTTTGGCAACATCCGAGCTGGAAGACTTGTATAAGGCGGTTGTGTAGAATGACAAAAAGTATTGCCTGGTAATAAAATTTTCAACATATTTTGCGTAATTTCCCAGATTTTCCTCAAAATGTAAAAAGTATAAATAATGGTATTTTGAATTAAAATTTGATTTAAACTTGAAGAAGAGGACCATGCGAGTGACTTTTGACTATTTTGGTTGCAGTGAGTTGGCAACACTGGGAGCATGCGAGTAGTGAAATTTTCGGGTCCGACTCGGCTACGAGCTCAAGTTTCCTTCTACCAAAATTGCCATATGGCAATTCTGTTTATGCAGAAATGTTGCCAGTTGCTTCATCTTTGACATTCTATTCGATTTTTTTAAAATTAAAGATGGCGGACGCTGTGGCGGCCATTTTGTAAAAATCTGAAATTTTCCAAATTTTCCAAGTGAAAAATGAGGCTGTTGGCAACACCCGAGCCGGACAACTTGTATGGGGCCATTGTGTAAAACGATGAGAAGTGTTGCGGGGAAAAAAAAATCCCCATTTTCCAGGTATTTTCCGAGATTTTCCCCAAAAACATGAAAATATTATAAATTATGACAGTATGGATTAGAATTTGATGTGGTACTGCAGAGGAAATCAACACTGAACCATTACCAGTATCAAGAGCTGTTTCCCGATCAAAACGATTTCCTCCATTTTTTGGGTAATAACAATATAAAAAAAAGTTGGAATTTCAAATCAGAAATTTAAAGTTTTTTTTTTTTATTACCACGCGACCTGCTTGCAGCTCGCGCCTCAATGAAAAATAAACAAATTACCAACACAAGAAAACTTCTAATCACAGATCCTCGGTAGGTTGTTAGGTTTTTTTTTTTATACTATTTGATCGTATTTGTTTGCAAGAAAACTTCTAATCACATGCCATGGTATACACAGGTCCTCGGTAGGTTGTTAGGTTTTTTTTTATACCATTTTATAGTATCTGTACGCAAGAAAACTTCTAATTTCATGCCATAGTATGTAGGGATTTGTTGGGGTTGTAGGGGTTTGTAGGGATTTGTAGGGGTTTGTAGGGGTTGTAGGGGTTTTAAGGGGTTGTAGGGGTTTGTAGTGGTTTGTAGGGGTTTTTAGGGGTTGTAGGGGTTTGTAGGGGTTTGTAGGGGTTTTTAGGGGTTGTAGGGGTTTGTAGGGGTTTGTAGGGGTTTTTAGGGGTTGTAGGGGTTTGTAGGGGTTTGTAGGGGTTGTAGGGGTTTGTAGGGGTTTGTAGGGGTTGTAGGGGTTTGTAGGGATTTCAGGGGTTTCTAGGGGTTTGTAGGGGTTTGTAGAGGTTTTAGGGGTTTGTAGGGGTTTGTAGGGGTTTGTAGGGGTTTGTAGGGGTTTCTAGGGGTTGTAGGGGTTTGTAGGGGTTTTTAGGGGTTGTAGGGGTTTGTAGGGGTTTGTAGGGGTTTGTAGGGGTTTTTAGGGGTTGTAGGGGTTTGTAGGGGTTTGTAGGGGTTTTTAGGGGTTGTAGGGGTTTGTAGGGGTTGTAGGGGTTTGTAGGGGTTTGTAGGGGTTTTTAGGGGTTGTAGGGGTTTGTAGGGGTTTGTAGGGGTTTGTAGGGGTTTTAGGGGTTTGTAGGGGTTGTAGGGGGTTGTAGGGGTTTGTAGGGGTTGTAGGGGTTTGTAGGGGTTTGTAGGGGTTTTTAGGGGTTTGTAGGGGTTTTTAGGGGTTGTAGGGATTTGTAGGGGTTTGTAGGGGTTTGTAGGGGTTTGTATGGGTTGTAGGGGTTTGTAGGGGTTTGTAGGGGTTGTAGGGGTTTGTAGGGGTTGTAGGGGTTTGTAGGGGTTTGTAGGGAATGTAGGGGTTTTTAGGGGTTGTAGGGGTTTGTAGGGGTTTTTAGGGGTTGTAGGGGTTTGTAGGGGTTTGTAGGGGTTTTAGGGGTTGTAGGGGTTTGTAGGGGTTTGTAGGGGTTGTAGGGGTTGTAGGGGTTTGTAGGGGTTTGTAGGGTTTGTAGGGGTTGTAGGGGTTTGTAGGGGTTGGTAGGGGTTTGTAGGGGTTGGTAGGGGTTTGTAGGGGTTTTTTAGGGTCTTGTAAGATTAAGGGGTTCTAATTTATAACAACAGCTACAACAACCACACGCGAGCTGCATGCAGCTCGCGCCGCACGCAAAATCTAGTCTATATAATATAAAGCTGAATAACGGTGACTGACTGATTGACATATTTGTTCTCCTAGAAGGAGTCGGTTTAGGGGGGGGGGTATGTTTGGGAGAAGTTTAGGGGGGGTCAATCTCACCAGGAATTAGGCATTGACATTTCGAAAAAACCAAGATGACAGCTGTCAGATTTGACATCTCCTAAACGGTTACAGGTAGGGTTTTCAAAATGGGAGGGTAGAAAGAGGGGGGAAAAAAATTAAAAAAAATTGAAAAAAAAAAAAAAAAAAAAAGATGGCGGCTTCGGAATTTGACTTTGAATTTTACCGATTTTCATACTCCACTTTGGCGGGGTGCTTTGTTCTGGCAACATTGGCGTACGGTGAATCTGTTTTGCTTCAATAATTGCCAGTATCCTGTAGAATGACGTGTAAGTACGGCTTTTTCGAAATTCAAAATGGCGGACGCTGTGGCGGCCATTTTGTAAAAAGCAAAAATTTTCCAAATTTTCCAACCCGAAAATGACGCTGTTGGCAACACCCGAGCCGGACGACATGTATGGGGCGGTCGTGTAGAACGGTGAAGAGTGTTGCCTGGCGAGAAAATTTTCCCCATTTTTCGGGTAATTTCCGAGATTTTCCCCAAAAAGGTGAAAAGTAGAAATAACGATATTTTAAATCAAAATTTGATGTGGTATCGTTTAAAAGGTCCATGCGAATGACATTTGACCATTTTTGTCGCTTTCAATTTGGCAACACTGGGAAAAAGCAAACTTTTTAAGTTTTGGGCCCGACTCGGCTACTTTCCATATTTTTCTACTACGAAAGTTGCCATGCGTGAATTCAGAGTATGCACAAGTGTTGCCACTGAACTGCTCCATATTAGGTATTTTATTCGTTTTTTCGAAATTCAAAATGGCGGACGCTGTGGCGGCCATTTTGTAAATAGACGAAATTTTCTGAATTTTACAACTGGAAAATGAGGCTGTTGGCAACACCCGAGCCGGAAGACTTGTATGGGGCGGTTGTGTAGAACAGTAAAGAGTGTTGCCTGGCAAGAAAATTTTCCCCATTTTTCGGGTAATTTCCAAGATTTTCCCCAAAAAAGTGAAAATTAGAAATATTGACATTTTGAATCAAAATTTGATGTGGTATCGTTGAAAAGGTCCATGCGAATGTCATTTGACCATTTTTGTCCCCGTCAGCTGGCAAAACTGGAATCAGGCGAACTTTTTTTATTTTTGCGCCCGACTCGGCTACTTTCCTTATTTTTCCACTACGAAAGTTGCCATGCGCAACTTCCAAGTATGCACAAGTGTTGCCACTGAACTGCTCCATATGGGAAAATTATTGGTTTTTCGAAATTCAAAATGGCGGACGCTGTGGCGGCCATTTTGTAAAAAGACGAAATTTTCAAAATTTTCCAAGTGAAAAATGAGGCTGTTGGCAACACCCGAGCTGGACGACTTGTATGGGGCCATTGTGTAAAACGATGAAAAGTGTTGCCTGGTGAAAAAAAAATCCCCATTTTCTGGGTATTTTCCGAGATTTTCCCCAAAAAACTGAAAATAAAAAAAAATACAATTTGAATCAAAATTTGATGAGGTGTCGTTAAGGAGGTCCATGCGAATGACATTTGACCAGTTTGGTCGCTCTGAGCTGGCAACACTGGGAGCAGGCAAAGGTGTTATTTTTGGGCCCAATTCGGCTACTTTCATTTTTTTTCCACTACGAAAGTTGCCATGCGCAAATTCTGAGTATTCACAAGTGTTGCCACTGAACTGTTCCATCTTGGAAATTCTATTAGTTTTTTCGAAATTCAAAATGGCGGACGCTGTGGCGGGCATTTTGTAAAAAGACGAAATTTTCAAAATTTTCTAACCCGAAAATGACGCTGTTGGCAACACCCGAGCCGGACGACTTGTATGGGGCCATTGTGTAAAACAATGAAAAATGTTGCCTGGTGAAAAAAAATTCCCCATTTTCCGGGTATTTTCCGAGATTTTCCATAAAATGTAAAAAAAAAAAAAATGGTATTTTGAATCAAAATTTGATGTAGACTTGAAGGAGAGGACCATGAGAGTGACTTTTGACTATTTTGGTTGCATTGAGTTGGCAACACTGGGAGCATGCGAGTAGTGAAATTTTCGGGTCCGACTCGGCTACGAGCTCAAGTTTCCTTTTACCAATGTTGCCATATGGCAATTCTGTTTATGCAGAAATGTGGCCAGTGCCCTGCTTAATCTTTGACATTCTATTCGTTTTTTCAAAATAAAAGATGGCGGACGCTGTGGCGGCCATTTTGTAAAAAGATGAAATTTTCTGAATTTTACAACTGGAAAATGAGGCTTTTGGCAACACCCGAGCTGGACAACTTGTATGGAGCCGTTGTGTAAAACGATGAAAAGTGTTGCCTGGTTAAAAAAAAATCCCCATTTTTCGGGTATTTTCCGAGATTTTCCATAAAATGTAAAAAAAAAAAAATGGTATTTTGAATCAAAATTTGATGTTGACTTGAAGAAGAGGACCATGTGAGTGACTTTTGACTATTTTGGTTGCAGTGAGTTGGCAACACTGGGAGCATGCGAGTAGTGAAATTTTCGGGTCCGACTCGGCTACGAGTTCAAGTTTCCTTCTACCAAAGTTGCCATATGGCAATTCTGTTTATGCAGAAATGTTGCCAGTGCACTGCTTCATCTTTAATATTCTATTCGTTTTTTCAAAATAAAAGATGGCGGTCGCTGTGGCGGCCATTTTGTAAAAATATGAAATTTTCCAAATTTTCCAAGTGAAAAATGAGGCTGTTGGCAACTCCCGAGCCGGACAACTTGTATGAGGCGGTTGTTTAGAATGACAAAAAGTGTTGCCTGGTGAAAGAAAAATCACCATTTTCCGGGAATTTTCCGAGATTTTCCGCAAAAACATGAAAATAATATAAATTATGACAGTATGGATTACAATTTGATGCGGTATTGCAGAGGAAATCCATACTGAACCGTTACCAGTATCAAGAGCTGTTTCCCGGTCAAAACGATTTCCTCCATTTATTGAGTAATAACAATATAAAAAAAGTTGGAATTTCAATTCAGAAATTTGACTTTGAGATTTTTTTTTTGTTTTATTACCACGCGAGCTGCTTGCAGCTCGCGCCTCAATGAAAAATATCGAACAAAAAACAAACAAATTACCTACACAAAAAAAAAATCTAATCACATGCCATAGTATACACAGGTCCTCGGTAGGTTGTTAGGTTTTTTTTTTTATACTATTTCATAGTTTTTGCACGCAAAAAAACTTCTAATCAAATGCCATAGTATGTAGAGGTTGTAGGGGTCAAAGGGGTTTGTAGGGGTTTGTAGGGGTTTGTAGGGGTTTGTAAGGGTTGTAGGGGTTTGTAGGGGTTGTAGGGGATTTTAGGGGTTTGTAGGGGTTGTAGGGGTTTTTAGGGGTTGTAGGGGTTTGTAGGGGTTTGTAGGGGTTTGTAGGGGTTTGTAGGGGTTGTAGGGGTTTGTAGGGGTTTGTAGGGATTTTAAGGGGTTTCTAGGGGTTGTAGGGGTTTGTAGGGGTTTCTAGGGGTTGTAGGGGTTGTAGGGGTTTGTAGGGGTTTGTAGGGGTTTGTAGGGGTTTTTAGGGGTTGTAGGGGTTTTTAGGGGTTTGTAGGGGTTTGTAGGGGTTTTTAGGGGATGTAGGGGTTTTTAGGGGTTTGTAGGGGTTTGTAGGGATTTTTAGGGGTTGTAGGGGTTTGTAGGGGTTTGTAGGGGTTGTAGGGGTTTCTAGGGGTTGTAGGGGTTTGTAGGGGTTTGTAGGGGTTTTTAGGGGTTTGTAGGGGTTCGTAGGGGTTTGTAGGGGTTGTAGGGGTTTGTAGGGGTTTGTAGGGGTTGTAGGGGTTTGTAGGGGTTGTAGGGGTTTGTAGGGGTTTGTAGGGGTTTGTAGGGGTTGTAGGGGTTTGTAGGGGTTTGTAGGGGTTTGTAGGGGTTTGTAGGGGTTTGTAGGTTTGTAGGGGTTTGTAGGGGTTGTAGTGGTTTTTAGGGGTTTGTAGGGGTTTGTAGGGGTTGTAGGGGTTTTTAGGGGTTTGTAGGGGTTTGTAGGGGTTTGTAGGGGTTGTAGGGGTTTGTAGGGGTTGTAGGGGTTTGTAGGGGTTTGTAGGGGTTTTTAGGGGTTGTAGGGGTTTGTAGGGGTTTGTAGGGGTTGTAGGGGTTTGTTGGGGTTTGTAGGGGTTTTTAGGGGTTTTTAGGGGTTGTAGGGGTTTGTAGGGGTTTGTAGGGATTTTTAGGGGTTTCTAGGGGTTGTAGGGGTTTGTAGGGGTTTCTAGGGGTTGTAGGGGTTTGTAGGGGTTTGTAGGGGGTTGTAGGGGTTTCTAGGGGTTGTAGGGGTTTGTAGGGGTTTGTAGGGGTTGTAGGGGTTTTTAGGGGTTTGTAGGGGTTTGTAGGGGTTTGTAGGGGTTGTAGGGGTTTGTAGGGGTTGTAGGGGTTTGTAGGGGTTTGTAGGGGTTTTTAGGGGTTGTAGGGGTTTGTAGGGGTTTGTAGGGATTTTTAGGGGTTTCTAGGGGTTGTAGGGGTTTGTAGGGGTTTCTAGGGGTTGTAGGGGTTGTAGGGGTTTGTAGGGGTTTGTAGGGGTTTGTAGGGGTTTGTAGGGGTTTTTAGGGGTTGTAGGGGTTTTTAGGGGTTTGTAGGGGTTTGTAGGGGTTTTTAGGGGATGTAGGGGTTTTTAGGGGTTTGTAGGGGTTTGTAGGGATTTTTAGGGGTTGTAGGGGTTTGTAGGGGTTTGTAGGGGTTGTAGGGGTTTCTAGGGGTTGTAGGGGTTTGTAGGGGTTTGTAGGGGTTTTTAGGGGTTTGTAGGGGTTCGTAGGGGTTTGTAGGGGTTGTAGGGGTTTGTAGGGGTTTGTAGGGGTTTGTAGGGGTTTGTAGGTTTGTAGGGGTTTGTAGGGGTTTGTAGGGGTTTGTAGGTTTGTAGGGGTTTGTAGGGGTTTGTAGGTTTGTAGGGGTTTGTAGGGGTTGTAGTGGTTTTTAGGGGTTTGTAGGGGTTTGTAGGGGTTTTTAGGGGTTTGTAGGGGTTTGTAGGGGTTTGTAGGGGTTGTAGGGGTTTGTAGGGGTTGTAGGGGTTTGTAGGGGTTTGTAGGGGTTTTTAGGGGTTGTAGGGGTTTGTAGGGGTTTGTAGGGGTTGTAGGGGTTTGTTGGGGTTTGTAGGGGTTTTTAGGGGTTTTTAGGGGTTGTAGGGGTTTGTAGGGGTTTGTAGGGGTTGTAGGGGTTGTAGGGGTTTGTAGGGGTTTGTAGGGGGTTGTAGGGGTTTCTAGGGGTTGTAGGGGTTTGTAGGGGTTTTTAGGGGTTGTAGGGGTTTTTAGGGGTTTGTAGGGGTTTGTAGGGGTTTTTAGGGGTTGTAGGGGTTTTTAGGGGTTTGTAGGGGTTTGTAGGGATTTTTAGGGGTTGTAGGGGTTTGTAGGGGTTTGTAGGGGTTGTAGGGGTTTGTAGGGGTTTGTAGGGGTTTTTAGGGGTTGTAGGGGTTTGTAGGGGTTTGTAGGGGTTTGTAGGGGTTGTAGGGGTTTGTTGGGGTATGTAGGGGTTTTTAGGGGTTTTTAGGGGTTGTAGGGGTTTGTAGGGATTTTTAGGGGTTTCTAGGGGTTGTAGGGGTTTGTAGGGGTTTGTAGGGGTTTCTAGGGGTTGTAGGGGTTTGTAGGGGTTTGTAGGGGGTTGTAGGGGTTTCTAGGGGTTGTAGGGGTTTGTAGGGGTTTGTAGGGGTTTGTAGGGGTTGTAGGGGTTTGTAGGGGTTTGTAGGGGTTTGTAGGGGTTGTAGGGGTTTGTAGGGGTTGTAGGGGTTTGTAGGGGTTTGTAGGGGTTTTTAGGGGTTGTAGGGGTTTGTAGGGGTTTGTAGGGGTTTGTAGGTTTGTAGGGGTTTGTAGGGGTTTGTAGGGGTTGTAGTGGTTTTTAGGGGTTTGTAGGGGTTTGTAGGGGTTGTAGGGGTTTTTAGGGGTTTGTAGGGGTTTGTAGGGGTTGTAGGGGTTTGTATGGGTTGTAGGGGTTTGTAGGGGTTTGTAGGGGTTTGTAGGGGTTTTTAGGGGTTGTAGGGGTTTGTAGGGGTTTGTAGGGGTTTGTAGGGGTTTGTTGGGATTTGTAGGGGTTTTTAGGGGTTTTTAGGGGTTGTAGGGGTTTGTAGGGGTTTGTAGGGATTTTTAGGGGTTTCTAGGGGTTGTAGGGGTTTGTAGGGGTTTGTAGGGGTTTCTAGGGGTTGTAGGGGTTGTAGGGGTTTGTAGGGGTTTGTAGGGGTTTGTAGGGGTTTGTAGGGGTTTGTAGGGGTTTTTAGGGGTTGTAGGGGTTTTTAGGGGTTTGTAGGGGTTTGTAGGGGTTTTTAGGGGTTGTAGGGGTTTTTAGGGGTTTGTAGGGGTTTGTAGGGATTTTTAGGGGTTGTAGGGGATTGTAGGGGTTTGTAGGGGTTGTAGGGGTTTCTAGGGGTTGTAGGGGTTTGTAGGGGTTTTTAGGGGTTTGTAGGGGTTTTTAGGGGTTTTTAGAGGTTTGTAGGGGTTTGTAGGGGTTTGTAGGGGTTGTAGGGGTTTGTAGGGGTTGTAGGGGTTGTAGGGGTTTGTAGGGGTTTGTAGGGGTTTTTAGGGATTGTAGGGGTTTGTAGGGGTTTGTAGGGGTTTGTAGGGGTTTGTAGGGGTTGTAGGGGTTTGTAGGGGTTGTAGGGGTTTGTAGGGGTTGTAGGGGTTTGTAGAGAATGTAGGGGTTTTTAGGGGTTGTAGGGGTTTGTAGGGGTTTTTAGGGGTTGTAGGGGTTTGTAGGGGTTTGTAGGGGTTTTAGGGGTTGTAGGGGTTTGTAGGGGTTTGTAGGGGTTTGTAGGGGTTTGTAGGGGTTTGTAGGGGTTTGTAGGGTTTGTAGGGGTTGTAGGGGTTTGTAGGGGTTTGTAGGGGTTTGTAGGGGTTGTAGGGGTTTGTAGGTTTGTAGGGTTTGTAGGGTTTGTAGGGGTTTGTAGGGGTTTGTAGGGGTTTTTAGGGGTTGTAGGAGTTTGTAGTGGTTTGTAGGGGTTTGTAGGGGTTTTTAGGGGTTTGTAGGGGTTGTAGGGGTTTGTAGGGGTTTGTAGGGGTTTGTAGGGGTTTGTAGGGGTTTTTAGGGGTTGTAGGGGTTTGTAGGGGTTTGTAGGGGTTTGTAGGGGTTTTTAGGGGTTTGTAGGGGTTAGTAGGGACAAGTAGGGGTTTGTTACAATTACAACAGCAACAAAACCACACGCGAGCTGCATGCAGCTCGCGCCGCACGCAAAATCTAGTCAATATACTATAAAGCTAAATTACGGTGACTCACTGATTGACATGATTGTTCTCCTAGAAGGAGTCGTTTTAGGGGTGGGGTGTGTTTGGGGGAAGTTTAAGTTGGCCGAATCGGAGCAGAAGTGTCGGAGCCGAATTTCGAAAAATCCAAAATGGCCGCCTTCGGCAATCGTATCTCCGCGACGGTGGCAGCTGGAAACCTCGGAGATGGCTCGAACGAAAGAGGGTGTCGAGAAATTAAAAAAAAAATGTTGAAAAAAAAAAAAAACAAGATGGCCGCCCCGGAATCGGCGTTCGAAATTCGGCCGTTTTCAGACCCCACTTTGGAGAGTTACATTGTTCTACCGAATTTGCTGCATGGCAAAACTGCTGATGCAGAAACGTTGCCAGCATCCTGTAGTATGTGGAAAAACTATCAGCTGTCAAAAAATAAAGATGGCGGATGGCGCGGCGGCCATCTTGTGAAATGATCAAATTCGGGCAATTTTTAAAGCGAAAAATGGGACTGATGGCAACACCTGAGCGGGATGTTTCGTATGAGGCGGTCGTGTGGAACGATAAAAAGATTTTTTTGGTAAAAAAAAACTCCCAATTTTTCGGGTAATTTCGGAGATTTTACCCGAAAACATGAAAAGTAGAAATAATGACATTTCGAATCAAAATTTGATGTAACATCGAAGAGGAGGTCCATGCGAATGAGTTTTGACCATTTTAGTCGCTTCGAGTTGGCAACACTGGGCGCGAGCGATGTTCGAATTTTTGGGTCAGACCCTACTAACTCAAAAGTCTTTGTTCTACCGAATTCAAAGTATGAAAAAACTGATGATGCAGAAACATTGCCAGTATCCTGTAGTATATAGGAAAACCTTGACTTGTCAGAAATTCAAGATGGCGGACGGTGTAGCCACCTCTTTGTGAAATTGAACAGTTTAAAAATGAAAAAATCGGCTGTTGGCAACACCTGAGCGGGATGGTTTGTATGGAACGAATGTAGGCCAGGTAGTAAGGTGTTGCAAGAAAAAAAAAAACTCCCCACTTTTCGGGTAATTTCGGAGATTTTACCCAAAAAACGTGAACCCTATAAATAATGACATTTCTAATCAAAATTTTGTGTAGTATCAAAGAACAGGTCCATACAAACTACTTTTGACTATTTTCGTTGCTTCGAGTTGGCAACACTGGGCGCGAGCGATGTTCGAATTTTTGGTCAGACTCTACTTTGAGGAGTTACTTTGTTCTACCGAATTCGCCGGATGAAAAAACTGATGATGCAGAAACATTGGTAGTATCCTGTAGTATATAGAAAAATTGCCACTTGTCAGAAATTCAAGATGGCGGATGGTGTAGCCAACTCTTAAAGTTGCCAATTTTCAAGTCGAAATAAATGACATATAGCTACATCTGAGCGGGGTGACTTGTATGGAGGATTTGTGTAGAATGATGAAAAGTGTTGCCTGGTATAGTTTTTTAAATTTTTTGTTCAAAAATTTTTTTTTGTAAATTTTTTTTTTAACCCCTTGGAAACCAACAGCCAGACGCGAGCTGCTTGCAGCTCACGCACCTTCTCCCCAAAAAGGACTCTGACAAATTTTGAAGGAATAAAGACTTGGAGAAATTTTGATGAAAATTTTTTTGATGAAATTTTTTTGTTCAAAATTTTTTTTTTGGAAATTTTTTTTTTAACCCCTTTGAAACCAACAGCCAGACGCGAGCTGCTTGCAGCTCGCGCACCTTTTCCCTCAAAAGGACTCTGAAAAATGTTGAATGAAAAAAGACTTAGAGAAATTTTGATGAAAATTTTTTTGATTAAATTTTTTTGTTCAAAATTTTTTTTTTAATTTTTTTTTTTAACCCCTTTGAAACCATCAGCCAGACGCGAGCTGCTTGCAGCTCGCGCACCTATTCCCTCAAAAGGACTCTGAAAAATGTTGAATGAAAAAAGACTTAGAGAAATTTTGATGAAAATTTTTTTAATGAAATTTTTTTGTTCAAAATTTTTTTTTGAAAATTTTTTTTTTTTTCCCCTTTGAAACCAACAGCCAGACGCGAGCTGCTTGCAGCTCGCGCACCTTCTCCCTCAAAAGGACTCTGAAAAATGTTGAATGAAAAAAGACTTAGAGAAATTTTGATGAAAATTTTTTTAATGAAATTTTTTTGTTCAAAATTTTTTTTTGAAATTTTTTTTTTTAAACCCTTTGAAACCAACAGCCAGACGCGAGCTGCTTGCAGCTCGCGCACCTATTCCCTCAAAAGGACTCTGAAAAATGTTGAATGAAAAATGACTTAGAGAAATTTTGATGAAAATTTTTTTAATGAAATTTTTTTGTTCAAAATTTTTTTTTTTTTAATTTTTTTTTTAACCCCTTAGAAACCAACAGCCAGACGCGAGCTGCTTGCAGCTCGCGCACCTTATCCCTCAAAAGGACTCTGAAAAATTTTGAACTAAAAAAGACTTGTAGAAATTTTGTCGAAATATTTTTTTTTTATTTTTTTTTAACCCCTTGCGAACCAACAGCCAGACGCGAGCTGCTTGCAGCTCGCGCACCTTCTCCCTCAAAAGGACTCTGAAAAATTTTGAATGAAAAAATATCTTTGTTGGAAAAAGACTTAGTAAAATTTTGTCAAAATATTTTTTTTAATTTTTTTTTTAACCCCTTGGAAACCAACAGCCAGACGCGAGCTGCTTGCAGCTCGCGCACCTTCTCCCCCAAAAGGACTCTGAAAAATTTTGAACGAAAAAAGACTTAGAGAAATTTTATTCGAAAAAGTTTTTGTCGAAATTGTTTTTTTTGATTTTTTTTTTAACCCCTTGTAAGCCAGCAGCAACACGCGAGCTGCTTGCAGCTCGCGCACCACGCTCCATCTAGTCTATATATTATAAAGCTAAATAACGGTGACTGATTGACATATTTGTTCTCCTAGAAGGAGTCGGTTTAGGGGGGGGGTTTGTTTGGGGGAAGTTTAGGGGGGGTAAAAGTGAACAGAAGTGTCGGATTCGAATTTTGAATTTTTCGAAATGACAGCTGTCAGATTTGACAGCTCCCAAGCGGTTATAGGTAGGGTTTTCTAAAGTGGTAGAACCGATAGAAGGGGGGAAAAATTTAAAAAAAAATTTAAAAAAAAAAAAAAAAACAAGATGGCGGCTCCGGAATTGGACATTGAAAATTTGCCATTTTCAGACTCCACTTTGGCGGGGTGCTTTGTTCTGGCAACATTGGCGTACGGTGAATCTGTTTTGCTTCAATAGTTGCCAGTATCCTGTAGAATGACGTGTTAGTACGACTTTTTCGAAATTCAAAATGGCGGACGCTGTGGCGGCCATTTTGTAAAAAGCAAAAATTTTCCAAATTTTCCAACCCAAAAATGACGCTGTTGGCAACACCCGAGCCTGAAGACTTGTATCGGGCGGTTTTGTAGAACGGTGAAGAGTGTTGCCTGGCGAGAAAATTTTCCCCATTTTTCGGGTAATTTCCGAGATTTTCCCCAAAAAGGTGAAAAGTAGAAATAATGACATTTTAAATCAAAATTTGATGCAGTATCGTTGAAAAGGTCCATGCGAATGACATTTGACCATTTTTGTCGCTTTCAATTTGGCAACACTGGGAAAAAGCAAACTTTTTAAGTTTTGGGCCCGACTCGGCTACTTTCCATATTTTTCCTCTACGAAAGTTGCCATGCGTGAATTCGGAGTATGCACAAGTGTTGCCACTGAACTGCTCCATATTAGGTATTTTATTCATTTTTTCGAAATTCAAAATGGCGGACGCTGTGGCGGCCATTTTGTAAAAAGCAAAAATTTTCCAAATTTTCCAACCCGAAAATGACGCTGTTGGCAACACCCGAGCCTGAAAATTTGTATGGGGCGGTTGTGTAGAACGGTAAAGAGTATTGCCTGGCGAGAAAATTTTCCCCATTTTTCGGGTAATTTCCGAGATTTTCCCCAAAAATGTGAAAATTAGAAATATTTACATTTTGAATCAAAATTTGATGTGGTATCGTTGAAAAGGTCCATGCGAATGACATTTGACCATTTTTGTCCCCGTCAGCTAGCAACACTGGAATCAGGCGAACTTTTTTTATTTTTGCGCCCGACTCGGCTACTATCCTTATTTTTCCACTACGAAAGTTGCCATACGCAAATTCCGAGTATGCACAAGTGTTGCCACTGAACTGCTCCATATGGGAAAATTATTGGTTTTTCGAAATTCAAAATGGCGGACGCTGTGGCGGCCATTTTGTAAAAAGACGAAATTTTCAAAATTTTCCAAGTGAAAAATGAGGCTGTTGGCAACACCCGAGCCGGATGACTTGTATGGGGCCATTGTGTAAAACGATAAAAAGTGTTGCTTGGTTTTAAAAAAAACCCCATTTTCCGGGTATTTTCCGAGATTTTCCATAAAATGTAAAAAAAAAAAAAAATGGTATTTTGAATCAAAATTTGATGTAGACTTGAAGGAGAGGACCATGAGAGTGACTTTTGACTATTTTGGTTGCATTGAGTTGGCAACACTGGGAGCATGCGAGTAGTGAAATTTTCAGGTCCGACTCGGCTACGAGCTCAAGTTTCCTTTTACCAATGTTGCCATATGGCAATTCTGTTTATGCAGAAATGTGGCCAGTGCCCTGCTTAATCTTTGACATTCTATTCGTTTTTTCAAAATAAAAGATGGCGGACGCTGTGGCGGCCATTTTGTAAAAAGATGAAATTTTCTGAATTTTACAACTGGAAAATGAGGCTTTTGGCAACACCCGAGCTGGACAACTTGTATGGAGCCGTTGTGTAAAACGATGAAAAGTGTTGCCTGGTTAAAAAAAAATCCCCATTTTTCGGGTATTTTCCGAGATTTTCCATAAAATGTAAAAAAAAAAAAAATGGTATTTTGAATCAAAATTTGATGTTGACTTGAAGAAGAGGACCATGTGAGTGACTTTTGACTATTTTGGTTGCAGTGAGTTGGCAACACTGGGAGCATGCGAGTAGTGAAATTTTCGGGTCCGACTCGGCTACGAGTTCAAGTTTCCTTCTACCAAAGTTGCCATATGGCAATTCTGTTTATGCAGAAATGTTGCCAGTGCACTGCTTCATCTTTAATATTCTATTCGTTTTTTCAAAATAAAAGATGGCGGTCGCTGTGGCGGCCATTTTGTAAAAATATGAAATTTTCCAAATTTTCCAAGTGAAAAATGAGGCTGTTGGCAACTCCCGAGCCGGACAACTTGTATGAGGCGGTTGTTTAGAATGACAAAAAGTGTTGCCTGGTGAAAGAAAAATCACCATTTTCCGGGTATTTTCCGAGATTTTCCGCAAAAACATGAAAATAATATAAATTATGACAGTATGGATTACAATTTGATGCGGTATTGCAGAGGAAATCCATACTGAACCGTTACCAGTATCAAGAGCTGTTTCCCGGTCAAAACGATTTCCTCCATTTATTGAGTAATAACAATATAAAAAAAGTTGGAATTTCAATTCAGAAATTTGACTTTGAGATTTTTTTTTTGTTTTATTACCACGCGAGCTGCTTGCAGCTCGCGCCTCAATGAAAAATATCGAACAAAAAACAAACAAATTATCTACACAAAAAAAAATCTAATCACATGCCATAGTATACACAGGTCCTCGGTAGGTTGTTAGGTTTTTTTTTTTATACTATTTCATAGTTTTTGCACGCAAAAAAACTTCTAATCAAATGCCATAGTATGTAGAGGTTGTAGGGGTTTAAAGGGGTTTGTAGGGGTTTGTAGGGGTTGTAGGGGTTTGTAGGGGTTTGTAGGGGTTGTAGGGGTTTGTAGGGGTTGTAGGGGTTTTTAGGGGTTTGTAGGGGTTGTAGGGGTTTGTAGGGGTTGTAGGGGTTCTAGGGGTTGTAGGGGTTTGTAGGGGTTTGTAGGGATTTGTAGGGGTTTGTAGGGGTTGTAGGGGTTTGTAGGGGTTTGTAGGGGTTGTAGGGGTTTGTAGGGGTTTTTAGGGGTTGTAGGGGTTTGTAGGGGTTTGTAGGGGTTGTGGGGGTTTGTAGGGGTTTTTAGGGGTTTGTAGGGGTTTGTAGGGGTTGTAGGGGTTTGTAGGGGTTTGTAGGGGTTTGTAGGGGTTGTGGGGGTTTGTAGGGGTTTTTAGGGGTTTGTAGGGGTTTGTAGGGGTTGTAGGGGTTTGTAGGGGTTTGTAGGGGTTTGTAGGGGTTTGTAGGTTTGTAGGGGTTTGTAGGGGTTTGTAGGTTTGTAGGGGTTTGTAGGGGTTGTAGTGGTTTTTAGGGGTTTGTAGGGGTTTGTAGGGGTTTGTAGGGGTTGTAGGGGTTTGTAGGGGTTGTAGGGGTTTGTAGGGGTTTGTAGGGGTTTGTAGGGGTTTGTAGGGGTTTGTAGGGGTTTGTAGGGGTTGTAGGGGTTTGTTGGGGTTTGTAGGGGTTTTTAGGGGTTTTTAGGGGTTGTAGGGGTTTGTAGGGGTTTTTAGGAGTTGTAGGGGTTTGTAGGGGTTTGTAGGGGTTTGTAGGTTTGTAGGGGTTTGTAGGGGTTTGTAGGTTTGTAGGGGTTTGTAGGGGTTGTAGTGGTTTTTAGGGGTTTGTAGGGGTTTGTAGGGGTTGTAGGGGTTTTTAGGGGTTTGTAGGGGTTTGTAGGGGTTTGTAGGGGTTGTAGGGGTTTGTAGGGGTTGTAGGGGTTTGTAGGGGTTTGTAGGGGTTTGTAGGGGTTTGTAGGGGTTGTAGGGGTTTGTAGGGGTTTGTTGGGGTTTGTAGGGGTTTTTAGGGGTTTTTAGGGGTTGTAGGGGTTTGTAGGGGTTTGTAGGGATTTTTAGGGGTTTCTAGGGGTTGTAGGGGTTTGTAGGGGTTTGTAGGGGTTTGTAGGGGTTTCTAGGGGTTGTAGGGGTTGTAGGGGTTTGTAGGGGTTTGTAGGGGTTTGTAGGGGTTTGTAGGGGTTTGTAGGGGTTTTTAGGGGTTGTAGGGGTTTTTAGGGGTTTGTAGGGGTTTTTAGGGGTTGTAGGGGTTTTTAGGGGTTTGTAGGGGTTTGTAGGGATTTTTAGGGGTTGTAGGGGTTTGTAGGGGTTTGTAGGGGTTGTAGGGGTTTCTAGGGGTTGTAGGGGTTTGTAGGGGTTTGTAGGGGTTTTTAGGGGTTTGTAGGGGTTTGTAGGGGTTTTTAGGGGTTTTTAGGGGTTTGTAGGGGTTTGTAGGGGTTTGTAGGGGTTGTAGGGGTTTGTAGGGGTTGTAGGGGTTGTAGGGGTTTGTAGGGGTTTGTAGGGGTTTGTAGGGGTTTTTAGGGGTTGTAGGGGTTTGTAGGGGTTTGTAGGGGTTTGTAGGGGTTTGTAGGGGTTGTAGGGGTTTGTAGGGGTTTGTAGGGGTTTTTAGGGGTTTGTAGGGGTTTGTAGGGGTTTGTAGGGGTTGTAGGGGTTTGTAGGGGTTGTAGGGGTTTGTAGGGGTTTGTAGGGGTTTGTAGGGGTTTTTAGGGGTTGTAGGGGTTTGTAGGGGTTTGTAGGGGTTTGTAGGGGTTTGTAGGGGTTGTAGGGGTTTGTAGGGGTTGTAGGGGTTTGTAGGGGTTGTAGGGGTTTGTAGGGAATGTAGGGGTTTTTAGGGGTTGTAGGGGTTTGTAGGGGTTTTTAGGGGTTGTAGGGGTTTGTAGGGGTTTGTAGGGGTTTTAGGGGTTGTAGGGGTTTGTAGGTGTTTGTAGGGGTTTGTAGGGGTATTAGGGGTTGTAGGGGTTTGTAGGGGTTTGTAGGGGTTTGTAGGGGTTTTTAGGGGTTGTAGGGGTTTGTAGGGGTTTGTAGGGGTTTGTAGGGGTTTGTAGGGGTTGTAGGGGTTTGTAGGGGTTGTAGGGGTTTGTAGGGGTTGTAGGGGTTTTTAGGGGTTTGTAGGGTTTAGTAGGGACAAGTAGGGGTTCTAATTAATAACAACAGCTACAACAACCACACGCGAGCTGCATGCAGCTCGCGCCGCACGCAAAATCTAGTCTATATATTATAAAGCTAAATAACGGTGACTGATTGACATATTTGTTCTCCTAGAAGGAGTCGGTTTAGGGGGGGGGTTTGTATGGGGGAAGTTTAGGGGGGGTAAAAGTGAACAGAAGTGTCGGATTCGAATTTTGAATTTTTCGAAATGACAGCTGTCAGATTTGACAGCTCCCAAGCGGTGCTAGGTAGGGTTTTCAAAAGTGGTGCATCCTATAGAGGAGCAGGAAAAATTAAAAAAAAAAATAAAAAAAAAAAAAAAAACATAATGGCGACGTGGGAATAGCTCTTTGAAATTTTGCCATTTTCAGACTCCACTTTGGCGGGGTGCTTTGTTCTGGCAACATTGGCGTACGGTGAATCTGTTTTGCTTCAATAATTGCCAGTATCCTGTAGAATGACGTGTAAGTACGGCTTTTTCGAAATTCAAAATGGCGGACGCTGTGGCGGCCATTTTGTAAAAAGCAAAAATTTTCCAAATTTTCCAACCCAAAAATGACGCTGTTGGCAACACCCGAGCCTGAAGACTTGTATCGGGCGGTTGTGTAGAACGGTGAAGAGTGTTGCCTGGCGAGAAAATTTTCCCCATTTTTCGGGTAATTTCCGAGATTTTCCCCAAAAAGGTGAAAAGTAGAAATAATGACATTTTAAATCAAAATTTGATGCAGTATCGTTGAAAAGGTCCATGCGAATGACATTTGACCATTTTTGTCGCTTTCAATTTGGCAACACTGGGAAAAAGCAAACTTTTTAAGTTTTGGGCCCGACTCGGCTACTTTCCATATTTTTCCTCTACGAAAGTTGCCATGCGTGAATTCGGAGTATGCACAAGTGTTGCCACTGAACTGCTCCATATTAGGTATTTTATTCATTTTTTCGAAATTCAAAATGGCGGACGCTGTGGCGGCCATTTTGTAAAAAGCAAAAATTTTCCAAATTTTCCAACCCGAAAATGACGCTGTTGGCAACACCCGAGCCTGAAAATTTGTATGGGGCGGTTGTGTAGAACGGTAAAGAGTATTGCCTGGCGAGAAAAATTTCCCCATTTTTCGGGTAATTTCCGAGATTTTCCCCAAAAATGTGAAAATTAGAAATATTTACATTTTGAATCAAAATTTGATGTGGTATCGTTGAAAAGGTCCATGCGAATGACATTTGACCATTTTTGTCCCCGTCAGCTAGCAACACTGGAATCAGGCGAACTTTTTTTATTTTTGCGCCCGACTTGGCTACTTTCCTTATTTTTCCACTACGAAAGTTGCCATACGCAAATTCCGAGTATGCACAAATGTTGCCACTGAACTGCTCCATATGGGAAAATTATTGGTTTTTCGAAATTCAAAATGGCGGACGCTGTGGCGGCCATTTTGTAAAAAGACGAAATTTTCAAAATTTTCCAAGTGAAAAATGAGGCTGTTGGCAACACCCGAGCCGGATGACTTGTATTGGGCCATTGTGTAAAACGATAGAAAGTGTTGCCTGGTTTTAAAAAAAACCCCATTTTCCGGGTATTTTCCGAGATTTTCCATAAAATGTAAAAAAAAAAAAAAATGGTATTTTGAATCAAAATTTGATGTAGACTTGAAGGAGAGGACCATGAGAGTGACTTTTGACTATTTTGGTTGCATTGAGTTGGCAACACTGGGAGCATGCGAGTAGTGAAATTTTCGGGTCCGACTCGGCTACGAGCTCAAGTTTCCTTTTACCAATGTTGCCATATGGCAATTCTGTTTATGCAGAAATGTGGCCAGTGCCCTGCTTAATCTTTGACATTCTATTCGTTTTTTCAAAATAAAAGATGGCGGACGCTGTGGCGGCCATTTTGTAAAAAGATGAAATTTTCTGAATTTTACAACTGGAAAATGAGGCTTTTGGCAACACCCGAGCTGGACAACTTGTATGGAGCCGTTGTGTAAAACGATGAAAAGTGTTGCCTGGTTAAAAAAAAATCCCCATTTTTCGGGTATTTTCCGAGATTTTCCATAAAATGTAAAAAAAAAAAAAATGGTATTTTGAATCAAAATTTGATGTTGACTTGAAGAAGAGGACCATGTGAGTGACTTTTGACTATTTTGGTTGCAGTGAGTTGGCAACACTGGGAGCATGCGAGTAGTGAAATTTTCGGGTCCGACTCGGCTACGAGTTCAAGTTTCCTTCTACCAAAGTTGCCATATGGCAATTCTGTTTATGCAGAAATGTTGCCAGTGCACTGCTTCATCTTTAATATTCTATTCGTTTTTTCAAAATAAAAGATGGCGGTCGCTGTGGCGGCCATTTTGTAAAAATATGAAATTTTCCAAATTTTCCAAGTGAAAAATGAGGCTGTTGGCAACTCCCGAGCCGGACAACTTGTATGAGGCGGTTGTTTAGAATGACAAAAAGTGTTGCCTGGTGAAAGAAAAATCACCATTTTCCGGGTATTTTCCGAGATTTTCCGCAAAAACATGAAAATAATATAAATTATGACAGTATGGATTACAATTTGATGCGGTATTGCAGAGGAAATCCATACTGAACCGTTACCAGTATCAAGAGCTGTTTCCCGGTCAAAACGATTTCCTCCATTTATTGAGTAATAACAATATAAAACAAGTTGGAATTTCAATTCAGAAATTTGACTTTGAGATTTTTTTTTTGTTTTATTACCACGCGAGCTGCTTGCAGCTCGCGCCTCAATGAAAATTATCGAACAAAAAACAAACAAATTATCTACACAAAAAAAAATCTAATCACATGCCATAGTATACACAGGTCCTCGGTAGGTTGTTAGGTTTTTTTTTTTATACTATTTCATAGTTTTTGCACGCAAAAAAACTTCTAATCAAATGCCATAGTATGTAGAGGTTGTAGGGGTTTAAAGGGGTTTGTAGGGGTTTGTAGGGGTTGTAGGGGTTTGTAGGGGTTGTAGGGGTTTGTAGGGGTTTGTAGGGGTTTGTAGGGGTTTGTAGGGGTTTGTAGGGGTTGTAGGGGTTGTAGGGGTTTGTAGGGGTTTGTAGGGGTTGTAGGGGTTTGTAGGGGTTGTAGGGGTTTGTAGGGGTTTGTAGGGGTTGTAGGGGTTTGTAGGGATTGTAGGGTTTTGTAGGGGTTTGTAGGTTTGTAGGGGTTTGTAGGGGTTGTAGGGGTTTGTAGGGATTGTAGGGGTTGTAGGGGTTTGTAGGGGTTTGTAGGGGTTTGTAGGGGTTGTAGGGGTTTGTAGGGGTTTGAGGGTTTGTAGGGGTTTGTAGGGGTTTCTAGGGGTTTGTAGGGGTTTGTAGGGATTGTAGGGGTTTGTAGGTTTGTAGGGGTTTGTAGGGTTTTGTAGGGGTGTAGGGGTTTGTAGGGGTTTGTAGGGGTTGTAGGGGTTTGTAGGGGTTTCTAGGGGTTGTAGGGGTTTCTAGGGGTTGTAGGGGTTTGTAGGGGTTTGTAGGGGTTTTTAGGGGTTGTAGGGATTTGTAGGGGTTTTTAGGGGTTTGTAGGGGTTTGTAGGGGTTTGTAGGGGTTGTAGGGGTTTGTAGGGGTTTGTAGGGGTTGTAGGGGTTTGTAGGGGTTTGTAGGGGTTTGTAGGGGTTTGTAGGGGTTTGTAGGGGTTGTAGGGGTTGTAGGGGTTTGTAGGGGTTTGTAGGGGTTGTAGGGGTTTGTAGGGGTTGTAGGGGTTTGTAGGGGTTTGTAGGTTTGTAGGGGTTTGTAGGGGTTGTAGGGGTTTGTAGGGATTGTAGGGGTTGTAGGGGTTTGTAGGGGTTTGTAGGGGTTTCTAGGGGTTGTAGGGGTTTGTAGGGGTTTGTAGGGGTTTGTAGGGGTTTTTAGGGGTTGTAGGGATTTGTAGGGGTTTTTAGGGGTTTGTAGGGATTTGTAGGGGTTTGTAGGGGTTGTAGGGGTTGTAGGGGTTTGTAGGGGTTTTTAGGGGTTTGTAGGGGTTTGTAGGGGTTGTAGGGTTGTAGGGGTTTGTAGGGGTTTGTAGGGGTTTTTAGGGGTTTTAGGGGTTTGTAGGGGTTTGTAGGGGTTTGTAGGGGTTGTAGGGGTTTGTAGGGGTTTGTAGGGGTTTGTAGGGGTTTGTAGGGGTTTGTAGGGGTTGTAGGGGTTGTAGGGGTTTGTAGGGGTTTGTAGGGGTTGTAGGGGTTTGTAGGGGTTGTAGGGGTTTGTAGGGGTTTGTAGGGGTTGTAGGGGTTTGTAGGGATTGTAGGGTTTTGTAGGGGTTTGTAGGTTTGTAGGGGTTTGTAGGGGTTGTAGGGGTTTGTAGGGATTGTAGGGGTTGTAGGGGTTTGTAGGGGTTTGTAGGGGTTTGTAGGGGTTGTAGGGGTTTGTAGGGGTTTGAGGGTTTGTAGGGGTTTGTAGGGGTTTATAGGGGTTGTAGGGGTTGTAGGGATTTTAGGGGTTTTTAGGGGTTTGTAGGGGTTTGTAGGGGTTTGTAGGGGTTTTTAGGGGTTTGTAGGGGTTAGTAGGGACAAGTAGGGGTTCTAATTAATAACAACAGCTACAACAACCACACGCGAGCTGCATGCAGCTCGCGCCGCACGCAAAATCTAGTATATACTATAAAGCTAAATTACGGTGACTCACTGATTGACATGATTGTTCTCCTAGAAGGAGTCGTTTCAGCGGTGGGGTGTGTATGGGGGAAGTTTAAGTTAGTTTTTTTTAACCCCTTTGAAACCAACAGCCAGACGCGAGCTGCTTGCAGCTCGCGCACCTTCTCCCTCAAAAGGACTCTGAAAAATGTTGAATGAAAAAAGACTTAGAGAAATTTTGATGAAAATTTTTTTGATGAAATTTTTTTGTTCAAAATTTTTTTTTTGAAAAATTTTTTTTTAACCCCTTGGAAACCAACAGCCAGACGCGAGCTGCTTGCAGCTCGCGCACCTTTTCCCTCAAAAGGACTCTGACAAATTTTGAATGAAAAAATATCTTTGTTGGAAAAAGACTTAGTAAAATTTTAATGATTTTTTTTTTATTTAAATTGTTTTTTTAACCCCTTTTAAACCAACAGCCAGACGCGAGCTGCTTGCAGCTCGCGCACCTTTTCCCTCAAAAGGACTCTGAAAAATTTTGAATGGAAAAAGACTTAGAGAAATTTTGATGAATTTTTTTTTTCCGAAATATTTTTTTAACCCCTTGTAAAAACTCCCCCTCGCGAGCTGCTTGCAGCTCGCGCACCACGCTCCATCTAGTCTATATATTATAAAGCTAAATAACGGTGACTGATTGACATATTTGTTCTCCTAGAAGGAGTCGGTTTAGGGGGGGGGTTTGTTTGGGGGAAGTTTAGGGGGGGTAAAAGTGAACAGAAGTGTCGGATTCGAATTTTGAATTTTTCGAAATGACAGCTGTCAGATTTGACAGCTCCCAAGCGGTTATAGGTAGGGTTTTCTAAAGTGGTAGAACCGATAGAAGGGGGGAAAAATTTAAAAAAAAATTTAAAAAAAAAAAAAAAAACAAGATGGCGGCTCCGGAATTGGACATTGAAAATTTGCCATTTTCAGACTCCACTTTGGCGGGGTGCTTTGTTCTGGCAACATTGGCGTACGGTGAATCTGTTTTGCTTCAATAGTTGCCAGTATCCTGTAGAATGACGTGTTAGTACGACTTTTTCGAAATTCAAAATGGCGGACGCTGTGGCGGCCATTTTGTAAAAAGCAAAAATTTTCCAAATTTTCCAACCCAAAAATGACGCTGTTGGCAACACCCGAGCCTGAAGACTTGTATCGGGCGGTTTTGTAGAACGGTGAAGAGTGTTGCCTGGCGAGAAAATTTTCCCCATTTTTCGGGTAATTTCCGAGATTTTCCCCAAAAAGGTGAAAAGTAGAAATAATGACATTTTAAATCAAAATTTGATGCAGTATCGTTGAAAAGGTCCATGCGAATGACATTTGACCATTTTTGTCGCTTTCAATTTGGCAACACTGGGAAAAAGCAAACTTTTTAAGTTTTGGGCCCGACTCGGCTACTTTCCATATTTTTCCTCTACGAAAGTTGCCATGCGTGAATTCGGAGTATGCACAAGTGTTGCCACTGAACTGCTCCATATTAGGTATTTTATTCATTTTTTCGAAATTCAAAATGGCGGACGCTGTGGCGGCCATTTTGTAAAAAGCAAAAATTTTCCAAATTTTCCAACCCGAAAATGACGCTGTTGGCAACACCCGAGCCTGAAAATTTGTATGGGGCGGTTGTGTAGAACGGTAAAGAGTATTGCCTGGCGAGAAAATTTTCCCCATTTTTCGGGTAATTTCCGAGATTTTCCCCAAAAATGTGAAAATTAGAAATATTTACATTTTGAATCAAAATTTGATGTGGTATCGTTGAAAAGGTCCATGCGAATGACATTTGACCATTTTTGTCCCCGTCAGCTAGCAACACTGGAATCAGGCGAACTTTTTTTATTTTTGCGCCCGACTCGGCTACTATCCTTATTTTTCCACTACGAAAGTTGCCATACGCAAATTCCGAGTATGCACAAGTGTTGCCACTGAACTGCTCCATATGGGAAAATTATTGGTTTTTCGAAATTCAAAATGGCGGACGCTGTGGCGGCCATTTTGTAAAAAGACGAAATTTTCAAAATTTTCCAAGTGAAAAATGAGGCTGTTGGCAACACCCGAGCCGGATGACTTGTATGGGGCCATTGTGTAAAACGATAAAAAGTGTTGCTTGGTTTTAAAAAAAACCCCATTTTCCGGGTATTTTCCGAGATTTTCCATAAAATGTAAAAAAAAAAAAAAATGGTATTTTGAATCAAAATTTGATGTAGACTTGAAGGAGAGGACCATGAGAGTGACTTTTGACTATTTTGGTTGCATTGAGTTGGCAACACTGGGAGCATGCGAGTAGTGAAATTTTCAGGTCCGACTCGGCTACGAGCTCAAGTTTCCTTTTACCAATGTTGCCATATGGCAATTCTGTTTATGCAGAAATGTGGCCAGTGCCCTGCTTAATCTTTGACATTCTATTCGTTTTTTCAAAATAAAAGATGGCGGACGCTGTGGCGGCCATTTTGTAAAAAGATGAAATTTTCTGAATTTTACAACTGGAAAATGAGGCTTTTGGCAACACCCGAGCTGGACAACTTGTATGGAGCCGTTGTGTAAAACGATGAAAAGTGTTGCCTGGTTAAAAAAAAATCCCCATTTTTCGGGTATTTTCCGAGATTTTCCATAAAATGTAAAAAAAAAAAAAATGGTATTTTGAATCAAAATTTGATGTTGACTTGAAGAAGAGGACCATGTGAGTGACTTTTGACTATTTTGGTTGCAGTGAGTTGGCAACACTGGGAGCATGCGAGTAGTGAAATTTTCGGGTCCGACTCGGCTACGAGTTCAAGTTTCCTTCTACCAAAGTTGCCATATGGCAATTCTGTTTATGCAGAAATGTTGCCAGTGCACTGCTTCATCTTTAATATTCTATTCGTTTTTTCAAAATAAAAGATGGCGGTCGCTGTGGCGGCCATTTTGTAAAAATATGAAATTTTCCAAATTTTCCAAGTGAAAAATGAGGCTGTTGGCAACTCCCGAGCCGGACAACTTGTATGAGGCGGTTGTTTAGAATGACAAAAAGTGTTGCCTGGTGAAAGAAAAATCACCATTTTCCGGGTATTTTCCGAGATTTTCCGCAAAAACATGAAAATAATATAAATTATGACAGTATGGATTACAATTTGATGCGGTATTGCAGAGGAAATCCATACTGAACCGTTACCAGTATCAAGAGCTGTTTCCCGGTCAAAACGATTTCCTCCATTTATTGAGTAATAACAATATAAAAAAAGTTGGAATTTCAATTCAGAAATTTGACTTTGAGATTTTTTTTTTGTTTTATTACCACGCGAGCTGCTTGCAGCTCGCGCCTCAATGAAAAATATCGAACAAAAAACAAACAAATTATCTACACAAAAAAAAATCTAATCACATGCCATAGTATACACAGGTCCTCGGTAGGTTGTTAGGTTTTTTTTTTTATACTATTTCATAGTTTTTGCACGCAAAAAAACTTCTAATCAAATGCCATAGTATGTAGAGGTTGTAGGGGTTTAAAGGGGTTTGTAGGGGTTTGTAGGGGTTGTAGGGGTTTGTAGGGGTTTGTAGGGGTTGTAGGGGTTTGTAGGGGTTGTAGGGGTTTTTAGGGGTTTGTAGGGGTTGTAGGGGTTTGTAGGGGTTGTAGGGGTTCTAGGGGTTGTAGGGGTTTGTAGGGGTTTGTAGGGATTTGTAGGGGTTTGTAGGGGTTGTAGGGGTTTGTAGGGGTTTGTAGGGGTTGTAGGGGTTTGTAGGGGTTTTTAGGGGTTGTAGGGGTTTGTAGGGGTTTGTAGGGGTTGTGGGGGTTTGTAGGGGTTTTTAGGGGTTTGTAGGGGTTTGTAGGGGTTGTAGGGGTTTGTAGGGGTTTGTAGGGGTTTGTAGGGGTTGTGGGGGTTTGTAGGGGTTTTTAGGGGTTTGTAGGGGTTTGTAGGGGTTGTAGGGGTTTGTAGGGGTTTGTAGGGGTTTGTAGGGGTTTGTAGGTTTGTAGGGGTTTGTAGGGGTTTGTAGGTTTGTAGGGGTTTGTAGGGGTTGTAGTGGTTTTTAGGGGTTTGTAGGGGTTTGTAGGGGTTTGTAGGGGTTGTAGGGGTTTGTAGGGGTTGTAGGGGTTTGTAGGGGTTTGTAGGGGTTTGTAGGGGTTTGTAGGGGTTTGTAGGGGTTTGTAGGGGTTGTAGGGGTTTGTTGGGGTTTGTAGGGGTTTTTAGGGGTTTTTAGGGGTTGTAGGGGTTTGTAGGGGTTTTTAGGAGTTGTAGGGGTTTGTAGGGGTTTGTAGGGGTTTGTAGGTTTGTAGGGGTTTGTAGGGGTTTGTAGGTTTGTAGGGGTTTGTAGGGGTTGTAGTGGTTTTTAGGGGTTTGTAGGGGTTTGTAGGGGTTGTAGGGGTTTTTAGGGGTTTGTAGGGGTTTGTAGGGGTTTGTAGGGGTTGTAGGGGTTTGTAGGGGTTGTAGGGGTTTGTAGGGGTTTGTAGGGGTTTGTAGGGGTTTGTAGGGGTTGTAGGGGTTTGTAGGGGTTTGTTGGGGTTTGTAGGGGTTTTTAGGGGTTTTTAGGGGTTGTAGGGGTTTGTAGGGGTTTGTAGGGATTTTTAGGGGTTTCTAGGGGTTGTAGGGGTTTGTAGGGGTTTGTAGGGGTTTGTAGGGGTTTCTAGGGGTTGTAGGGGTTGTAGGGGTTTGTAGGGGTTTGTAGGGGTTTGTAGGGGTTTGTAGGGGTTTGTAGGGGTTTTTAGGGGTTGTAGGGGTTTTTAGGGGTTTGTAGGGGTTTTTAGGGGTTGTAGGGGTTTTTAGGGGTTTGTAGGGGTTTGTAGGGATTTTTAGGGGTTGTAGGGGTTTGTAGGGGTTTGTAGGGGTTGTAGGGGTTTCTAGGGGTTGTAGGGGTTTGTAGGGGTTTGTAGGGGTTTTTAGGGGTTTGTAGGGGTTTGTAGGGGTTTTTAGGGGTTTTTAGGGGTTTGTAGGGGTTTGTAGGGGTTTGTAGGGGTTGTAGGGGTTTGTAGGGGTTGTAGGGGTTGTAGGGGTTTGTAGGGGTTTGTAGGGGTTTGTAGGGGTTTTTAGGGGTTGTAGGGGTTTGTAGGGGTTTGTAGGGGTTTGTAGGGGTTTGTAGGGGTTGTAGGGGTTTGTAGGGGTTTGTAGGGGTTTTTAGGGGTTTGTAGGGGTTTGTAGGGGTTTGTAGGGGTTGTAGGGGTTTGTAGGGGTTGTAGGGGTTTGTAGGGGTTTGTAGGGGTTTGTAGGGGTTTTTAGGGGTTGTAGGGGTTTGTAGGGGTTTGTAGGGGTTTGTAGGGGTTTGTAGGGGTTGTAGGGGTTTGTAGGGGTTGTAGGGGTTTGTAGGGGTTGTAGGGGTTTGTAGGGAATGTAGGGGTTTTTAGGGGTTGTAGGGGTTTGTAGGGGTTTTTAGGGGTTGTAGGGGTTTGTAGGGGTTTGTAGGGGTTTTAGGGGTTGTAGGGGTTTGTAGGTGTTTGTAGGGGTTTGTAGGGGTATTAGGGGTTGTAGGGGTTTGTAGGGGTTTGTAGGGGTTTGTAGGGGTTTTTAGGGGTTGTAGGGGTTTGTAGGGGTTTGTAGGGGTTTGTAGGGGTTTGTAGGGGTTGTAGGGGTTTGTAGGGGTTGTAGGGGTTTGTAGGGGTTGTAGGGGTTTTTAGGGGTTTGTAGGGTTTAGTAGGGACAAGTAGGGGTTCTAATTAATAACAACAGCTACAACAACCACACGCGAGCTGCATGCAGCTCGCGCCGCACGCAAAATCTAGTCTATCTATATAATATAAAGCTGAATCCCGGTGACTCATTGACATGGTTGTTCTCCTAGAAGGAGTCGGTTAAGGGGGGGGGTTTGTTTGGGGGAAGTTTAGGGGGGGTGAATCTGACCAGAAGTGTCGGATTCGAATTTTGAATTTTTCGAAATGACAGCTGTCAGATTTGACAGCTCCTAAACGGTTTTAGGTAGGGTTTTCTAAAGTGGTAGAACCGATAGAAGGGGGGAAAAATTTAAAAAAAAATTTAAAAAAAAAAAAAAAAACAAGATGGCGGCTCCGGAATTGGACATTGAAAATTTGTCATTTTCAGACTCCACTTTGGCGGGGTGCTTTGTTCTGGCAACATTGGCGTACGGTGAATCTGTTTTGCTTCAATAATTGCCAGTATCCTGTAGAATGACGTGTAAGTACGGCTTTTTCGAAATTCAAAATGGCGGACGCTGTGGCGGCCATTTTGTAAAAAGCAAAAATTTTCCAAATTTTCCAACCCAAAAATGACGCTGTTGGCAACACCCAAGCCTGAAGACTTGTATCGGGCGGTTGTGTAGAACGGTGAAGAGTGTTGCCTGGCGAGAAAATTTTCCCCATTTTTCGGGTAATTTCCGAGATTTTCCCCAAAAAGGTGAAAAGTAGAAATAATGACATTTTAAATCAAAATTTGATGCAGTATCGTTGAAAAGGTCAATGCGAATAACATTTGACCATTTTTGTTCCCCTCAGCTGGCAACACTGGAATCAGGCGAACTTTATTTATTTTTGGGCCCGACTTTTACGCGAGCTCTAGATTCCTTCTACGAAAGTTTCCAAATTTAAATTTTGTTTATGCAGAAACCTTGTCGGTGAACTGCTTAATATGGGAAAACTATACGTTTTTTGAAATTTTTGAATACGGACAATTTGGCGGCCATATTGTAAAAAGACAAAATTTTCAAAAATTTCCATGTGAAAAATGAGGCATTTGGCAACACCCGAGCCGGACGACTTGTATGGGGCGGTTGTGTAGAACGATGAAGAGTGTTGCCTGGCTAGAAAATTTTCCCCATTTTTCGGGTAATTTCCGAGATTTTCCCCAAAAAAGTGAAAATTAGAAATATTGACATTTTGAATCAAAATTTGATGTGGTATCGTTTAAAAGGTTCATGCGAATGACATTTGACCATTTTTGTCGCTTTCAATTTGGCAACACTGGGAAAAAGCAAACTTTTTAAGTTTTGGGCCCGACTCTTACGCGAGCTCTAGATTCCTTCTACGAAAGTTTCCAAATTCAAATTTTGTTTATGCAGAAACCTTGCCGGTGAACTGCTTAATATGGGAAAACTATACGTTTTTTGAAATTTTTGAATATGGTCAATTTGGCGGCCATTTTGTAAAATGACGAAATTTTCAAAATTTTCCAAGTGAAAAATGAGGCTGTTGGCAACACCCTAGCCGGACAATTTGTAAGGGGCTATTGTGAATAACAATGAAAAGTGTTGCCTGGTTTAAAAAAAATCCCCATTTTCCGGATGTTTTCCGAGATTTTCCCCAAAAACCTGAAAAGTAAAAATAAATACAATTTGAATCAAAATTTGATGAGGTATCGTTTAGAAGCTCCATGCGAATGATATTTGACTATTTTCGTTCCCCTCAGCTGGCAACACTGGGAGCAGTCGAAGGTGTTATTTTTGGGCCCAACTCGGCTACTTTCCTTTTTTTTCCACTACGAAAGTTGCCATGCGCAAATTCTGAGTATGCACAAGTGTTGCCACTGAACTTCTCCATCTTGGTTATTTTATTCGTTTTTTCGAAATTCAAAATGGCGGATGCTGTGGCGGCCATTTTGTAAAATGACGAAATTTTCTGAATTTTACAACTGGAAAATGAGGCTGTTGGCAACACCCGAGCCGGAAGACTTGTATGGGGCGGTTGTGTAGAACAGTAAAGAGTGTTGCCTGGCGAGAAAATTTTCCCCATTTTTTGGGTAATTTCCGAGATTTTCCTCAAAAAGGTGAAAAGTAGAAATAATGACATTTTATATCAAAATTTGATGTAGTATCGTTGAAAAGGTCCATGCAAATGACATTTGACCATTTTTGTCCCCCTCAGCTGGCAACACTGGGATTAGGCGAACTTTGTAATTTTTGGGCCCGACTCGGCTACTTTCCTTATTTTTCCACTACGAAAGTTGTCATGCGCAAATTCTGAGTATGCACAAGTGTTGCCACTGAATTGTTCCATATGGGAAAATTATTGGTTTTTTGAAATTCAAAATGGCGGACGCTGTGGCGGCCATTTTGTAAAAAGACGAAATTTTCAAAATTTTCTAACCCGAAAATGACGCTGTTGGCAACACCCGAGCCGGACGACTTGTATGGGGCCATTGTGTAAAACAATGAAAAATGTTGCCTGGTGAAAAAAAATTCCCCATTTTCCGGGTATTTTCCGAGATTTTCCATAAAATGTAAAAAAAAAAAAAAATGGTATTTTGAATCAAAATTTGATGTAGGCTTGAAGGAGAGGACCATGAGAGTGACTTTTGACTATTTTGGTTGCATTGAGTTGGCAACACTGGGAGCATGCGAGTAGTGAAATTTTCGGGTCCGACTCGGCTACGAGCTCAAGTTTCCTTTTACCAATGTTGCCATATGGCAATTCTGTTTATGCAGAAATGTGGCCAGTGCCCTGCTTAATCTTTAACATTCTATTCGTTTTTTCAAAATAAAAGATGGCGGACGCTGTGGCGGCCATTTTGTAAAAAGATGAAATTTTCTGAATTTTACAACTGGAAAATGAGGCTTTTGGCAACACCCGAGCTGGACAACTTGTATGGAGCCGTTGTGTAAAACAATGAAAAGTGTTGCCTGGTTAAAAAAAAATCCCCATTTTTCGGGTATTTTCCGAGATTTTCCATAAAATGTAAAAAAAAAAAAATGGTATTTTGAATCAAAATTTGATGTTGACTTGAAGAAGAGGACCATGTGAGTGACTTTTGACTATTTTGGTTGCAGTGAGTTGGCAACACTGGGAGCATGCGAGTAGTGAAATTTTCGGGTCCGACTCGGCTACGAGTTCAAGTTTCCTTCTACCAAAGTTGCCATATGGCAATTCTGTTTATGCAGAAATGTTGCCAGTGCACTGTTTCATCTTTAATATTCTATTCGTTTTTTCAAAATAAAAGATGGCGGTCGCTGTGGCGGCCATTTTGTAAAAATATGAAATTTTCCAAATTTTCCAAGTGAAAAATGAGGCTGTTGGCAACTCCCGAGCCGGACAACTTGTATGGGGCGGTTGTTTAGAATGACAAAAAGTGTTGCCTGGTGAAAGAAAAATCACCATTTTCCGGGTATTTTCCGAGATTTTCCGCAAAAACATGAAAATAATATAAATTATGACAGTATGGATTACAATTTGATGCGGTATTGCACAGGAAATCCATACTGAACCGTTACCAGTATCAAGAGCTGTTTCCCGGTGAAAACGATTTCCTCCATTTATTGAGTAATAACAATATAAAAAAAGTTGGAATTTCAATTCAGAAATTTGACTTTGAGATTTTTTTTTTGTTTTATTACCACGCGAGCTGCTTGCAGCTCGCGCCTCAATGAAAAATATCTAACAAAAAACAAACAAATTACCTACACAAAAAAAAATCTAATCACATGCCATAGTATACACAGGTCCTCGGTAGGTTGTTAGGTTTTTTTTTTTATACTATTTCATAGTTTTTGCACGCAAAAAAACTTCTAATCAAATGCCATAGTATGTAGAGGTTGTAGGGGTTTAAAGGGGTTTGTAGGGGTTTGTAGGGGTTGTAGGGGTTTGTAGGGGTTTGTAGGGGTTGTAGGGGTTTGTAGGGGTTGTAGGGGTTTTTAGGGGTTTGTAGGGGTTGTAGGGGTTTGTAGGGGTTGTAGGGGTTTGTAGGGGTTGTAGGGGTTTTAGGGGTTGTAGGGGTTTGTAGGGGTTTGTAGGGGTTGTAGGGGTTTGTAGGGGTTGTAGGGGTTTGTAGGGGTTGTAGGGGTTTGTAGGGGTTGTAGGGGTTTTAGGGGTTGTAGGGGTTTGTAGGGGTTTGTAGGGGTTTGTAGGGGTTGTAGGGGTTTGTAGGGGTTGTAGGGGTTTGTAGGGGATTTTAGGGGTTGTAGGGGTTTGTAGGGGTTTCTAGGGGTTGTAGGGGTTTGTAGGAGTTTGTAGGGGTTTGTAGGGGTTTTTAGGGGTTGTAGGGGTTTGTAGGGGTTTGTAGGGGTTTTTAGGGGTTGTAGGGGTTTGTAGGGGTTTGTAGGGGTTGTAGGGGTTTGTAGGGGTTGTAGGGGTTTGTAGGGGTTTGTAGGGGTTTGTAGGGGTTGTAGGGGTTTGTAGGGGTTGTAGGGGTTTTTAGGGGTTTGTAGGGGTTGTAGGGGTTTGTAGGGGTTGTAGGGGTTTGTAGGGGTTGTAGGGGTTTTAGGGGTTGTAGGGGTTTGTAGGGGTTTGTAGGGGTTGTAGGGGTTTGTAGGGGTTTGTAGGGGTTGTAGGGGTTTGTAGGGGTTGTAGGGGTTTTAGGGGTTGTAGGGGTTTGTAGGGGTTTGTAGGGGTTGTAGGGGTTTGTAGGGGTTTGTAGGGGTTGTAGGGGTTTGTAGGGGATTTTAGGGGTTGTAGGGGTTTAAAGGGGTTTGTAGGGGTTTGTAGGGGTTGTAGGGGTTTGTAGGGGTTTGTAGGGGTTGTAGGGGTTTGTAGGGGTTGTAGGGGTTTTTAGGGGTTTGTAGGGGTTGTAGGGGTTTGTAGGGGTTGTAGGGGTTTGTAGGGGTTGTAGGGGTTTTAGGGGTTGTAGGGGTTTGTAGGGGTTTGTAGGGGTTGTAGGGGTTGTAGGGGTTGTAGGGGTTTGTAGGGGTTGTAGGGGTTTTAGGGGTTGTAGGGGTTTGTAGGGGTTTGTAGGGGTTTGTAGGGGTTGTAGGGGTTTGTAGGGGTTTGTAGGGGTTGTAGGGGTTTGTAGGGGATTTTAGGGGTTGTAGGGGTTTGTAGGGGTTTGTAGGGGTTTCTAGGGGTTGTAGGGGTTTGTAGGGGTTTGTAGGGGTTGTAGGGGTTTGTAGGGGTTTGTAGGGGTTTGTAGGGGTTGTAGGGGTTTGTAGGGGTTTGTAGGGGTTTCTAGGGGTTGTAGGGGTTTGTAGGGGTTTGTAGGGGTTGTAGGGGTTTGTAGGGGTTTGTAGGGGTTTGTAGGGTTTGTAGGGGTTGTAGGGGTTTGTAGGGGTTTGTAGGGGTTGTAGGGGTTTGTAGGGGTTTGTAGGGGTTGTAGGGGTTGTAGGGGTTTTTAGGGGTTGTAGGGGTTTGTAGGGGTTTGTAGGGGTTGTAGGGGTTTGTAGGGGTTGTAGGGGTTTGTAGGGGTTTGTAGGGGTTTTTAGGGGTTGTAGGGGTTGTAGGGGTTTGTAGGGGTTTGTAGGGGTTTGTAGGGGTTTTTAGGGGTTGTAGGGGTTTGTAGGGGTTTGTAGGGGTTGTAGGGGTTTGTAGGGGTTGTAGGGGTTTGTAGGGGTTTGTAGGGGTTTGTAGGGGTTGTAGGGGTTTGTAGGGGTTTGTAGGGGTTGTAGGGGTTTGTAGGGGTTTGTAGGGGTTGTAGGGGTTTGTAGGGGATTTTAGGGGTTGTAGGGGTTTGTAGGGGTTTGTTGGGGTTTGTAGGGATTTTTAGGGGTTTCTAGGGGTTGTAGGGGTTTGTAGGGGTTTTTAGGGGTTGTAGGGGTTTCTAGGGGTTTTTAGGGGTTTGTAGGGGTTGTAGGGGTTTGTAGGGGTTTGTAGGGGTTTTTAGGGGTTGTAGGGGTTTGTAGGGGTTTGTAGGGGTTGTAGGGGTTTGTAGGGGTTGTAGGGGTTTGTAGGGGTTTGTAGGGGTTTGTAGGGGTTTCTAGGGGTTGTAGGGGTTTGTAGGGGTTTGTAGGGGTTGTAGGGGTTTGTAGGGGTTTGTAGGGGTTTGTAGGGGTTGTAGGGGTTTGTAGGGGTTGTAGGGGTTTGTAGGGGTTTGTAGGGGTTGTAGGGGTTTGTAGGGGTTTGTAGGGGTTTTTAGGGGTTGTAGGGGTTCTAATTTATAACAACAGCTACAACAACCACACGCGAGCTGCATGCAGCTCGCGCCGCACGCAAAATCTAGTCTTCTTCTATATATTATAAAGCTCAATCCCGGTGACTGATTGACATGTTTGTTCTCCTAGAAGGAGCCGTTTTAGGGGGGGGGTTTGTATGGGGGAAGTGTGCAGGAGGGGGGAGCGACCAGGAATTAGGCAATGACATTTCGAAAAATCCAAAGTGACAGCTGTCAGATTTGACAGCTCCTAAACGGTTACAGGTAGGGTTTTCAAATTGGGAGGGTAGAAAGAGGGGGGGAAAAAATTAAAAAAAAAATTAAAAAAAAAAAAAAAAAAAGATGGCGGCTCCGGAATTGGACATTGAAAATTTGCCATTTTCAGACTCCACTTTGGCGGGGTGCTTTGTTCTGGCAACATTGGCGTACGGTGAATCTGTTTTGCTTCAATAATTGCCAGTATCCTGTAGAATGACGTGTAAGTACGGCTTTTTCGAAATTCAAAATGGCGGACGCTGTGGCGGCCATTTTGTAAAAAGCAAAAATTTTCCAAATTTTCCAACCCAAAAATGACGCTGTTGGCAACACCCGAGCCTGAAGACTTGTATCGTGCGGTTGTGTAGAAAGGTGAAGAGTGTTGCCTGGCGAGAAAATTTTCCCCATTTTTCGGGTAATTTCCGAGATTTTCCCCAAAAAGGTGAAAAGTAGAAATAATGACATTTTAAATCAAAATTTGATGCAGTATCGTTGAAAAGGTCCATGCGAATGACATTTGACCATTTTTGTCGCTTTCAATTTGGCAACACTGGGAAAAAGCAAACTTTTTAAGTTTTGGGCCCGACTCGGCTACTTTCCATATTTTTCCACTACGAAAGTTGCCATGCGTGAATTCAGAGTATGCACAAGTGTTGCCACTGAACTGCTCCATATTAGGTATTTTATTCGTTTTTTCGAAATTCAAAATGGCGGACGCTGTGGCGGCCATTTTGTAAAAAGACGAAATTTTCTGAATTTTACAACTGGAAAATGAGGCTGTTGGCAACACCCGAGCCGGAAGACTTGTATGGGGCGGTTGTGTAGAACAGTAAAGAGTATTGCCTGGCGAGAAAATTTTCCCCATTTTTCGGGTAATTTCCGAGATTTTCCCCAAAAATGTGAAAATTAGAAATATTTACATTTTGAATCAAAATTTGATGTGGTATCATTTAAAAGGTCCATGTGAATGACATTTGACGATTTTTGTCCCCGTCAGCTAGCAACACTGGAATCAGGCGAACTTTTTTTATTTTTGCTCCCGACTCGGCTACTTTCCTTATTTTTCCACTACGAAAGTTGCCATGCGCAAATTCCGAGTATGCACAAGTGTTGCCACTGAACTGCTCCATATGGGAAAATTATTGGTTTTTCGAAATTCAAAATGGCGGACGCTGTGGTGGCCATTTTATAAAAAGACGAAATTTTCAAAAATTTCCAAGTGAAAAATGAGGCTGTTGGCAACACTCGAGCCGGACAACTTGTATGGGGCCATTGTGTAAAACGATGAAAAGTGTTGCCTGGTGAAAAAAAATTCCCCATTTTCCCGGTATTTTCCGAGATTTTCCCCAAAAACATGAAAATTAAAAAAAATACAATTTGAATCAAAATTTGATGAGGTGTCGTTAAGGAGGTCCATGCGAATGACATTTGACCATTTTGGTCGCTCTGAGCTGGCAACACTGGGAGCAGGCAAAGGTGTTATTTTTGGGCCCAATTCGGCTACTTTCATTTTTTTTCCACTACGAAAGTTGCCATGCGCAAATTCTGAGTATTCACAAGTGTTGCCACTGAACTGTTCCATCTTGGAAATTCTATTAGTTTTTTCGAAATTCAAAATGGCGGACGCTGTGGCGGGCATTTTGTAAAAAGACGAAATTTTCAAAATTTTCTAACCCGAAAATGACGCTGTTGGCAACACCCGAGCCGGACGACTTGTATGGGGCCATTGTGTAAAACAATGAAAAATGTTGCCTGGTGAAAAAAAATTCCCCATTTTCCGGGTATTTTCCGAGATTTTCCATAAAATGTAAAAAAAAAAAAAATGGTATTTTGAATCAAAATTTGATGTAGACTTGAAGGAGAGGACCATGAGAGTGACTTTTGACTATTTTGGTTGCATTGAGTTGGCAACACTGGGAGCATGCGAGTAGTGAAATTTTCGGGTCCGACTCGGCTACGAGCTCAAGTTTCCTTTTACCAATGTTGCCATATGGCAATTCTGTTTATGCAGAAATGTGGCCAGTGCCCTGCTTAATCTTTGACATTCTATTCGTTTTTTCAAAATAAAAGATGGCGGACGCTGTGGCGGCCATTTTGTAAAAAGATGAAATTTTCTGAATTTTACAACTGGAAAATGAGGCTTTTGGCAACACCCGAGCTGGACAACTTGTATGGAGCCGTTGTGTAAAACGATGAAAAGTGTTGCCTGGTTAAAAAAAAATCCCCATTTTTCGGGTATTTTCCGAGATTTTCCATAAAATGTAAAAAAAAAAAAAATGGTATTTTGAATCAAAATTTGATGTTGACTTAAAGAAGAGGACCATGTGAGTGACTTTTGACTATTTTGGTTGCAGTGAGTTGGCAACACTGGGAGCATGCGAGTAGTGAAATTTTCGGGTCCGACTCGGCTACGAGCTCAAGTTTCCTTCTACGAAAGTTGCCATATGGCAATTCTGTTTATGCAGAAATGTTGTCAGTGCACTGCTTCATCTTTAATATTCTATTCGTTTTTTCAAAATAAAAGATGGCGGTCGCTGTGGCGGCCATTTTGTAAAAATATGAAATTTTCCAAATTTTCCAAGTGAAAAATGAGGCTGTTGGCAACTCCCGAGCCGGACAACTTGTATAGGGCGGTTGTTTAGAATGACAAAAAATGTTGCCTGGTGAAAGAAAAATCACCATTTTCCGGGTATTTTCCGAGATTTTCCGCAAAAACATGAAAATAATATAAATTATGACAGTATGGATTACAATTTGATGCGATATTGCAGAGGAAATCCATACTGAACCGTTACCAGTACCAAGAGCTGTTTCCCGGTCAAAACGATTTCCTCCATTTATTGAGTAATAACAATATAAAAAAAGTTGGAATTTCAATTCAGAAATTTGACTTTGAGATTTTTTTTGTTTTATTACCACGCGAGCTGCTTGCAGCTCGCGCCTCAATGAAAAATATCGAACAAAAAACAAACAAATTACCTACACAAAAAAAAATCTAATCACATGCCATAGTATACACAGGTCCTCGGTAGGTTGTTAGGTTTTTTTTTTTATACTATTTCATAGTTTTTGCACGCAAAAAAACTTCTAATCAAATGCCATAGTATGTAGAGGTTGTAGGGGTTTAAAGGGGTTTGTAGGGGTTTGTAGGGGTTTGTAGGGGTTTGTAGGGGTTTGTAGGGGTTGTAAGGGTTTGTAGGGGTTGTAGGGGTTTGTAGGGGTTTGTAGGGGTTGTAGGGGTTGTAGGGGTTTTTAGGGGTTTGTAGGGGTTTGTAGGAGTTTGTAGGGGTTGTAGGGGTTTTTAGGGGTTTGTAGGGGTTTGTAGGGGTTTGTAGGGGTTTGAAGGGGTTTGTAGGGGTTGTAAGGGTTTGTAGGGGTTGTAGGGGTTTGTAGGGGTTTGTAGGGGTTGTAGGGGTTGTAGGGGTTTTTAGGGGTTTGTAGGGGTTTGTAGGAGTTTGTAGGGGTTGTAGGGGTTTTTAGGGGTTTGTAGGGGTTGTAGGGGTTTTTAGGGGTTTTTAGGGGTTTGTAGGGGTTGTAGGGGTTTGTAGGGGTTTTTAGGGGTTGTAGGGGTTTGTAGGGGTTTCTAGGGGTTTGTAGGGGTTGTAGGGGTTGTAGGAATTTGTAGGGGTTGTAGGGGTTTGTAGGGGTTGTTGGGGTTTTTGGGGTTTGTAGGGGTTTGTAGGGGTTGTTAGGGGTTTGTAGGGGTTTCTAGGGGGTTGTAGGGGTTGTAGGGGTTGTAGGGGTTTGTAGGGGTTTGTAGGGGTTTTTAGGGGTTTGTAGGGGTTTGTAGGGTTTTGTAGGGGTTGTAGGGGTTTGTAGGGGTTAGTAGGGGTTTGTAGGTTTGTAGGGGTTTGTAGGGGTTTTTAGGGGTTTGTAGGGGTTAGTAGGGACAAGTAGAATTCTAATTAATAACAACAGCTACAACAACCACACGCGAGCTGCTTGCAGCTCGCGCACCCATCAAACCTCGATAGGACTTGGAGAAATATTGTCAGAAATATGACTTGAAGATTTTTTTTTCTGTTCTTTGCCACGCGAGCTGCTTGCAGCTCGCGCCTCAATGAAAAATAAACAAATTACCAACACAAGAAAACTTCTAATCACAGGTCCTCGGTAGGTTGTTAGGTTTTTTTTTTTATACTATTTGATCGTATTTGTTTGCAAGAAAACTTCTATTCACATGCCATGGTATACACAGGTCCTCAGTAGGTTGTTAGGTTTTTTTTTTATACCATTTTATAGTATCTGTACGCAAGAAAACTTCTAATTTCATGCCATAGTATGTAGGGATTTGTTGGGGTTGTAGGGGTTTGTAGGGGTTTGTAGGGGTTTGTAGGGGTTGTAGGGGTTTGTAGGGGTTTTTAGGGGTTGTAGGGGTTGTAGTGGTTGTAGGGGTTTGTAGGGGTTGCAGGGGTATGTAGGGGTTTGTAGGGGTTTGTAGGGGTTGTAGGGGTTTGTAGGGGTTTGTAAGGGTTTGTAGGGGTTTGTAGGGGTTTCTAGGGGTTGTAGGGGTTTTTAGGGGTTATAGGGGTTTCTAGGGATTTGTAGGGGTTTTTAGGGGTTGTAGGGGTTTGTAGGGGTTGTAAGGATTTGTAGGGGTTTGTAGGGGTTTGTAGGGGTTTTTAGGGGTTTGTAGGGGTTTTAAGGGGTTGTAGGGGTTTGTAGGGGTTAGTAGGGGTTTGTAGGTTTGTAGGGGTTTGTAGGGGTTGTAGGGGTTTGTAGGGGTTTGTAGGGGTTTTTAGGGGTTAGTAGGGACAAGTAGGGGTTCTAATTAATAACAACAGCTACAACAACCACACGCGAGCTGCTTGCAGCTCGCGCACCCATCAAACCTCGATAGGACTTGGAGAAATTTTGTCAGAAATATGACTTGAAGATTTTTTTTTTCTGTTTTTTGCCACGCGAGCTGCTTGCAGCTCGCGCCTCAATGAAAAATAAACAAATTACCAACACAAGAATACTTCTAATCACAGGTCCTCGGTAGGTTGTTAGGTTTTTTTTTTATACTATTTGATCGTATTTGTTTGCAAGAAAACTTCTAATCACATGCCATGGTATACACAGGTCCTCGGTAGGTTGTTAGGTTTTTTTTTTATACCATTTTATAGTATCTGTACGCAAGAAAACTTCTAATTTCATGCCATAGTATGTAGGGATTTGTTCGGATTGTAGGGGTTTGTAGGGGTTTGTAGGGGTTTGTAGGGGTTGTAGGGGTTTGTAGGGGTTTGTAGGGGTTTTTAGGGGTTGTAGGGGTTTGTAGGGGTTTGTAGGGGTTGTAGGGGTTTGTAGGGGCTTGTAGGGGTTTGTAGGGGTTGTAGTGGTTTGTAGGGGTTGTAGGGGTTTGTAGGGGTTGTAGGGGTTGTAGGGGTTTGTAGGGGTTTTTAGAGGTTGTAGTGGTTTGTAGGGGTTGTAGGGGTTTGTAGGGGTTGTAGGGGTTTGTAGGGGTTGTAGGGGTTTGTAGGGGTTGTAGGGGTTTGTAGGGGTTGTAGGGGTTTGTAGGGGTTGTAGGGGTTTGTAGGGGTTGTAGGGGTTTGTAGGGGTTGTAGGGGTTTTTAGGGGTTTTTAGGGGTTGTAGGGGTTTGTAGGGGTTTGTAGGGGTTTTTAGGGGTTGTAGGGGTTTGTAGGGGTTTGTAGGGGTTTTTAGAGGTTGTAGGGGTTTTTAGGGGTTGTAGGGGTTTGTAGGGGTTGTAGGGGTTTGTAGGGGTTGTAGGGGTTTGTAGGGGTTTGTAGGGGTTTGTAGGGGTTTGTAGGGGTTTGTAGGGGTTGTAGGGGTTTGTAGGGGTTGTAGGGGTTTGTAGGGGTTGTAGGGGTTTGTAGGGGTTGTAGGGGTTTGTAGGTTTGTAGGGGTTTGTAGGAGTTGTAGGGGTTTGTAGGGGTTTGTAGGGGTTATGGGGGTTTGTAGGTTTGTAGGGGTTTTTAGGGGTTGTAGGGGTTTGTAGAGGTTTGTAGGTTTGTAGGGGTTTGTAGGGGTTGTAGAGGTTTGTAGGGATTTGTAGGGGTTATGGGGGTTTGTAGGTTTATAGGGGTTGTAGGGGTTGTAGGGGTTCGTAGGGGTTGTAGGGGTTTGTAAGGGTTTGTAGGTGTTGTAGGGGATTTTAGGGGTTGTAGGGGTTTGTAGGGGTTTGTAGGGGTTTCTAGGGGTTGTAAGGGCTGTAGGGATTTGTAAGGGTTTGTTGGGGTTTGTAGAGGTTTTTAGGGGTTTGTAGGGGTTTCTAGGGGTTGTAGGGGTTTGTAGGGGTTTCTAGGGGTTTGTAGGGGTTTCTAGGGGTTGTAGGGGTTTGTAGGGGTTTTTAGGGGTTGTAGGGGTTTCTAGGGATTTATAGGGGTTTTTAGGGGTTTGTAGGGGTTGTAGGGGTTTGTAGGGGTTTGTAGGGGTTTCTAGGGGTTGTAGGGGTTTGTAGGAGTTTGTAGGGGTTTGTAGGGGTTTCTAGGGGTTGTAGGGGTTTGTAGGGGTTTGTAGGGGTTGTAGGGGTTTGTAGGGGTTTGTAGGGGTTGTAGTGGTTTGTAGGGGTTGTAGGGGTTTGTAGGGGTTTGTAGGGGTTTTTAGGGGTTGTAGGGGTTTGTAGGGGTTTGTAGGGGTTGTAGGGGTTTGTAGGGGTTTGTAGGGGTTTGTAGGGGTTTTTAGGGGTTGTAGGGGTTTGTAGGGGTTGTAGGGGTTGTAGGGGTTTGTAGGGGTTTGTAGGGGTTGTAGGGGTTTGTAGGGGTTTTTTTAGGGTCTTGTAAGATTTAGGGGCTTATAACAAATAACAACAGCAACGATAACCTCACGCGAGCTGCATGCAGCTCGCGCCGCACGCAAAATCTAGTCAATATACTATAAAGCTAAATTACGGTGACTCACTCATTGACATGATTGTTCTCCTAGAAGGAGCCGTTTTAGAGGTGGGGTGTGTATGGGGGAAGTGTTCGGCTCTTCCATGCGACCAGGAATTAGGCAATGACGTTTCGAAAAATCCAAGATGGCCGCCTTCGGCAAACGCATCTCCGCGACGGTGGCAGCTGGAAACCTCGGAGATGGCTCGAACGAAAGAGGGTATCGAGAAATTGAAAAAAAAATGTTTAAAAAAAAAAAAAACAAGATGGCCGCCCCGGAATCGGCGTTCGAAATTCGGCCGTTTTCAGACCCCACTTTGAAGAGTTACATTGTTCTACCGAATTTGCCATATGACAAAACTGCTGATGCAGAAACGTTGCCAGTGTCCTGTCGTATGTTGAAAAATTATCAACTGTCAAAAATTAAAGATGGCGGATGGCGCGGCGGCCATCTTGTGAAATGATCAAATTCGGCAAATTTTTAAAGCGAAAATTGGGACTGATGGCAACACCTGAGCGCGATGGTTCGTATGGGGCGGTCGTGTGGAGCGATGAAAAGATTTTTATGGTAAAAAAAAACTCCCCATTTTTCGGGTAATTTCGGAGATTTTACCCGAAAAATTGAAAAGTAGAAATAATGACATTTCTAATCAAAATTTGGTGCAACATCGAAGAGGAGGTCCATGCGAATGACTTTTGACCATTCCGGTCGCTTCGAGTTGGCAACACTGGGCGCGAGCAATGTTCGCATTTTTGGGTCAGACTCTACTTTGAGGAGTTACTTTGTTCTACTGAATTCGCCGGATGAAAAAACTGTTGATGCAGAAACATTGCCAGTATCCTGTAGTATATAGGAAAACTATCAGCTGTCAAAGATTAAAGATGGCGGATGGTGTGGCCAACTATTTGTGAAATTGAACAGTTTAAAACTGAAAAAATCGACTGTTGGCAACACCTGAGCGGGATGGATTGTATGGGGCGAATGTAGGCCAGGCAGTAAAGTGTTGCACGAAAAAAAAAACTCCCCACTTTTCGGGTAAATTCGGAGATTTTACCCAAAAAACGTGAACCCTATAAATAATGACATTTCTAATCAAAATTTGGTGTAACATCGAAGAGGATGTCCATGCTAATGACTTAAGACCATTTCGGTTGCTTCGAGTTGGCAACACTGGGCGCGAGCGATGTTCGAATTTTTTGGGTCAGACTCTACTTTGAGGAGTTACTTTGTTCTACCGAATTCGCCGGATGAAAAAACTGATGATGCAGAAACATTTGTAGTATCCTGTAGTATATAGAAAAACTATGACTTGTTACAAATTAAAGATGGCGGACGGTGTGGCCAACTCTTAAAGTTGCCAATTTTCAAGTCGAAATAAATGACATATAGCTACATCTGAGCGGGGTGACTTGTATGGAGGATTTGTGTAGAATGATGAAAAGTGTTGCCTGGTATAGTTTTTTAAATTTTTTGTTCAAAAATTTTTTTTTGTAAATTTTTTTTTTAACCCCTTGGAAACCAACAGCCAGACGCGAGCTGCTTGCAGCTCGCGCACCTTCTCCCCAAAAAGGACTCTGACAAATTTTGAAGGAATAAAGACTTAGAGAAATTTTGATGAAAATTTTTTTGATGAAATGTTTTTGTTCAAAATTTTTTTTTTGAAAAATTTTTTTTTAACCCCTTTGAAACCAACAGCCAGACGCGAGCTGCTTGCAGCTCGCGCACCTTCTCCCTCAAAAGGACTCTGAAAAATGTTGAATGAAAAAAGACTTAGAGAAATTGTGATGAAAATTTTTTTGATGAAATTTTTTTGTTCTAAATTTTTTTTCTGAAAAATTTTTTTTTTAACCCCTTTGAAACCAACAGCCAGACGCGAGCTGCTTGCAGCTCGCGCACCTTCTCCCCCAAAAGGACTCTGAAAAATTTTGAACGAAAAAAGACTTAGAGAAATTTTATTCGAAAAAGTTTTAGTCGAAAAAATTTTTTTTGTATTTTTTTTTTAACCCCTTGTAAAAACTCCCCCTCGCGAGCTGCTTGCAGCTCGCGCACCACGCTCCATCTAGTCTATCTATATAATATAAAGCTAAATTCCGGTGACTCACTGATTGACATGATTGTTCTCCTAGAAGGAGCCGTTTTAGGGGTGGGGTATGTTTGGGGGAAGTGTAGGGGGGGTAAATGTGACCAGGAATTAGGCAATGACGTTTCGAAAAATCCAAGATGGCCGCCTTCGGCAAACGCATCTCCGCGACGGTGGCAGCTAGAAACCTCAGAGATGGCTCATTCGAAAGAGGGTCTGGAGAAATTGAAAAAAAAATGTTGAAAAAAAAAAAAACCAACATGGCCGCCCCGGAATCGGCGTTCGAAATTTGGCCGTTTTCAGACCCCACTTTGGAGAGTTACATTGTTCTACCGAATTCGCTGCATGACAAAACTGCTGATGCAGAAACGTTGCCAGCGTCCTGTAGTATGTTGAAAAACTATCATCTGTCAAAAATTAAAGATGGCGGATGGCGCGGCGGCCATCTTGTGAAATAATCAAATTCGGCAAATTTTTAAAGCGAAAAATGGGACTGATGGCAACACCTGAGCGGAATGGTTTGTATAGGGCGGTCGTGTGGAACGATGTAAAGTTTTTTATGGTAAAAAAAAACTCCCCATTTTTAGGGTAATTTCGGAGATTTTACACGAAAACATGAAAAGTAGAAATAATGACATTTTGATTCAAAATTTGATGTAACATCGAAGAGGAGGTCCATGCGAATGAGTTTTGACCATTTTAGTCGCTTCGAGTTGGCAACACTGGGCGCGAGCGATGTTCGAATTTTTGGGTCAGACCCTACTAACTCAAAAGTCTTTGTTCTACCGAATTCAAAGTATGAAAAAACTGATGATGCAGAAACATTGCCAGTATCCTGTAGTATATAGGAAAACCTTGACTTGTCAGAAATTCAAGATGGCGGACGGTGTAGCCACCTCTTTGTGAAATTGAACAGTTTAAAAATGAAAAAATCGGCTGTTGGCAACACCTGAGCGGAATGGTTTGTATGGAACGAATGTAGGCCAGGTAGTAAGGTGTTGCACGAAAAAAAAAAACTCCCCACTTTTCGGGTAATTTCGGAGATTTTACCCAAAAAACGTGAACCCTATAAATAATGACATTTCTAATCAAAATTTTGTGTAGTATCAAAGAACAGGTCCATACAAACTACTTTTGACTATTTTCGTTGCTTCGAGTTGGCAACACTGGGCGCGAGCGATGTTCGAATTTTTGGTCAGACTCTACTTTGAGGAGTTACTTTGTTCTACCGAATTCGCCGGATGAAAAAACTGATGATGCAGAAACATTGGTAGTATTCTGTAGTATATAGAAAAATTGCCACTTGTCAGAAATTCAAGATGGCGGATGGTGTAGCCAACTTTTTATGTTGCCAATTTTCAAGTCGAAATAAATGGCATTTAGCAACATCTGAGCCGGGTAACTTATATGGAGGGTTTGTGTAGAATGATGAAAAGTGTTGCCTGGTATAGTTTTTTAAATTTTTTGTTTAAAATTTTTTTTTTTTTAAATTTTTTTTGAAACCCTTGGTAACCAACAGCCAGACGCGAGCTGCTTGCAGCTCGCGCACCATATCCCTCAAAAGGACTCTGACAAATTTTGAACGACAAAAAATCTTTGTTGGAAAAAGACTTAGTAAAATTTTAATGATTTTTTTTTTTTTTTAAATTGTTTTTTTAACCCCTTTTAAACCAACAGCCAGACGCGAGCTGCTTGCAGCTCGCGCACCTTTTCCCTCAAAAGGACTCTGAAAAATTTTGAATGGAAAAAGACTTAAAGAAATTTTGATGAATTTTTTTTTTCCGAAATATTTTTTTAACCCCTTGTAAAAACTCCCCCTCGCGAGCTGCTTGCAGCTCGCGCACCACGCTCCATCTAGTCTATTCTATATAATATAAAGCTGAATCCCGGTGACTCATTGACATGGTTGTTCTCCTAGAAGGAGTCGGTTAAGGGGGGGGTTTGTTTGGGGGAAGTTTAGGGGGGGTGAATCTGACCAGAAGTGTCGGATTCGAATTTTGAATTTTTCGAAATGACAGCTGTCAGATTTGACAGCTCCTAAACGGTTTTAGGTAAGGTTTTCTAAAGTGGTAGAACCGATAGAAGGGGGGAAAAATTTAAAAAAAAATTAAAAAAAAAAAAAAAAAAACAAGATGGCGGCTCCGGAATTGGACATTGAAAATTTGCCATTTTCAGACTCCACTTTGGCGGGGTGCTTTGTTCTGGCAACATTGGCGTACGGTGAATCTGTTTTGCTTTAATAATTGCCAGTATCCTGTAGAATGACGTGTAAGTACGACTTTTTCGAAATTCAAAATGGCGGACGCTGTGGCGGCCATTTTGTAAAAAGCAAAAATTTTCCAAATTTTCCAACCCGAAAATGAGACTGTTGGCAACACCCGAGCCGGAAGACTTGTATAGGGCGGTTGTGTAGAACGGTGAAGAGTGTTGCCTGGCGAGAAAATTTTCCCCATTTTTCGGGTAATTTCCGAGATTTTCCCCAAAAAGGTGAAAAGTAGAAATAACGACATTTTAAATCAAAATTTGATGTGGTATCGTTTAAAAGGTCCATGCGAATGACATTTGACCATTTTAGTTCCCCTCAGCTGGCAACACTGGAATCAGGCGAACTTTTTTTATTTTTGGGCCCGACTTTTACGCGAGCTCTAGATTCCTTCTACGAAAGTTTCCAAATTCAAATTTTGTGTATGCAGAAACCTTGTCGTTGAACTGCTTAATATGGGAAAACTATACGTTTTTTGAAATTTTTGAATACGGACAACAAAGCGGCCATTTTGTAAAAAGACAAAATTTTCAAAATTTTCCATGTGAAAAATGAGGCATTTGGCAACACCCGAGCCGGACGACTTGTATGGGGCGGTTGTGTAGAACGATGAAGAGTGTTGCCTGGCTAGAAAATTTTCCCCATTTTTCGGGTAATTTCCGAGATTTTCCCCAAAAAAGTGAAAATTAGAAATATTGACATTTTGAATCAAAATTTGATGAGGTATCGTTTAAAAAGTCCATGCGAATGACATTTGACCATTTTTGTCGCTTTCAATTTGGCAACACTGGGAAAAAGCAAACTTTTTAAGTTTTGGGCCCGACTCTTACGCGAGCTCTAGATTCCTTCTACGAAAGTTTCCAAATTCAAATTTTGTTTATGCAGAAACCTTGTCGGTGAACTGCTTAATATGGGAAAACTATACGTTTTTTGAAATTTTTGAATATGGTCAATTTAGCGGCCATTTTGTAAAATGACGAAATTTTCAAAATTTTCCAAGTGAAAAATGAGGCTGTTGGCAACACCCGAGCCGGACAACTTGTATGGGGCCATTGTGTAAAACGATGAAAAGTGTTGCCTGGTGAAAAAAATTTTCCCATTTTCCGGGTATTTTCCGAGATTTTCCCCAAAAACATGAAAATTACAAAAAATACAATTTGAATCAAAATTTGATGAGGTGTCGTTCAAGAGGTCACTGCAAATGACATTTGACCATTTTAGTCGCTCTTAGCTGGCAACACTGGGAGCAGGCGAAGGTGTTCTTTTTGGGCCCAACTCGGCTACTTTCATTTTTTTTCCACTACGAAAGTTGCCATGCGCAAATTCTGAGTATGCACAAGTGTTGCCACTGAACTGTTCCATCTTGGACATTCTATTAGTTTTTTCGAAATTCAAAATGGCGGACGCTGTGGCGGCCATTTTGTAAAAAGATGAAATTTTCAAAATTTTCTAACCCGAAAATGACGCTGTTGGCAACACCCGAGCCGGACGACTTGTATCGGGCCATTGTGTAAAACAATGAAAAATGTTGCCTGGTGAAAAAAAATTCTCCATTTTCCGGGTATTTTCCGAGATTTTCCATAAAATGTAAAAAAAAAAAAATGGTATTTTGAATCAAAATTTGATGTAAACTTGAAGGAGAGGACCATGAGAGTGATTTTTGATTATTTTGGTTGCATTGAGTTGGCAACACTGGGAGCATGCGAGTAGTGAAATTTTCGGGTCCGACTCGGCTACGAGCTCAAGTTTCCTTTTACTAATGTTGCCATATGGCAATTCTGTTTATGCAGAAATGTGGCCAGTGCCCTGCTTAATCTTTGACATTCTATTCGTTTTTTCAAAATAAAAGATGGCGGACGCTGTGACGGCCATTTTGTAAATAGATGAAATTTTCTGAATTTTACAACTGGAAAATGAGGCTTTTGGCAACACCCGAGCTGGACAACTTGTATGGAGCCGTTGTGTAAAACGATGAAAAGTGTTGCGTGGTTAAAAAAAAATCCCCATTTTTCGGGTATTTTCCGAGATTTTCCATAAAATGTAAAAAAAAAAAAAATTGTATTTTGAATCAAAATTTGATGTTGACTTGAAGAAGAGGACAATGTGAGTGACTTTTGACTATTTTGGTTGCAGTGAGTTGGCAACACTGGGAGCATGCGAGTAGTGAAATTTTCGGGTCCGACTCGGCTACGAGTTCAAGTTTCCTTCTACCAAAGTTGCCATATGGCAATTCTGTTTATGCAGAAATGTTGCCAGTGCACTGCTTCATCTTTAATATTCTATTAGTTTTTTCAAAATAAAAGATGGCGGTCGTTGTGGCGGCCATTTTGTAAAAATATGAAATTTTCCAAATTTTCCAAGTGAAAAATGAGGCTGTTGGCAACTCCCGAGCCGGACAACTTGTATGAGGCGGTTGTTTAGAATGACAAAAAGTGTTGCCTGGTGAAAGAAAAATCACCATTTTCCGGGTATTTTCCGAGATTTTCCGCAAAAACATGAAAATAATATAAATTATGACAGTATGGATTACAATTTGATGCGGTATTGCAAAGGAAATCCATACTGAACCGTTACCAGTATCAAGAGCTGTTTCCCGGTCAAAACGATTTCCTCCATTTATTGAGTAATAACAATATAAAAAAAGTTGGAATTTCAATTCAGAAATTTGACTTTGAGATTTTTTTTTTGTTTTATTACCACGCGAGCTGCTTGCAGCTCGCGCCTCAATGAAAAATATCGAACAAAAAACAAACAAATTATCTACACAAAAAAAAATCTAATCACATGCCATAGTATACACAGGTCCTCGGTAGGTTGTTAGGTTTTTTTTTTTATACTATTTCATAGTTTTTGCACGCAAAAAAACTTCTAATCAAATGCCATAGTATGTAGAGGTTGTAGGGGTTTAAAGGGGTTTGTAGGGGTTTGTAGGGGTTGTAGGGGTTTGTAGGGGTTTGTAGGGGTTGTAGGGGTTTGTAGGGGTTTTAGGGGTTTTTAGGGGTTTGTAGGGGTTGTAGGGGTTTGTAGGGGTTGTAGGGGTTTTAGGGGTTGTAGGGGTTTGTAGGGGTTTGTAGGGGTTTGTAGGGGTTTGTAGGGGTTGTAGGGGTTTGTAGGGGTTTGTAGGGGTTGTAGGGGTTTGTAGGGGTTGTAGGGGTTTGTAGGGGTTTGTAGGGGTTTGTAGGGGTTTTTAGGGGTTGTAGGGGTTTGTAGGGGTTTGTAAGGGTTGTAGGGGTTTGTTGGGGTTTGTAGGGGTTTTTAGGGGTTGTAGGGGTTTGTAGGGGTTTGTAGGGATTTTTAGGGGTTTCTAGGGGTTGTAGGGGTTTGTAGGGGTTTGTAGGGGTTTCTAGGGGTTGTAGGGGTTGTAGGGGTTTGTAGGGGTTTGTAGGGGTTTGAAGGGGTTTGTAGGGGTTTTTAGGGGTTTTTAGGGGTTGTAGGGGTTTGTAGGGGTTGTAGGGGATTGTAGGGGTTTTTAGGGGTTTGTAGGGGTTTTTAGGGGTTGTAGGGGATTTTAGGGGTTTGTAGGGGTTTGTAGGGGTTTGTAGGGGTTGTAGGGGTTTGTAGGGGTTGTAGGGGTTTGTAGGGGTTTGTAGGGGTTTTTAGGGGTTGTAGGGGTTTTTAGGGGTTTGTAGGGGTTTGTAGGGATTTTTAGGGGTTGTAGGGGTTTGTAGGGGTTTGTAGGGGTTGTAGGGGTTTCTAGGGGTTGTAGGGGTTTGTAGGGGTTTTTAGGGGTTTGTAGGGGTTTTTAGGGGTTGTAGGGGATTTTAGGGGTTTGTAGGGGTTTGTAGGGGTTTGTAGGGGTTGTAGGGGTTTGTAGGGGTTGTAGGGGTTGTAGGGGTTTGTAGGGGTTTGTAGGGGTTTGTAGGGGTTTTTAGGGGTTGTAGGGGTTTGTAGGGGTTGTAGGGGTTTCTAGGGGTTGTAGGGGTTTGTAGGGGTTTGTAGGGGTTTGTAGGGGTTTTTAGGGGTTTGTAGGGGTTTGTAGGGGTTTGTAGGGGTTGTAGGGGTTTGTAGGGGTTGTAGGGGTTGTAGGGGTTGTAGGGGTTTGTAGGGGTTTGTACGGGTTTGTAGGGGTTTGTAGGGGTTTTTAGGGGTTGTAGGGGTTTGTAGGGGTTGTAGGGGTTTCTAGGGGTTGTAGGGGTTTGTAGGGGTTTGTAGGGGTTTGTAGGGGTTTGTAGGGGTTTTTAGGGGTTGTAGGGGTTTTTAGGGGTTTGTAGGGGTTTGTAGGGATTTTTAGGGGTTTGTAGGGGTTTGTAGGGGTTGTAGGGAATTCTAGGGGTTGTAGGGGTTTGTAGGGGTTTTTAGGGGTTTGTAGGGGTTTTTAGGGGTTGTAGGGGATTTTAGGGGTTTGTAGGGGTTTGTAGGGGTTTGTAGGGGTTGTAGGGGTTTGTAGGGGTTGTAGGGGTTGTAGGGGTTTGTAGGGGTTTGTAGGGGTTTGTAGGGGTTTGTAGGGGTTTTTAGGGGTTGTAGGGGTTTGTAGGGGTTGTAGGGGTTTCTAGGGGTTGTAGGGGTTTGTAGGGGTTTGTAGGGGTTTGTAGGGGTTTTTAGGGGTTTGTAGGGGTTTGTAGGGGTTTGTAGGGGTTGTAGGGGTTTGTAGGGGTTGTAGGGGTTTGTAGGGGTTTGTAGGGGTTTTTAGGGGTTGTAGGGGTTTGTAGGGGTTTCTAGGGGTTTGTAGGTTTGTAGGGGTTTGTAGGGGTTTGTAGGGGTTGTAGGGGTTTGTAGGGGTTGTAGGGGTTGTAGGGGTTTGTAGGGGTTTGTACGGGTTTGTAGGGGTTTGTAGGGGTTTTTAGGGGTTGTAGGGGTTTGTAGGGGTTGTAGGGGTTTCTAGGGGTTGTAGGGGTTTGTAGGGGTTTGTAGGGGTTTGTAGGGGTTTTTAGGGGTTTGTAGGGGTTTGTAGGGGTTTGTAGGGGTTGTAGGGGTTTGTAGGGGTTGTAGGGGTTTGTAGGGGTTTGTAGGGGTTTTTAGGGGTTGTAGGGGTTTGTAGGGGTTTGTAGGGGTTTGTAGGTTTGTAGGGGTTTGTAGGGGTTTGTAGGTTTGTAGGGGTTTGTAGGGGTTGTAGTGGTTTTTAGGGGTTTGTAGGGGTTTGTAGGGGTTTGTAGGGGTTTGTAGGGGTTTGTAGGTTTGTAGGGGTTTGTAGGGTTTTGTAGGGGTTGTAGGGGTTTGTAGGGGTTTGTAGGGATTTGTAGGGGTTAGTAGGGGTTTGTAGGGGTTTGTAGGTTTGTAGGGGTTTGTAGGGTTTGTAGGGTTTGTTGGGTTTGTAGGGGTTGTAGGGGTTTGTAGGGGTTTGTAGGGGTTTGTAGGGGTTTGTAGGGGTTTTTAGGGGTTGTAGGGGTTTGTAGGGGTTTGTAGGGATTTGTAGGGGTTTGTAGGGGTTTGTAGGGGTTGTAGGGGTTTGTAGGGGTTGTAGGGGTTTTTAGGGGTTGTAGGGGTTTGTAGGGGTTTGTAGGGGTTGTAGGGGTTTGTAGGGGTTTGTAGGGGTTTGTAGGGGTTTTTAGGGGTTGTAGGGGTTTGTAGGGGTTTGTAGGGGTTGTAGGGGTTTTTAGGGGTTTTTAGGGGTTGTAGGGGTTTGTAGGGGTTTGTAGGGATTTGTAGGGGTTTGTAGGGGTTTGTAGTGGTTGTAGGGGTTTGTAGGGGTTGTAGGGGTTTGTAGGGGTTTGTAGGGGTTGTAGGGGTTGTAGGGGTTGTAGGGGTTGTAGGGGTTTGTAGGGTTTATAGGGGTTTGTAGGGGTTTTTAGGGGTTGTAGGGGGTTGTAGGGGTTTGTAGGGGTTTGTAGAGTTTGTAGGCGTTTTTAGGGGTTTTTAGGGGTTGTAGGGGTTTGTAGGGGTTGTAAGGGTTTGTTGGGGTTTGTAGGGGTTTGTAGGGGTTTGTAGGGGTTTTTAGGGGTTTTAGGGGTTTGTAGGGGTTTGTAGGGGTTGTAGGGGTTTGTAGGGGTTTGTAGGGGTTGTAGGGGTTTGTAGGGGTTGGTAGGTTTGTAGGGGTTTGTAGGGGTTTGTAGGGGTTTTTAGGGGTTGTAGGTGTTTGTAGGGGTTTGTAGGGGTTTTAAGGGGTTGTAGGGGTTTGTAGGGGTTTGTAGGGGTTTTTAGGGGTTTGTAGGGGTTTGTAGGGGTTGTAGGGGTTTGTAGGGGTTTGTATGGGTTTTTAGGGGTTTGTAGGGGTTGTAGGGGTTGTATGGGTTTGTAGGGTTTGTAGGGGTTTGTAGGGGTTTTTAGGGGTTGTAGGGGATTGTAGGGGGTTTTAGGGGTTTGTAGGGGTTGTAGGGGTTTGTAGGGGTTGTAGGGGTTGGTAGGTTTGTAGGGGTTTGTAGGGGTTTGTAGGGGTTTTTAGGGGTTGTAGGTGTTTGTAGGGGTTTGTAGGGGTTTGTAGGGGTTTTAAGGGGTTGTAGGGGCTTGTAGGGGTTGTAGGGGTTTGTAGGGGTTGTAGGGGTTTGTAGGGTTTTGTAGGGTTTGTAGGGATTTGTAGGGTTTGTAGGGGTTTGTAGGGGTTGTAGGGGTTGTAGGGGTTATATGGGTTTGTAGGGTTTGTAGGGGTTTGTAGGGGTTTTTAGGGGTTGTAGGGGGTTGTAGGGGGTTTTAGGGGTTTGTAGGGGTTGTAGGGGTTTGTAGGGGTTGTAGGGGTTTGTAGGGTTTGTAGGGGTTGTAGGGGTTTGTAGGGTTTGTTGAGGTTTGTAGGGGTTGTAGGGGTTGTAGGGGTTGTAGGGGTTTGTAGGGTTTGTAGGGGTTTGTAGGGGTTTTTAGGGGTTGTAGGGGTTGTAGGGGGTTGTAGGGGTTTGTAGGGGTTTGTAGAGTTTGTAGGGGTTTGTAGGGGTTGTAGGGGTTTGTAGGGTTTGTAGGGGTTTGTAGGGGTTGTAGGGGTTTGTAGGGGTTGTAGGGGTTTGTAGGGGTTTGTAGGGGTTTGTAGGTTTGTAGGGTTTTGTAGGGGTTGTAGGGGTTTGTAGGGGTTTGTAGGGGTTTGTAGGGGTTGTAGGGGTTTGTAGGGGTTTGTAGGGGTTTGTAGGAGTTTTTAGGGGTTGTAGGGGTTTGTAGGGGTTTTTAGGGGTTTGTAGGGGTTTGTAGGGGTTGTAGGGGTTTGTAGGGGTTGGTAGGTTTGTAGGGGTTTGTAGGGGTTTGTAGGGGTTTGTAGGGGTTTTTAGGGGTTGTAGGTGTTTGTAGGGGTTTGTAGGGGTTTTTAGGGGTTTGTAGGGGTTTCTAGGGGTTGTAGGGGTTTGTAGGGGTTGTAGGGGTTTGTAGGGTTTTGTAGGGTTTGTAGGGGTTTGTAGGGGTTTGTAGGGGTTTGTAGGGGTTGTAGGGGCTTGTAGGGGTTGTAGGGGTTTGTAGGGGTTGTAGGGGTTTGTAGGGTTTTGTAGGGTTTGTAGGGGTTTGTAGGGTTTGTAGGAGTTTGTAGGGGTTGTAGGGGTTGTAGGGGTTGTAGGGGTTGTAGGGGTTTGTAGGGTTTGTAGGGGTTTGTAGGGGTTTGTAGGGGTTTTTAGGGGTTGTAGGGGTTGTAGGGGTTTGTAGGGGTTTGTAGGGGTTGTAGGGGTTGTAGGGGTTGTAGGGGTTTGTAGGGTTTGTAGGGGTTTGTAGGGGTTGTAGGGGTTTGTAGGGGTTGTAGGGGTTTGTAGGGGTTTGTAGGGGTTGTAGGGGTTTGTAGGGGTTGTAGTGGTTTGTAGGGGTTTGTAGGGGTTTTTAGGGACAAGTAGAAGTTCTAATTAATAACAACAGCTACAACAACCACACGCGAGCTGCATGCAGCTCGCGCCGCACGCAAAATCTAGTCAATATACTATAAAGCTAAATTCCGGTGACTGACTGATTGACATGATTGTTCTCCTAGAAGGAGTCGTTTTAGGGGTGGGGTGTGTATGGGGGAAGTTTAAGTTGGCCGAATCGGAGCAGAAGTGTCGGAGCCGAATTTCGAAAAATCCAAAATGGCCGCCTTCGGCAATCGTATCTCCGCGACGGTGGCACCTGGAAACCTCGGAGATGGCTCGAACGAAAGAGGGTATCGAGAAATTTAAAAAAAAATGTTGAAAAAAAAAAAAAACAAGATGGCCGCCCCGGAATCGGCATTCGAAATTCGGCCGTTTTCAGACCCCACTTTGAAGAGTTACATTGTTCTACCGAATTTGCCATATGACGAAACTGCTGATGCAGAAACGTTGCCAGCGTCCTGTAGTATGTGGAAAAACTATCAGCTGTCAAAAAATAAAGATGGCGGATGGCGCGGCGGCCATCTTGTGAAATGATCAAATTCGGCAAATTTTTAAAGCGAAAAATGGGACTGATGGCAACACCTGAGCGCGATGTTTCGTATGAAGCGGTCGTGTGGAACGATGAAAAGATTTTTTTGGTAAAAAAAAACTCCCCATTTTTCGGGTAATTTCGGAGATTTTACCCGAAAACATGAAAAGTTGAAATAATGACATTTCGAATCAAAATTTGATGTAACATCGAAGAGGAGGTCCATGCGAATGACTTTTGACCATTTTCGTCGCTTCGAGTTGGCAACACTGAGCGCGAGCGATGTTCGAATTTTCGGGTCAGACTCTACTTTGAGGAGTTACTTTGTTCTACCGAATTCGCCGGATGAAAAAACTGCTGATGCAGAAACATTGTCAGTATCCTGTAGTATATAGGAAAACTATCAGCTGTCAAAGATTAAAGATGGCGGATGGTGTGGCCAACTATTTGTGAAATTGAACAGTTTAAAACTGAAAAAATTGGCTGTTGGCAACACCTGAGCGGGATAGTTTGTATGGGGCGAATGTAGGTCAGGTAGAATAGTATATAATGGGAAAAAAACCCCCCACTTCTTTGGTAATTTTTCGGAGATTTTACCCAAAAAACGTGAATCCTATAAATAATGACATTTCTTATCAAAATATGGTGTAACATCGAAAAGGAGGTCCATGCAAATGACTTACGACCATTTCAGTCGCTTCGAGTTGGCAACACTGGGCGCGAGCGATGTTCGCATTTCTTGGGTCAGACTCTACTTTGAGGAGTTACTTTGTTCTACCGAATTCGCCGGATGAAAAAACTGATGATGCAGAAACATTTGTAGTATCCTGTAGTATATAGAAAAATTGCCACTTGTCAGAAATACAAGATGGCGGATGGTGTAGCCAACTCTTAAAGTTGCCAATTTTCAAGTCGAAATAAATGACATATAGCTACATCTGAGCGGGGTGACTTGTATGGAGGATTTGTGTAGAATGATGAAAAGTGTTGCCTGGTATAGTTTTTTAAATTTTTTGTTCAAAAATTTTTTTTTGTAAATTTTTTTTTTAACCCCTTGGAAACCAACAGCCAGACGCGAGCTGCTTGCAGCTCGCGCACCTTCTCCCCAAAAAGGACTCTGACAAATTTTGAAGGAATAAAGACTTGGAGAAATTTTGATGAAAATTTTTTTGATGAAATTTTTTTGTTCAAAATTTTTTTTTTGGAAATTTTTTTTTTAACCCCTTTGAAACCAACAGCCAGACGCGAGCTGCTTGCAGCTCGCGCACCTTTTCCCTCAAAAGGACTCTGAAAAATGTTGAATGAAAAAAGACTTAGAGAAATTTTGATGAAAATTTTTTTGATTAAATTTTTTTGTTCAAAATTTTTTTTTTTAATTTTTTTTTTTAACCCCTTTGAAACCATCAGCCAGACGCGAGCTGCTTGCAGCTCGCGCACCTATTCCCTCAAAAGGACTCTGAAAAATGTTGAATGAAAAAAGACTTAGAGAAATTTTGATGAAAATTTTTTTAATGAAATTTTTTTGTTCAAAATTTTTTTTTGAAAATTTTTTTTTTTTACCCCTTTGAAACCAACAGCCAGACGCGAGCTGCTTGCAGCTCGCGCACCTTCTCCCTCAAAAGGACTCTGAAAAATGTTGAATGAAAAAAGACTTAGAGAAATTTTTATGAAAATTTTTTTAATGAAATTTTTTTGTTCAAAATTTTTTTTTGAAATTTTTTTTTTTAAACCCTTTGAAACCAACAGCCAGACGCGAGCTGCTTGCAGCTCGCGCACCTATTCCCTCAAAAGGACTCTGAAAAATGTTGAATGAAAAATGACTTAGAGAAATTTTGATGAAAATTTTTTAAATGAAATTTTTTTGTTCAAAATTTTTTTTTTTTTAATTTTTTTTTTAACCCCTTAGAAACCAACAGCCAGACGCGAGCTGCTTGCAGCTCGCGCACCTTATCCCTCAAAAGGACTCTGAAAAATTTTGAACTAAAAAAGACTTGTAGAAATTTTGTCGAAATATTTTTTTTTTATTTTTTTTTAACCCCTTGCGAACCAACAGCCAGACGCGAGCTGCTTGCAGCTCGCGCACCTTCTCCCTCAAAAGGACTCTGACAAATTTTGAATGAAAAAATATCTTTGTTGGAAAAAGACTTAGTAAAATTTTGTCAAAATATTTTTTTTAATTTTTTTTTTAACCCCTTGGAAACCAACAGCCAGACGCGAGCTGCTTGCAGCTCGCGCACCTTCTCCCCCAAAAGGACTCTGAAAAATTTTGAACGAAAAAAGACTTAGAGAAATTTTATTCGAAAAAGTTTTTGTCGAAATTGTTTTTTTTGATTTTTTTTTTAACCCCTTGTAAGCCAGCAGCAACACGCGAGCTGCTTGCAGCTCGCGCACCACGCTCCATCTAGTCTATATACTATAAAGCTAAATTCCGGTGACTCACTCATTGACATGATTGTTCTCCTAGAAGGAGTCGTTTCAGCGGTGGGGTGTGTATGGGGGAAGTTTAAGTTGGCCGAATCGGAGCAGAATTGTCGGAGCCGAATTTCGAAAAATCCAAAATGGCCGCCTTCGGCAATCGTATCTCCGCGACGGTGGCACCTGAAAACCTCGGAGATGGCTCGAACGAAAGAGGGTATCGAGAAATTTAAAAAAAAATATTGCCTGGTGAAAAAAAAATCCCCATTTTCCGGGTATTTTCCGAGATTTTCCATAAAATGTAAAAAAAAAAAAATGGTATTTTGAATCAAAATTTGATGTAGACTTGAAGGAGAGGACCATGAGAGTGACTTTTGACTATTTTGGTTGCATTGAGTTGGCAACACTGGGAGCATGCGAGTAGTGAAATTTTCGGGTCCGACTCGGCTACGAGCTCAAGTTTCCTTTTACCAATGTTGCCATATGGCAATTCTGTTTATGCAGAAATGTGGCCAGTGCCCTGCTTAATCTGTGACATTCTATTCGTTTTTTCAAAATAAAAGATGGCGGACGCTGTGGCGGCCATTTTGTAAAAAGATGAAATTTTCTGAATTTTACAACTGGAAAATGAGGCTTTTGGCAACACCCGAGCTGGACAACTTGTATGGAGCCGTTGTGTAAAACGATGAAAAGTGTTGCCTGGTTAAAAAAAATCCCCATTTTTCGGGTATTTTCCGAGATTTTCCATAAAATGTAAAAAAAAAAAAAATGGTATTTTGAATCAAAATTTGATGTTGACTTGAAGAAGAGGACCATGTGAGTGACTTTTGACTATTTTGGTTGCAGTGAGTTGGCAACACTGGGAGCATGCGAGTAGTGAAATTTTCGGGTCCGACTCGGCTACGAGTTCAAGTTTCCTTCTACCAAAGTTGCCATATGGCAATTCTGTTTATGCAGAAATGTTGCCAGTGCACTGCTTCATCTTTAATATTCTATTCGTTTTTTCAAAATAAAAGATGGCGGTCGCTGTGGCGGCCATTTTGTAAAAATATGAAATTTTCCAAATTTTCCAAGTGAAAAATGAGGCTGTTGGCAACTCCCGAGCCGGACAACTTATATGGGGCGGTTGTTTAGAATGACAAAAAGTGTTGCCTGGTGAAAGAAAAATCACCATTTTCTGGGTATTTTCTGAAATTTTCCGCAAAAACATGAAAATAATATAAATTATGACAGTATGGATTACAATTTGATGCGGTACTGCAGAGGAAATCCACACTGAACCATTACCAGTATCAAGAGCTGTTTCCCGGTCAAAACGATTTCCTCCATTTTTTGGGTGATAACAATATAAAAAAAGTTGGAATTTCAAATCAGAAATTTGACTATAAGTTTTTTTTCTTTTTTATTACCACGCGAGCTGCTTGCAGCTCGCGCCTCAATGAAAAATATCGAACAAAAAACAAACAAATTACCTACACAAAAAAAACTTCTTATCACAGGCCCTCGGTAGGTTGTTAGGTTTTTTTTTTATACTATTTTATAGTATTTGCACGCAAGAAAACTTATAATCACATGCCATAGTATGTAGAGGTTGTAGGGGTTGTAGGGTTTTGTAGGTTTGTAGGGGTTTGTAGGGGTTTGTAGGGGTTTGTAGGGGTTTGTAGGGGTTTCTAGGGGTTGTAGGGGTTTGTAGGGGTTTGTAGGGGTTTTCAGGGGTTGTAGGGGTTTGTAGGGGTTTGTAGGGGTTTGTAGGGGTTTCTAGGGGTTGTAGGGGTTTTTAGGGGTTGTAGGGGTTTGTAGGGGTTTGTAGGGGTTTGTAGGGGTTTTTAGGGGTTGTAGGGGTTTGTAGGGGTTTGTAGGGGTTTGTAGGGGTTTTTAGGGGTTGTAGGGGTTTGTAGGGGTTTGTAGGGGTTTCTAGGGGTTTGTAGGGGTTTTTAGGGGTTGTAGGGGTTTGTAGGGGTTGTAGGGGTTTGTAGGGGTATTTAGGGGTTGTAGGGGTTTGTAGGGGTTTGTAGGGGTTTCTAGGGGTTGTAGGGGTTTGTAGGGGTTTGTAGGGGTTTCTAGGGGTTGTAGGGGTTTGTAGGGGTTTGTAGGGGTTTGTAGGGGTTTGTAGGGGTTGTAGGGGTTTGTAGGGGTTTGTAGGGGTTGTAGGGGTTTGTAGGGATTGTAGGGGTTTGTAGGGGTTGTAGGGGTTTGTAGGGGTTTGTAGGGTTTGTAGGGGTTGTAGGGGGTTGTAGGGTTTGTAGGGGTTTGTAGGGGTTGTAGGGGTTTGTAGGGGTTTGTAGGGGTTGTAGGGGTTTGTAGGGGTTTGTAGGGGTTTGTAGGGGTTTGTAGGGGTTGTAGGGGTTTGTAGGGGTTTGAGGGTTTGTAGGGGTTTGTAGGGGTTTATAGGGGTTGTAGGGGTTGTAGGGATTTTAGGGGTTTTTAGGGGTTTGTAGGGGTTTGTAGGGGTTTGTAGGGGTTTTTAGGGGTTTGTAGGGGTTAGTAGGGACAAGTAGGGGTTCTAATTAATAACAACAGCTACAACAACCACACGCGAGCTGCATGCAGCTCGCGCCGCACGCAAAATCTAGTCTATATAATATAAAGCTGAATCCCGGTGACTGATTGACATATTTGTTCTCCTAGAAGGAGTCGGTTTAGGGGGGGGGTTTGTTTGGGGGAAGTGTAGGGGGGGTCAATCTCACCAGGAATTAGGCATTGACATTTCGAAAAAACCAAGATGACAGCTGTCAGATTTGACATCTCCTAAACGGTTATAGGTAGGGTTTTCAAAATGGGAGGGTAGAAAGAAGGGGGGAAAAAATTCAAAAAAATTGAAAAAAAAAAAAAAAAAACAAGATGGCGGCTTCAGAATTTTACTTTGAATTTTACCGATTTTCATACTCCACTTTGGCGGGGTGCTTTGTTCTGGCAACATTGGCGTACGGTGAATCTGTTTTGCTTCAATAATTGCCAGTATCCTGTAGAATGACGTGTTAGTACGGCTTTTTCGAAATTTAAAATGGCGGACGCTGTGGCGGCCATTTTGTAAAAAGCAAAAATTTTCCAAATTTTCCAACCCAAAAATGACGCTGTTGGCAACACCCGAGCCTGAAGACTTGTATCGGGCGGTTGTGTAGAACGGTAAAGAGTGTTGCCTGGCGAGAAAATTTTCCCCATTTTTCGGGTAATTTCCGAGATTTTTCCCAAAAAGGTGAAAAGTAGAAATAATGACATTTTAAATCAAAATTTGATGCAGTATCGTTGAAAAGTTCCATGCGAATGACATTTGACCATTTTTGTCGCTTTCAATTTGGCAACACTGGGAAAAAGCAAACTTTTTAAGTTTTGGGCCCGACTCGGCTACTTTCCATATTTTTCCTCTACGAAAGTTGCCATGCGTGAATTCGGAGTATGCACAAGTGTTGCCACTGAACTGCTCCATATTAGGTATTTTATTCATTTTTTCGAAATTCAAAATGGCGGACGCTGTGGCGGCCATTTTGTAAAAAGCAAAAATTTTCCAAATTTTCCAACCCGAAAATGACGCTGTTGGCAACACCCGAGCCTGAAAATTTGTATGGAGCGGTTGTGTAGAACGGTAAAGAGTATTGCCTGGCGAGAAAAATTTCCCCATTTTTCGGGTAATTTCCGAGATTTTCCCCAAAAATGTGAAAATTAGAAATATTTACATTTTGAATCAAAATTTGATGTGGTATCGTTGAAAAGGTCCATGCGAATGACATTTGACCATTTTTGTCCCCGTCAGCTAGCAACACTGGAATCAGGCGAACTTTTTTTATTTTTGCGCCCGACTCGGCTACTTTCCTTATTTTTCCACTACGAAAGTTGCCATACGCAAATTCCGAGTATGCACAAGTGTTGCCACTGAACTGCTCCATATGGGAAAATTATTGGTTTTTCGAAATTCAAAATAACGGACGCTGTGGCGGCCATTTTGTAAAAAGACGAAATTTTCAAAATTTTCCAAGTGAAAAATGAGGCTGTTGGCAACACCCGAGCCGGATGACTTGTATGGGGCCATTGTGTAAAACGATAAAAAATGTTGCCTGGTTTTAAAAAAAACCCCATGTTCCGGGTATTTTCCGAGATTTTCCATAAATTGTAAAAAAAAAAAAAAATGGCATTTTGAATCAAAATTTGATGCAGACTTGAAGGAGAGGACCATGAGAGTGACTTTTGACTATTTTGGTTGCATTGAGTTGGCAACACTGGGAGCATGCGAGTAGTGAAATTTTCGGGTCCGACTCGGCTACGAGCTCAAGTTTCTTTTTACCAATGTTGCTATATGGCAATTCTGTTTATGCAGAAATGTGGCCAGTGCCCTGCTTAATCTTTGACATTCTATTCGTTTTTTCAAAATAAAAGATGGCGGACGCTGTGGCGGCCATTTTGTAAAAAGATGAAATTTTCTGAATTTTACAACTGGAAAATGAGGCTTTTGGCTACACCCGAGCTGGACAACTTGTATGGAGCCGTTGTGTAAAACGATGAAAAGTGTTGCCTGGTTAAAAAAAAATCCCCATTTTTCGGGTATTTTCCGAGATTTTCCATAAAATGTAAAAAAAAAAAAAATGGTATTTTGAATCAAAATTTGATGTTGACTTGAAGAAGAGGACCATGTGAGTGACTTTTGACTATTTTGGTTGCAGTGAGTTGGCAACACTGGGAGCATGCGAGTAGTGAAATTTTCGGGTCCGACTCGGCTACGAGCTCAAGTTTCCTTCTACGAAAGTTGCCATATGGCAATTCTGTTTATGCAGAAATGTTGCCAGTGCACTGCTTCATCTTTAACATTCTATTCGTTTTTTCAAAATAAAAGATGGCGGTCGCTGTGGCGGCCATTTTGTAAAAATATGAAATTTTCCAAATTTTCCAAGTGAAAAATGAGGCTGTTGGCAACTCCCGAGCCGGACAACTTGTATGGGGCGGTTGTTTAGAATGACAAAAAATGTTGCCTGGTGAAAGAAAAATCACCATTTTCCGGGTATTTTCCGAGATTTTCCGCAAAAACATGAAAATAATATAAATTATGACAGTATGGATTACAATTTGATGCGGTATTGCAGAGGAAATCCATACTGAACCGTTACCAGTACCAAGAGCTGTTTCCCGGTCAAAACGATTTCCTCCATTTATTGAGTAATAACAATATAAAAAAAGTTGGAATTTCAATTCAGAAATTTGACTTTGAGATTTTTTTTTGTTTTATTACCACGCGAGCTGCTTGCAGCTCGCGCCTCAATGAAAAATATCAAACAAAAAACAAACAAATTACCTACACAAAAAAAAATCTAATCACATGCCATAGTATACACAGGTCCTCGGTAGGTTGTTAGGTTTTTTTTTTAATACTATTTCATAGTTTTTGCACGGAAAAAAACTTCTAATCAAATGCCATAGTATGTAGAGGTTGTAGGGGCTTAAAGGGGTTTGTAGGGGTTTGTAGGGGTTGAAGGGGTTTGTAGGGGTTTGTAGGGGTTGTAGGGGTTTGTAGGGGTTGTAGGGGTTTTTAGGGGTTGTAGGGGTTTGTAGGCGTTTGTAGGGGTTTGTAGGGGTTTGTAGGGGTTTGTAGGGGTTGTAGGGGTTTGTAGGGGTTGTAGGGGTTTGTAGGGGTTGTAGGGGTTTTTAGGGGTTGTAGGGGTTTGTAGGGGTTTGTAGGGGTTGTAGGGGTTTTTAGGGGTTTGTAGGGGTTTGTAGGGGTTGTAGGGGTTTGTAGGGTTTCTAGGGGTTTTTAGGGGTTTGTAGGGGTTTTTAGGGGTTGTAGGAGTTTGTAGTGGTTTGTAGGGGTTTGTAGGGGTTTTTAGGGGTTTGTAGGGGTTGTAGGGGTTTGTAGGGGTTTGTAGGGGTTTGTAGGGGTTTGTAGGGGTTTTTAGGGGTTTTTAGGGGTTGTAGGGGTTTGTAGGGGTTTCTAGGGGTTTGTAGGGGTTTTTAGGGGTTGTAGGGGTTTGTAGGGGTTTGTAGGGGTTTGTAGGGGTTTTTAGGGGTTGTAGGGGTTTTTAGGGGTTTGTAGGGGTTTGTAGGGATTTTTAGGGGTTGTAGGGGATTGTAGGGGTTTGTAGGGGTTGTAGGGGTTTCTAGGGGTTGTAGGGGTTTGTAGGGGTTTTTAGGGGTTTGTAGGGGTTTGTAGGGGTTTTTAGGGGTTTTTAGAGGTTTGTAGGGGTTTGTAGGGGTTTGTAGGGGTTGTAGGGGTTTGTAGGGGTTGTAGGGGTTGTAGGGGTTTGTAGGGGTTTGTAGGGGTTTTTAGGGGTTGTAGGGGTTTGTAGGGGTTTGTAGGGGTTTGTAGGGGTTTGTAGGGGTTGTAGGGGTTTGTAGGGGTTGTAGGGGTTTGTAGGGGTTGTAGGGGTTTGTAGAGAATGTAGGGGTTTTTAGGGGTTGTAGGGGTTTGTAGGGGTTTTTAGGGGTTGTAGGGGTTTGTAGGGGTTTGTAGGGGTTTTAGGGGTTGTAGGGGTTTGTAGGGGTTTGTAGGGGTTTGTAGGGGTTTGTAGGGGTTTGTAGGGGTTTGTAGGGTTTGTAGGGGTTGTAGGGGTTTGTAGGGGTTTGTAGGGGTTTGTAGGGGTTGTAGGGGTTTGTAGGGGTTTGTAGGGGTTGTAGGGGTTTGTAGGTTTGTAGGGTTTGTAGGGTTTGTAGGGGTTTGTAGGGGTTTGTAGGGGTTTTTAGGGGTTGTAGGAGTTTGTAGTGGTTTGTAGGGGTTTGTAGGGGTTTTTAGGGGTTTGTAGGGGTTGTAGGGGTTTGTAGGGGTTTGTAGGGGTTTGTAGGGGTTTGTAGGGGTTTTTAGGGGTTGTAGGGGTTTGTAGGGGTTTGTAGGGGTTTGTAGGGGTTTTTAGGGGTTTGTAGGGGTTAGTAGGGACAAGTAGGGGTTTGTTACAATTACAACAGCAACAAAACCACACGCGAGCTGCATGCAGCTCGCGCCGCACGCAAAATCTAGTCTATATAATATAAAGCTGAATCCCGGTGACTCATTGACATGGTTGTTCTCCTAGAAGGAGTCGGTTAAGGGGGGGGTTTGTTTGGGGGAAGTTTAGGGGGGGTGAATCTGACCAGAAGTGTCGGATTCGAATTTTGAATTTTTCGAAATGACAGCTGTCAGATTTGACAGCTCCTAAACGGTTTTAGGTAAGGTTTTCTAAAGTGGTAGAACCGATAGAAGGGGGGAAAAATTTAAAAAAAAATTAAAAAAAAAAAAAAAAAAACAAGATGGCGGCTCCGGAATTGGACATTGAAAATTTGCCATTTTCAGACTCCACTTTGGCGGGGTGCTTTGTTCTGGCAACATTGGCGTACGGTGAATCTGTTTTGCTTTAATAATTGCCAGTATCCTGTAGAATGACGTGTAAGTACGACTTTTTCGAAATTCAAAATGGCGGACGCTGTGGCGGCCATTTTGTAAAAAGCAAAAATTTTCCAAATTTTCCAACCCGAAAATGAGACTGTTGGCAACACCCGAGCCGGAAGACTTGTATAGGGCGGTTGTGTAGAACGGTGAAGAGTGTTGCCTGGCGAGAAAATTTTCCCCATTTTTCGGGTAATTTCCGAGATTTTCCCCAAAAAGGTGAAAAGTAGAAATAACGACATTTTAAATCAAAATTTGATGTGGTATCGTTTAAAAGGTCCATGCGAATGACATTTGACCATTTTAGTTCCCCTCAGCTGGCAACACTGGAATCAGGCGAACTTTTTTTATTTTTGGGCCCGACTTTTACGCGAGCTCTAGATTCCTTCTACGAAAGTTTCCAAATTCAAATTTTGTGTATGCAGAAACCTTGTCGTTGAACTGCTTAATATGGGAAAACTATACGTTTTTTGAAATTTTTGAATACGGACAACAAAGCGGCCATTTTGTAAAAAGACAAAATTTTCAAAATTTTCCATGTGAAAAATGAGGCATTTGGCAACACCCGAGCCGGACGACTTGTATGGGGCGGTTGTGTAGAACGATGAAGAGTGTTGCCTGGCTAGAAAATTTTCCCCATTTTTCGGGTAATTTCCGAGATTTTCCCCAAAAAAGTGAAAATTAGAAATATTGACATTTTGAATCAAAATTTGATGAGGTATCGTTTAAAAAGTCCATGCGAATGACATTTGACCATTTTTGTCGCTTTCAATTTGGCAACACTGGGAAAAAGCAAACTTTTTAAGTTTTGGGCCCGACTCTTACGCGAGCTCTAGATTCCTTCTACGAAAGTTTCCAAATTCAAATTTTGTTTATGCAGAAACCTTGTCGGTGAACTGCTTAATATGGGAAAACTATACGTTTTTTGAAATTTTTGAATATGGTCAATTTAGCGGCCATTTTGTAAAATGACGAAATTTTCAAAATTTTCCAAGTGAAAAATGAGGCTGTTGGCAACACCCGAGCCGGACAACTTGTATGGGGCCATTGTGTAAAACGATGAAAAGTGTTGCCTGGTGAAAAAATTTTTCCCATTTTCCGGGTATTTTCCGAGATTTTCCCCAAAAACATGAAAATTACAAAAAATACAATTTGAATCAAAATTTGATGAGGTGTCGTTCAAGAGGTCACTGCAAATGACATTTGACCATTTTAGTCGCTCTTAGCTGGCAACACTGGGAGCAGGCGAAGGTGTTCTTTTTGGGCCCAACTCGGCTACTTTCATTTTTTTTCCACTACGAAAGTTGCCATGCGCAAATTCTGAGTATGCACAAGTGTTGCCACTGAACTGTTCCATCTTGGACATTCTATTAGTTTTTTCGAAATTCAAAATGGCGGACGCTGTGGCGGCCATTTTGTAAAAAGATGAAATTTTCAAAATTTTCTAACCCGAAAATGACGCTGTTGGCAACACCCGAGCCGGACGACTTGTATCGGGCCATTGTGTAAAACAATGAAAAATGTTGCCTGGTGAAAAAAAATTCTCCATTTTCCGGGTATTTTCCGAGATTTTCCATAAAATGTAAAAAAAAAAAAATGGTATTTTGAATCAAAATTTGATGTAAACTTGAAGGAGAGGACCATGAGAGTGATTTTTGATTATTTTGGTTGCATTGAGTTGGCAACACTGGGAGCATGCGAGTAGTGAAATTTTCGGGTCCGACTCGGCTACGAGCTCAAGTTTCCTTTTACTAATGTTGCCATATGGCAATTCTGTTTATGCAGAAATGTGGCCAGTGCCCTGCTTAATCTTTGACATTCTATTCGTTTTTTCAAAATAAAAGATGGCGGACGCTGTGACGGCCATTTTGTAAATAGATGAAATTTTCTGAATTTTACAACTGGAAAATGAGGCTTTTGGCAACACCCGAGCTGGACAACTTGTATGGAGCCGTTGTGTAAAACGATGAAAAGTGTTGCGTGGTTAAAAAAAAATCCCCATTTTTCGGGTATTTTCCGAGATTTTCCATAAAATGTAAAAAAAAAAAAAATTGTATTTTGAATCAAAATTTGATGTTGACTTGAAGAAGAGGACAATGTGAGTGACTTTTGACTATTTTGGTTGCAGTGAGTTGGCAACACTGGGAGCATGCGAGTAGTGAAATTTTCGGGTCCGACTCGGCTACGAGTTCAAGTTTCCTTCTACCAAAGTTGCCATATGGCAATTCTGTTTATGCAGAAATGTTGCCAGTGCACTGCTTCATCTTTAATATTCTATTAGTTTTTTCAAAATAAAAGATGGCGGTCGTTGTGGCGGCCATTTTGTAAAAATATGAAATTTTCCAAATTTTCCAAGTGAAAAATGAGGCTGTTGGCAACTCCCGAGCCGGACAACTTGTATGAGGCGGTTGTTTAGAATGACAAAAAGTGTTGCCTGGTGAAAGAAAAATCACCATTTTCCGGGTATTTTCCGAGATTTTCCGCAAAAACATGAAAATAATATAAATTATGACAGTATGGATTACAATTTGATGCGGTATTGCAAAGGAAATCCATACTGAACCGTTACCAGTATCAAGAGCTGTTTCCCGGTCAAAACGATTTCCTCCATTTATTGAGTAATAACAATATAAAAAAAGTTGGAATTTCAATTCAGAAATTTGACTTTGAGATTTTTTTTTTGTTTTATTACCACGCGAGCTGCTTGCAGCTCGCGCCTCAATGAAAAATATCGAACAAAAAACAAACAAATTATCTACACAAAAAAAAATCTAATCACATGCCATAGTATACACAGGTCCTCGGTAGGTTGTTAGGTTTTTTTTTTTATACTATTTCATAGTTTTTGCACGCAAAAAAACTTCTAATCAAATGCCATAGTATGTAGAGGTTGTAGGGGTTTAAAGGGGTTTGTAGGGGTTTGTAGGGGTTGTAGGGGTTTGTAGGGGTTTGTAGGGGTTGTAGGGGTTTGTAGGGGTTTTAGGGGTTTTTAGGGGTTTGTAGGGGTTGTAGGGGTTTGTAGGGGTTGTAGGGGTTTTAGGGGTTGTAGGGGTTTGTAGGGGTTTGTAGGGGTTTGTAGGGGTTTGTAGGGGTTGTAGGGGTTTGTAGGGGTTTGTAGGGGTTGTAGGGGTTTGTAGGGGTTGTAGGGGTTTGTAGGGGTTTGTAGGGGTTTGTAGGGGTTTTTAGGGGTTGTAGGGGTTTGTAGGGGTTTGTAAGGGTTGTAGGGGTTTGTTGGGGTTTGTAGGGGTTTTTAGGGGTTTTTAGGGGTTGTAGGGGTTTGTAGGGGTTTGTAGGGATTTTTAGGGGTTTCTAGGGGTTGTAGGGGTTTGTAGGGGTTTGTAGGGGTTTCTAGGGGTTGTAGGGGTTGTAGGGGTTTGTAGGGGTTTGTAGGGGTTTGAAGGGGTTTGTAGGGGTTTTTAGGGGTTTTTAGGGGTTGTAGGGGTTTGTAGGGGTTGTAGGGGATTGTAGGGGTTTTTAGGGGTTTGTAGGGGTTTTTAGGGGTTGTAGGGGATTTTAGGGGTTTGTAGGGGTTTGTAGGGGTTTGTAGGGGTTGTAGGGGTTTGTAGGGGTTGTAGGGGTTTGTAGGGGTTTGTAGGGGTTTTTAGGGGTTGTAGGGGTTTTTAGGGGTTTGTAGGGGTTTGTAGGGATTTTTAGGGGTTGTAGGGGTTTGTAGGGGTTTGTAGGGGTTGTAGGGGTTTCTAGGGGTTGTAGGGGTTTGTAGGGGTTTTTAGGGGTTTGTAGGGGTTTTTAGGGGTTGTAGGGGATTTTAGGGGTTTGTAGGGGTTTGTAGGGGTTTGTAGGGGTTGTAGGGGTTTGAAGGGGTTGTAGGGGTTGTAGGGGTTTGTAGGGGTTTGTAGGGGTTTGTAGGGGTTTTTAGGGGTTGTAGGGGTTTGTAGGGGTTGTAGGGGTTTCTAGGGGTTGTAGGGGTTTGTAGGGGTTTGTAGGGGTTTGTAGGGGTTTTTAGGGGTTTGTAGGGGTTTGTAGGGGTTTGTAGGGGTTGTAGGGGTTTGTAGGGGTTGTAGGGGTTGTAGGGGTTGTAGGGGTTTGTAGGGGTTTGTACGGGTTTGTAGGGGTTTGTAGGGGTTTTTAGGGGTTGTAGGGGTTTGTAGGGGTTGTAGGGGTTTCTAGGGGTTGTAGGGGTTTGTAGGGGTTTGTAGGGGTTTGTAGGGGTTTGTAGGGGTTTTTAGGGGTTGTAGGGGTTTTTAGGGGTTTGTAGGGGTTTGTAGGGATTTTTAGGGGTTTGTAGGGGTTTGTAGGGATTTTTAGGGGTTGTAGGGGTTTGTAGGGGTTTGTAGGGGTTGTAGGGGTTTCTAGGGGTTGTAGGGGTTTGTAGGGGTTTGTAGGGGTTTTTAGGGGTTTGTAGGGGTTCGTAGGGGTTTGTAGGGGTTGTAGGGGTTTGTAGGGGTTTGTAGGGGTTGTAGGGGTTTGTAGGGGTTTGTAGGGGTTGTAGGGGTGTATGGGGGAAGTGTAAGTTGGCCGAATCGGAGCAGAAGTGTCGGAGCCGAATTTCGAAAAATCCAAGATGGCGGCATTCGGCATTCGTATCTCCGCGACGGTGGCAGCTGGAAACCTCGGAGATGGTTCGAACGAAAGAAGGTATCGAGAAATTAAAAAAAAAATGTGAAAAAAAAAAAAAAACAAGATGGCCGCCCCGGAATCGGCGTTCGAAATTCGGCCGCTTTCAGACCCCACTTTGGAGAGTTACATTGTTCTACCGAATTTGCCGCATGACAAAACTGCTGATGCAGAAACGTTGCCAGCATCCTGTAGTATGTCGAAAAACTATCAGCTGTCAAAAATTAAAGATGGCGGATGGCGCGGCGGCCATCTTGTGAAATGATCAAATTCGGGCAATTTTGAAAGCGAAAAATGAGCCTGATGGCAACACCCGAGCGGGATGGTTCGTATGAGGCGGTCGTGTGGAACGATGAAAAGTTTTTTATGGTAAAAAAAAACTCCCCATTTTTCGGGTAATTTCGGAGATTTTACCCGAAAACTTGAAAAGTTGAAATAATGACATTTCTGATCAAAATTTGGTGTAACATCGAAGAGGAGGTCCATGCGAATGACTTTTGACCATTCCGGTCGCTTCGAGTTGGCAACACTGGGCACGAGCGATGTTCGCATTTTTGGGTCGGACTCTACTTTGAGGAGTTACTTTGTTCTACCGAATTCGCCGGATGAAAAAACTGATGATGCAGAAACATTGGTAGTATCGTGTAGTATATAGGAAAACTATCAGCTGTCAAAGATTAAAGATGGTGGATGGTGTGGCCAACTATTTGTGAAATTGAACAGTTTAAAACTGAAAAAAACGACTGTTGGCAACACCTGAGTGGGATGGTTTGTATGGGGCGAATGTAGGTCAGGTAGAATAGTATTTAATGGGAAAAAAAAACTCCCCACTTTTCGGGTAAATTCGGAGATTTTACCCAAAAAACGTGAATCCTATAAACAATAACATTTCTAATCAAAATATGGTGTAACATCGAATAGGAGGTCCATGCTAATGACTTAAGACCATTTTGGTCGCTTCGAGTTGGCAACACTGGGCGCGAGCGATGTTCGCATTTTTTGGGTCAGACTCTACTTTGAGGAGTTACTTTGTTCTACCGAATTCGCCGGATGAAAAAACTGATGATGCAGAAACATTGGTAGTATCCTGTAGTATATAGAAAAACTATGACTTGTTAGAAATTAAAGATGGCGGACGGTGTGGCCAACTTTGTATGTTGGCAATTTTCAAGTCGAAATAAATGGCATATAATTACATCTGAGCCGGGTGACTTGTATGGAGGGTTTGTGTAGAATGATGAAAAGTGTTGCCTGGTATAGTTTTTTAAATTTTTTGTTCAAAAATTTTTTTTTTTAATTTTTTTTTTGTAACCCCTTGGAAACCAACAGCCAGACGCGAGCTGCTTGCAGCTCGCGCACCTTCTCCCTCAAAAGGACTCTGACAAATTTTGAATGAAAAAATATCTTTGTTGGAAAAAGACTTAGTAAAATTTTGTCAAAATATTTTTTTATTATTTTTTTTTTAACCCCTTGGAAACCAACAGCCAGACGCGAGCTGCTTGCAGCTCGCGCACCTTCTTCCTCAAAAGGACTCTGAAAAATTTTGAACTAAAAAAGACTTGTAGAAATTTTGTCGAAATATTGTTTTTATTATTTTTTTTTAAACCCTTGCGAACCAACAGCCAGACGCGAGCTGCTTGCAGCTCGCGCACCTTCTCCCTCAAAAGGACTCTGACAAATTTTGAATGAAAAAATATCTTTGTTGGAAAAAGACTTAGTAAAATTTTGTCAAAATATTTTTTTTAATTTTTTTTTTAACCCCTTGGAAACCAACAGCCAGACGCGAGCTGCTTGCAGCTCGCGCACCTTCTCCCCCAAAAGGACTCTGAAAAATTTTGAACGAAAAAAGACTTAGAGAAATTTTATTCGAAAAAGTTTTTGTCGAAAAATTTTTTTTTTAATTTTTTTTTTTTAACCCCTTGTAAAAACTCCCCCTCGCGAGCTGCTTGCAGCTCGCGCACCACGCTCCATCTAGTCAATATACTATAAAGCTAAATTCCGGTGACTCACTGATTGACATGATTGTTCTCCTAGAAGGAGTCGTTTTAGGGGTGGGGTATGTTTGGGGGAAGTGTTCGGCTCTTCCATGCGACCAGGAATTAGGCAATGACGTTTCGAAAAATCCAAGATGGCCGCCTTCGGCAAACGCATCTCCGCGACGGTGGCACCTGGAAACCTCGAAGATGGCTCGAACGAAAGAGGGTATCGAGAAATTTAAAAAAAAATGTTGAAAAAAAAAAAAAACAAGATGGCCGCCCCGGAATCGGCGTTCGAAATTCGGCCGTTTTCAGACCCCACTTTGGAGAGTTACATTGTTCTACCGAATTTGCCGCACGACAAAACTGCTGATGCAGAAACGTTGCCAGCATCCTGCAGTATGTGGAAAAACTATCAGCTGTCAAAAAATAAAGATGGCGGATGGTGCGGCGGCCATCTTGTTAAATGATCAAATTCGGGCAATTTTGAAAGCGAAAAATGAGCCTGATGGCAACACCCGAGCGGGATGTTTTGTATGAAGCGGTCGTGTGGAATGATAAAAAGATTTTTTTGGTAAAAAAAAACTCCCCATTTTTCGGGTAATTTCGGAGATTTTACCCGAAAACATGAAAAGTAGAAATAATGACATTTTGAATCAAAATTTGGTGTAACATCGAAGAGGAGGTCCATGCGAATGACTTTTGACCATTCCGGTCGCTTCGAGTTGGCAACACTGGGCGCGAGCGATGTTCGAATTTTTGGGTCAGACCCTACTAACTCAAAAGTCTTTGTTCTACCGAATTCAAAGTATGAAAAAACTGATGATGCAGAAACATTGCCAGTATCCTGTAGTATATAGGAAAACTATCAGCTGTCAAAAATTAAAGATGGCGGACGGTGTAGCCAACTCTTTGTGAAATTGAACAGTTTAAAACTGAAAAAATCGGCTGTTGGCAACACCTGAGCGGGATGGTTAGTATAGGGGGAATGTAGGTCAGGTAGAATAGTATTTAATGGAAAAAAAAAACTCCCCACTTTTCGGGTAATTTCAAAGATTTTACCCAAAAAACGTGAACCCTATAAATAACGACATTTCTAATCAAAATTTGGTGTTATATCAAAGAACAGGTCCATACAAATGACTTTTGACTTTTTTGTCACTTCCAGTTGGCAACACTGGGCGCGAGCGATGTTCGAATTTATGGGTCAGACTCTACTTTGAGGAGTTACTTTGTTCTACCGAATTTAAAGTATGAAAAAACTGCTGATGCAAAAACATTGCCAGTATCCTGTAGTATATAGGAAAACTATCAGCTGTCAAAATTTCAAGATGGCGGATGGTGTGGCCAACTTTTTATGTTGCCAATTTTCAAGTCGAAATAAATGGCATATAGCTACATCTGACCCGGGTGACTTGTATGGAGGGTTTGTGTAGAATGATGAAAAGTGTTGCCTGGTATAGTTTTTTAAATTTTTTGTTCAAAAATTTTTTTTTATAAATTTTTTTTTAACCCCTTGGAAACCAACAGCCAGACGCGAGCTGCTTGCAGCTCGCGCACCTTCTCCCCCAAAAGGACTCTGACAAATTTTGAAGGAAAAATGACTTAGAGAAATTTTGATGAAAATTTTATTGATGAAAATTTTTTGTTCAAAATTTTTTTTTGAAAAAAATTTTTTTTAGCCCCTTTGAAACCAACAGCCAGACGCGAGCTGCTTGCAGCTCGCGCACCTTCTCCCTCAAAAGGACTCTGACAAATTTTGAATGAAAAAATATCTTTGTTGGAAAAAGACTTAGTAAAATTTTGTCAAAATATTTTTTTTTAATTTTTTTTTAACCCCTTGGAAACCAACAGCCAGACGCGAGCTGCTTGCAGCTCGCGCACCTTCTCCCCCAAAAGGACTCTGAAAAATTTTGAACGAAAAAACACTTAGAGAAATTTTATTCGAAAAAGTTTTTGTCGAAAATTTTTTTTTTTTAATTTTTTTTTTTAACCCCTTTTAAAAACTCCCCCTCGCGAGCTGCTTGCAGCTCGCGCACCTTTTCCCTCAAAAGGACTCTGAAAAATTTTGAACTAAAAAAGACTTGTAGAAATTTTGTCGAAATATTTTTTTTTAAATTTTTTTTTAACCCCTTGCGGGCCAACAGCCAGACGCGAGCTGCTTGCAGCTCGCGCACCTTCTCCCTCAAAAGGACTCTGACAAATTTTGAATGAAAAAATATCTTTGTTGGAAAAAGAGTTAGTAAAATTTTGTCAAAATATTTTTTTTTAATTTTTTTTTAACCCCTTGGAAACCAACAGCCAGACGCGAGCTGCTTGCAGCTCGCGCACCTTCTCCCCCAAAAGGACTCTGAAAAATTTTGAACGAAAAAACACTTAGAGAAATTTTATTCGAAAAAGTTTTTGTCGAAAATTTTTTTTTTTTAATTTTTTTTTTTAACCCCTTTTAAAAACTCCCCCTCGCGAGCTGCTTGCAGCTCGCGCACCTTTTCCCTCAAAAGGACTCTGAAAAATTTTGAACTAAAAAAGACTTGTAGAAATTTTGTCGAAATATTTTTTTTTAAATTTTTTTTTAACCCCTTGCGGGCCAACAGCCAGACGCGAGCTGCTTGCAGCTCGCGCACCTTCTCCCTCAAAAGGACTCTGAAAAATTTTGAACGAAAAAAGACTTAGAGAAATTTTATTCGAAAAAGTTTTTGTCGAATTTTTTTTTTTTAACCCCTTGTATTTTTACCTCAACACGCGAGCTGCTTGCAGCTCGCGCACCACGCTCCATCTAGTCAATATACTATAAAGCTAAATTCCGGTGACTCACTGATTGACATGATTGTTCTCCTAGAAGGAGTCGTTTTAGGGGTGGGGTATGTTTGGGGGAAGTGTTCGGCTCTTCCATGCGACCAGGAATTAGGCAATGACGTTTCGAAAAATCCAAGATGGCCGCCTTCGGCAAACGCATCTCCGCGACGGTGGCACCTGGAAACCTCGAAGATGGCTCGAACGAAAGAGGGTATCGAGAAATTTAAAAAAAAATGTTGAAAAAAAAAAAAAACAAGATGGCCGCCCCGGAATCGGCGTTCGAAATTCGGCCGTTTTCAGACCCCACTTTGGAGAGTTACATTGTTCTACCGAATTTGCCGCACGACAAAACTGCTGATGCAGAAACGTTGCCAGCATCCTGCAGTATGTGGAAAAACTATCAGCTGTCAAAAAATAAAGATGGCGGATGGTGCGGCGGCCATCTTGTTAAATGATCAAATTCGGGCAATTTTGAAAGCGAAAAATGAGCCTGATGGCAACACCCGAGCGGGATGTTTTGTATGAAGCGGTCGTGTGGAATGATAAAAAGATTTTTTTGGTAAAAAAAAACTCCCCATTTTTCGGGTAATTTCGGAGATTTTACCCGAAAACATGAAAAGTAGAAATAATGACATTTTGAATCAAAATTTGGTGTAACATCGAAGAGGAGGTCCATGCGAATGAGTTTTGACCATTCCGGTCGCTTCGAGTTGGCAACACTGGGCGCGAGCGATGTTCGAATTTTTGGGTCAGACCCTACTAACTCAAAAGTCTTTGTTCTACCGAATTCAAAGTATGAAAAAACTGATGATGCAGAAACATTGCCAGTATCCTGTAGTATATAGGAAAACCTTGACTTGTCAGAAATTCAAGATGGCGGACGGTGTAGCCACCTCTTTGTGAAATTGAACAGTTTAAAAATGAAAAAATCGGCTGTTGGCAACACCTGAGCGGGATGGTTTGTATGGAACGAATGTAGGCCAGGTAGTAAGGTGTTGCAAGAAAAAAAAAAACTCCCCACTTTTCGGGTAATTTCGGAGATTTTACCCAAAAAACGTGAACCCTATAAATAATGACATTTCTAATCAAAATTTTGTGTAGTATCAAAGAACAGGTCCATACAAACTACTTTTGACTATTTTCGTTGCTTCGAGTTGGCAACACTGGGCGCGAGCGATGTTCGAATTTTTGGTCAGACTCTACTTTGAGGAGTTACTTTGTTCTACCGAATTCGCCGGATGAAAAAACTGATGATGCAGAAACATTGGTAGTATCCTGTAGTATATAGAAAAATTGCCACTTGTCAGAAATTCAAGATGGCGGATGGTGTAGCCAACTCTTAAAGTTGCCAATTTTCAAGTTGAAATAAATGACATATAGCTACATCTGAGCGGGGTGACTTGTATGGAGGATTTGTGTAGAATGATGAAAAGTGTTGCCTGGTATAGTTTTTTAAATTTTTTGTTCAAAAATTTTTTTTTGTAATTTTTTTTTTTAACCCCTTGGAAACCAACAGCCAGACGCGAGCTGCTTGCAGCTCGCGCACCTTCTCCCCAAAAAGGACTCTGACAAATTTTGAAGGAATAAAGACTTAGAGAAATTTTGATGAAAATTTTTTTGATGAAATGATATTGTTCAAAATTTTTTTTTTGAAAATTTTTTTTTTAACCCCTTTGAAACCAACAGCCAGACGCGAGCTGCTTGCAGCTCGCGCACCTTCTCCCTCAAAAGGACTCTGAAAAATGTTGAATGAAAAAAGACTTAGAGAAATTTTGATGAAAATTTTTTTGATGAAATTTTTTTGTTCAAAATTTTTTTTTTGAAAAATTTTTTTTTAACCCCTTGGAAACCAACAGCCAGACGCGAGCTGCTTGCAGCTCGCGCACCTTTTCCCTCAAAAGGACTCTGACAAATTTTGAATGAAAAAATATCTTTGTTGGAAAAAGACTTAGTAAAATTTTAATGATTTTTTTTTTATTTAAATTGTTTTTTTAACCCCTTTTAAACCAACAGCCAGACGCGAGCTGCTTGCAGCTCGCGCACCTTTTCCCTCAAAAGGACTCTGAAAAATTTTGAATGGAAAAAGACTTAGAGAAATTTTGATGAATTTTTTTTTTCCGAAATATTTTTTTAACCCCTTGTAAAAACTCCCCCTCGCGAGCTGCTTGCAGCTCGCGCACCACGCTCCATCTAGTTCTATATATTATAAAGCTCAATCCCGGTGACTGATTGATATGGTTGTTCTCCTAGAAGGAGTCGGTTTAGGGGGGGGGTATGTTTGGGAAAAGTTACGGGGGGGTGAATCTCACCAGGAATTAGGCAATGACATTTCGAAAAATCCAAGATGACAGCTGTCAGATTTGACATCTCCTAAACGGTTACAGGTAGGGTTTTCAAAATGGGAGGGTAGAAAGAAGGCGGGAAAAAATTAAAAAAATTTGAAAAAAAAAAAAAAAAAAACAAGATGGCGGCTTCGGAATTTGACTTTGAATTTTACCGATTTTCATACTCTACTTTGGCGGGGTGCTTTGTTCTGGCAACATTGGCGTACGGTGAATCTGTTCTGCTTTAATAATTGCCAGTATCCTGTAGAATGCCGTGTAAGTACGGCTTTTTCGAAATTCAAAATGGCGGACGCTGTGGCGGCCATTTTGTAAAAAGCAAAAATTTTCCAAATTTTCCAACCCGAAAATGACGCTGTTGGCAACACCCGAGCCGGAAGACTTGTATCGGGCGGTCGTGTAGAACGGTGAAGAGTGTTGCTTGGCGAGAAAATTTTCCCCATTTTTCGGGTAATTTCCGAGATTTTCCCCAAAAAGGTGAAAAGTAGAAATAATGACATTTTAAATCAAAATTTGATGCAGTATCGTTGAAAAGGTCCATGCGAATGACATTTGACCATTTTTGTCCCCCTCAGCTGGCAACACTGGAATCAGGCGAACTTTTTTTATTTTTGGGCCCGACTTTTACGCGAGCTCTAGATTCCTTCTACGAAAGTTTCCAAATTTAAATTTTGTTTATGCAGAAACCTTGTCGATGAACTGTTTAATATGGGAAAACTATACGTTTTTTGAAATTTTTGAATACGGACAATTTGGCGGCCATATTGTAAAAAGACAAAATTTTCAAAATTTTCCATGTGAAAAATGAGGCATTTGGCAACACCCGAGCCGGACGACTTGTATGGGGCGGTTGTGTAGAACGATGAAGAGTGTTGCCTGGCTAGAAAATTTTCCCCATTTTTCGGGTAATTTCCGAGATTTTCCCTAAAAAAGTGAAAATTAGAAATATTGACATTTTGAATCAAAATTTGATGTGGTATCGTTTAAAAGGTCCATGCGAATGACATTTGACCATTTTTGTCGCTTTCAATTTGGCAACACTGGGAAAAAGCAAACTTTTAAAGTTTTGGGCCCGACTCTTACGCGAGCTCTAGATTCCTTCTACGAAAGTTTCCAAATTCAAATTTTGTTTATGCAGAAACCTTGTCGGTGAACTGCTTAATATGGGAAAACTATACGTTTTTTGAAATTTTTGAATATGGTCAATTTGGCGGCCATTTTGTAAAATGACGAAATTTTCAAAATTTTCCAAGTGAAAAATGAGGCTGTTGGCAACACCCGAGCCGGACATTTTGTATAGAGCTATTGTGTAAAACGATGAAAAGTGTTGCTTGGTTTAAAAAAAATCCCCATTTTCCGGGTATTTTCCGAGATTTTCCCCAAAAACCTGAAAAGTAAAAAAAATTACAATTTGAATCAAACTTTGATGAGGTATCGTTAAGAAGCTCCATGCGAATGACATTTGACTATTTTCGTTCCCCTCAGCTGGCAACACTGGGAGCAGTCGAAGGTGTTATTTTTGGGCCCAACTCGGCTACTTTCCTTTTTTTTCCACTACAAAAGTTGCCATGCGCAAATTCTGAGTATGCACAAGTGTTGCCACTGAACTTCTTCATCTTGGTTATTTAATTCGTTTTTTCGAAATTCAAAATGGCGGACGCTGTGGCGGCCATTTTGTAAAAAGCAGAAATTTTCCAAATTTTCCAAGTGAAAAATGAGGCTGTTGGCAACACCCGAGCCGGACATGTTGTATGAAGCCATTGTGTAAAACGATGAAAAGTATTGCCTGGTGAAAAAAAATTCCCCATTTTCCGGGTATTTTCCGAGATTTTCCATAAAATGTAAAAAAAAAAAAAAATGGTATATTGAATCAAAATTTGATGTAGACTTAAAGGAGAGGACCATGAGAGTGACTTTTGACTATTTTGGTTGCATTGAGTTGGCAACACTGGGAGCATGCGAGTAGTGAAATTTTCGGGTCCGACTCGGCTACGAGCTCAAGTTTCCTTTTACCAATGTTGCCATATGGCAATTCTGTTTATGCAGAAATGTGGCCAGTGCCCTGCTTAATCTTTGACATTCTATTCGTTTTTTCAAAATAAAAGATGGCGGACGCTGTGGCGGCCGTTTTGTAAAAAGATGAAATTTTCTGAATTTTACAACTGGAAAATGAGGCTTTTGGCAACACCCGAGCTGGACAATTTGTATGGAGCCGTTGTGTAAAACGATGAAAAGTGTTGCCTGGTTAAAAAAAAAACCCCATTTTTCGGGTATTTTCCGAGATTTTCCATAAAATGTAAAAGAAAAAAAAATGGTATTTTGAATCAAAATTTGATGTAGACTTGAAGAAGAGGACCATGTGAGTGACTTTTGACTATTTTGGTTGCAGTGAGTTGGCAACACTGGGAGCATGCGAGTAGTGAAATTTTCGGGTCCGACTCGGCTACGAGCTCAAGTTTCCTTTTACCAATGTTGCCATATGGCAATTCTGTTTATGCAGAAATGTGGCCAGTGCCCTGCTTAATCTTTGACATTCTATTCGTTTTTTCAAAATAAAAGATGGCGGACGCTGTGGCGGCCATTTTGTAAAAAGATTAAATTTTCTGAATTTTACAACTGGAAAATGAGGCTTTTGGCAACACCCGAGCTGGACAACTTGTATGGAGCCGTTGTGTAAAACGATGAAAAGTGTTGCCTGGTTAAAAAAAAATCCCCATTTTTCGGGTATTTTCCGAGATTTTCCATAAAATGTAAAAAAAAAAAAAATGGTATTTTGAATCAAAATTTGATGTAGACTTGAAGAAGAGGACCATGTGAGTGACTTTTGACTATTTTGGTTGCAGTGAGTTGGCAACACTGGGAGCATGCGAGTAGTGAAATTTTCGGGTCCGACTCGGCTACGAGCTCAAGTTTCCTTCTAACAAAGTTGCCATATGGCAATTCTGTTTATGCAGAAATGTTGCCAGTGCACTGCTTCATCTTTAATATTCTATTCGTTTTCTCAAAATAAAAGATGGCGGTCGCTGTGGCGGCCATTTTGTAAAAATATGAAATTTTCCAAATTTTCCAAGTGAAAAATGAGGCTGTTGGCAACTCCCGAGCCGGACAACTTGTATGGGGCGGTTGTTTAGAATGACAAAAAGTGTTGCCTGGTGAAAGAAAAATCACCATTTTCCGGGTATTTTCCGAGATTTTCCGCAAAAACATGAAAATAATATAAATTATGACAGTATGGATTACAATTTGATGCGGTATTGCAGAGGAAATCTATACTGAACCGTTACCAGTATCAAGAGCTGTTTCCCGGTCAAAACGATTTCCTCCATTTATTGAGTAATAACAATATAAAAAAAGTTGGAATTTCAATTCAGAAATTTGACTTTGAGATTTTTTTTTTGTTTTATTACCACGCGAGCTGCTTGCAGCTCGCGCCTCAATGAAAAATATCGAACAAAAAACAAACAAATTACCTACACAAAAAAAAATCTTATCACATGCCATAGTATACACAGGTCCTCGGTAGGTTGTTAGGTTTTTTTTTTATACTATTTCATAGTTTTTGCACGCAAAAAAACTTCTAATCAAATGCCATAGTATGTAGAGTTTGTAGGGGTTTAAAGGGGTTTGTAGGGGTTTGTAGGGGTTGTAGGGGTTTGTAGGGGTTTGTAGGGGTTGTAGGGGTTTGTAGGGGTTTTTAGGGGTTGTAGGGGTTTGTAGGGGTTTCTAGGGGTTTGTAGGGGTTTGTAGGGGTTTGTAGGGGTTTTTAGGGGTTGTAGGGGTTTGTAGGGGTTTGTAGGGGTTTGTAGGGGTTTTTAGGGGTTGTAGGGGTTTGTAGGGGTTTGTAGGGGATTGTAGGGGTTTGTAGGGGTTTTTAGGGGTTGTAGGGGTTTGTAGGGGTTTGTAGGGGTTGTAGGGGTTTTAGGGGTTGTAGGTGTTTGTAGGGGTTTTTAGGGGTTGTAGGGGTTTGTAGGGTTTTGTAGGGGTTTGTAGGGGTTTGTAGGGGTTTGTAGGGGTTTGTAGGGGTTTTTAGGGGTTGTAGGGGTTTGTAGGGGTTTGTAGGGGTTGTAGGGGTTTGTAGGGGTTTTTAGGGGTTGTAGGTGTTTGTAGGGGTTTGTAGGGGTTGTAGGGGTTTGTAGGGGTTTTTAGGGGTTTCTAGGGGTTTGTAGGGGTTTGTAGGGGTTTTTAGGGGTTGTAGGGGTTTGTAGGGATTTTTAGGGGTTTCTAGGGGTTTGTAGGGGTTTGTAGGGGTTTTTAGGGGTAGTAGGGGTTTGTAGGGGTTTGTAGGGGTTTGTATGGGTTTTTAGGCGTTGTAGGGGTTTGTAGGGGTTTTTAGGGGTTTGTAGGGGTTTTTAGGGGTTGTAGGGGTTTGTAGGGGTTTGTAGGGGTTTTTAGGGGTTGTAGGGGTTTGTAGGGGTTTGTAGGGGTTTGTAGGGTTTGTAGGGGTTTGTAAGGGTTGTAGGGGTTTGTAGGGGTTTGTAGGGGATTTTAGGGGTTTGTAGGGGTTTGTAGGGGTTTTTAGGGGTTGTAGGGGTTTGTAGGGGTTTGTAGGGGTTGTAATGGTTTGTAGGGGTTGTAGGGGTTTGTAGGGGTTTGTAGAGGTTTGTAGGGTTTTGTAGGGTTTGTAGGTTTGTAGGGGTTTGTAGGGGTTTGTAGGGGTTGTAGGGGTTTGTAGGGGTTTGTAGGGGTTGTAGGGGTTTGTAGGGGTTGTAGGGGTTTGTAGGGGTTTTTAGGGGTTGTAGGGGTTAGTAGGGGTTTGTAGGGGTTGTAGGGGTTTTTAGGGGTTGTAGGGGTTTGTAGGGGTTTGTAGGGGGTTTGTAGGGGTTTGTAGGGGTTTTTAGGGGTTGTAGGGGTTTGTAGGGGTTGTAGGGGTTTTTAGGGGTTTGTAGGGGTTTTTAGGGGTTGTAGGGGTTTCTAGGGGTTTGTAGGGGTTTTTAGGGGTTTGTAGGGGTTGTAGGGGTTTGTAGGGGTTGTAGGGGTTTGTAGAGGTTTGTAGGGTTTTGTAGGGTTTGTAGGTTTGTAGGGGTTTTTAGGGGTTGGTTTGTAGGGGTTTGTAGGGGTTGTAGGGGTTTGTAGGGGTTGTAGGGGTTTGTAGGGGTTGTAGGGGTTTGTAGGGGTTTGTAGGGGTTTGTAGGGGTTTTTAGGGGTTGTAGGGGTTTGTAGGGGTTTTTAGGGGTTGTAGGGGTTTGTAGGGGTTTTTAGGGGTTGTAGGGGTTTGTAGGGGTTTTTAGGGGTTTGTAGGGGTTGTAGGGGTTGTAGGGGTTTTTAGGGGTTTGTAGGGGTTTTTAGGGGTTGTTGGGGTTTGTAGGGGTTTTTAGGGGTTTGTAGGGGTTTGTAGGGGTTTGTAGGGGTTTGTAGGGGTTGTAGGGGTTTGTAGGGGTTGTAGGGGTTTGTAGGGGTTGTTAGGGTTTGTAGGGGTTTTTTTAGGGTCTTGTAAGATTTAGGGGCTTATAACAAATTACAACAGCAACGATAACCTCACGCGAGCTGCATGCAGCTCGCGCCGCACGCAAAATCTAGTCTATATAATATAAAGCTGAATCCCGGTGACTCATTGACATGGTTGTTCTCCTAGAAGGAGTCGGTTAAGGGGGGGGGTTTGTTTGGGGGAAGTTTAGGATGGGTGAATCTGACCAGAAGTGTCGGATTCGAATTTTGAATTTTTCGAAATGACAGCTGTCAGATTTGACAGCTCCTAAACGGTTTTAGGTAGGGTTTTCTAAAAAGGTGCATCCTATAGAGGAGCAGTAAAAATTAAAAAAAAATTAAAAAAAAAAAAAAAAAAAAAGATGCCGGCTCCGGAATTTGACATTGAAAATTTGCCATTTTCAGACTCCACTTTGGCGGGGTGCTTTGTTCTGGCAACATTGGCGTACGGTGAATCTGTTTTGTTTCAATAATTGACAGTATCCTGTAGAATGACGTGTAAGTACGACTTTTTCGAAATTCAAAATGGCGGACGCTGTGGCGGCCATTTTGTAAAAAGCAAAAATTTTCCAAATTTTCCAACCCGAAAATGAGACTGTTGGCAACACCCGAGCCGGAAGACTTGTATAGGGCGGTTGTGTAGAACGGTGAAGAGTGTTGCCTGGCGAGAAAATTTTCCCCATTTTTCGGGTAATTTCCGAGATTTTCCCCAAAAAGGTGAAAAGTAGAAATAACGACATTTTAAATCAAAATTTGATGTGGTATCGTTTAAAAGGTCCATGCGAATGACATTTGACCATTTTAGTTCCCCTCAGCTGGCAACACTGGAATCAGGCGAACTTTTTTTATTTTTGGGCCCGACTTTTACGCGAGCTCTAGATTCCTTCTACGAAAGTTTCCAAATTCAAATTTTGTGTATGCAGAAACCTTGTCGTTGAACTGCTTAATATGGGAAAACTATACGTTTTTTGAAATTTTTGAATACGGACAACATAGCGGCCATTTTGTAAAAAGACAAAATTTTCAAAATTTTCCATGTGAAAAATGAGGCATTTGGCAACACCCGAGCCGGACGACTTGTATGGGGCGGTTGTGTAGAACGATGAAGAGTGTTGCCTGGCTAGAAAATTTTCCCCATTTTTCGGGTAATTTCCGAGATTTTCCCCAAAAAAGTGAAAATTAGAAATATTGACATTTTGAATCAAAATTTGATGAGGTATCGTTTAAAAAGTCCATGCGAATGACATTTGACCATTTTTGTCGCTTTCAATTTGGCAACACTGGGAAAAAGCAAACTTTTTAAGTTTTGGGCCCGACTCTTACGCGAGCTCTAGATTCCTTCTACGAAAGTTTCCAAATTCAAATTTTGTTTATGCAGAAACCTTGTCGGTGAACTGCTTAATATGGGAAAACTATACGTTTTTTGAAATTTTTGAATATGGTCAATTTAGCGGCCATTTTGTAAAATGACGAAATTTTCAAAATTTTCCAAGTGAAAAATGAGGCTGTTGGCAACACCCGAGCCGGACAACTTGTATGGGGCCATTGTGTAAAACGATGAAAAGTGTTGCCTGGTGAAAAAAATTTTCCCATTTTCCGGGTATTTTCCGAGATTTTCCCCAAAAACATGAAAATTACAAAAAATACAATTTGAATCAAAATTTGATGAGGTGTCGTTCAAGAGGTCACTGCAAATGACATTTGACCATTTTAGTCGCTCTTAGCTGGCAACACTGGGAGCAGGCGAAGGTGTTCTTTTTGGGCCCAACTCGGCTACTTTCATTTTTTTTCCACTACGAAAGTTGCCATGCGCAAATTCTGAGTATGCACAAGTGTTGCCACTGAACTGTTCCATCTTGGACATTCTATTAGTTTTTTCGAAATTCAAAATGGCGGACGCTGTGGCGGCCATTTTGTAAAAAGATGAAATTTTCAAAATTTTCTAACCCGAAAATGACGCTGTTGGCAACACCCGAGCCGGACGACTTGTATCGGGCCATTGTGTAAAACAATGAAAAATGTTGCCTGGTGAAAAAAAATTCTCCATTTTCCGGGTATTTTCCGAGATTTTCCATAAAATGTAAAAAAAAAAAAATGGTATTTTGAATCAAAATTTGATGTAAACTTGAAGGAGAGGACCATGAGAGTGATTTTTGATTATTTTGGTTGCATTGAGTTGGCAACAATGGGAGCATGCGAGTAGTGAAATTTTCGGGTCCGACTCGGCTACGAGCTCAAGTTTCCTTTTACTAATGTTGCCATATGGCAATTCTGTTTATGCAGAAATGTGGCCAGTGCCCTGCTTAATCTTTGACATTCTATTCGTTTTTTCAAAATAAAAGATGGCGGACGCTGTGACGGCCATTTTGTAAATAGATGAAATTTTCTGAATTTTACAACTGGAAAATGAGGCTTTTGGCAACACCCGAGCTGGACAACTTGTATGGAGCCGTTGTGTAAAACGATGAAAAGTGTTGCGTGGTTAAAAAAAAATCCCCATTTTTCGGGTATTTTCCGAGATTTTCCATAAAATGTAAAAAAAAAAAAATTGTATTTTGAATCAAAATTTGATGTTGACTTGAAGAAGAGGACAATGTGAGTGACTTTTGACTATTTTGGTTGCAGTGAGTTGGCAACACTGGGAGCATGCGAGTAGTGAAATTTTCGGGTCCGACTCGGCTACGAGTTCAAGTTTCCTTCTACCAAAGTTGCCATATGGCAATTCTGTTTATGCAGAAATGTTGCCAGTGCACTGCTTCATCTTTAATATTCTATTAGTTTTTTCAAAATAAAAGATGGCGGTCGTTGTGGCGGCCATTTTGTAAAAATATGAAATTTTCCAAATTTTCCAAGTGAAAAATGAGGCTGTTGGCAACTCCCGAGCCGGACAACTTGTATGAGGCGGTTGTTTAGAATGACAAAAAGTGTTGCCTGGTGAAAGAAAAATCACCATTTTCCGGGTATTTTCCGAGATTTTCCGCAAAAACATGAAAATAATATAAATTATGACAGTATGGATTACAATTTGATGCGGTATTGCAAAGGAAATCCATACTGAACCGTTACCAGTATCAAGAGCTGTTTCCCGGTCAAAACGATTTCCTCCATTTATTGAGTAATAACAATATAAAAAAAGTTGGAATTTCAATTCAGAAATTTGACTTTGAGATTTTTTTTTTGTTTTATTACCACGCGAGCTGCTTGCAGCTCGCGCCTCAATGAAAAATATCGAACAAAAAACAAACAAATTATCTACACAAAAAAAAATCTAATCACATGCCATAGTATACACAGGTCCTCGGTAGGTTGTTAGGTTTTTTTTTTTATACTATTTCATAGTTTTTGCACGCAAAAAAACTTCTAATCAAATGCCATAGTATGTAGAGGTTGTAGGGGTTTAAAGGGGTTTGTAGGGGTTTGTAGGGGTTGTAGGGGTTTGTAGGGGTTTGTAGGGGTTGTAGGGGTTTGTAGGGGTTTTAGGGGTTTTTAGGGGTTTGTAGGGGTTGTAGGGGTTTGTAGGGGTTGTAGGGGTTTTAGGGGTTGTAGGGGTTTGTAGGGGTTTGTAGGGGTTTGTAGGGGTTTGTAGGGGTTGTAGGGGTTTGTAGGGGTTTGTAGGGGTTGTAGGGGTTTGTAGGGGTTGTAGGGGTTTGTAGGGGTTTGTAGGGGTTTGTAGGGGTTTTTAGGGGTTGTAGGGGTTTGTAGGGGTTTGTAAGGGTTGTAGGGGTTTGTTGGGGTTTGTAGGGGTTTTTAGGGGTTTTTAGGGGTTGTAGGGGTTTGTAGGGGTTTGTAGGGATTTTTAGGGGTTTCTAGGGGTTGTAGGGGTTTGTAGGGGTTTGTAGGGGTTTCTAGGGGTTGTAGGGGTTGTAGGGGTTTGTAGGGGTTTGTAGGGGTTTGAAGGGGTTTGTAGGGGTTTTTAGGGGTTTTTAGGGGTTGTAGGGGTTTGTAGGGGTTGTAGGGGATTGTAGGGGTTTGTAGGGGTTTTTAGGGGTTTGTAGGGGTTTTTAGGGGTTGTAGGGGATTTTAGGGGTTTGTAGGGGTTTGTAGGGGTTTGTAGGGGTTGTAGGGGTTTGTAGGGGTTGTAGGGGTTTGTAGGGGTTTGTAGGGGTTTGTAGGGGTTTTTAGGGGTTGTAGGGGTTTTTAGGGGTTTGTAGGGGTTTGTAGGGATTTTTAGGGGTTGTAGGGGTTTGTAGGGGTTGTAGGGGTTTCTAGGGGTTGTAGGGGTTTGTAGGGGTTTTTAGGGGTTTGTAGGGGTTTTTAGGGGTTGTAGGGGATTTTAGGGGTTTGTAGGGGTTTGTAGGGGTTGTAGGGGTTTGTAGGGGTTGTAGGGGTTGTAGGGGTTTGTAGGGGTTTGTAGGGGTTTGTAGGGGTTTTTAGGGGTTGTAGGGGTTTGTAGGGGTTGTAGGGGTTTCTAGGGGTTGTAGGGGTTTGTAGGGGTTTGTAGGGGTTTGTAGGGGTTTGTAGGGGTTTGTAGGGGTTGTAGGGGTTTGTAGGGGTTGTAGGGGTTTGTAGGGGTTTGTAGGGGTTTGTAGGGGTTTGTAGGTTTGTAGGGGTTTGTAGGGGTTTGTAGGTTTGTAGGGGTTGTAGGGGTTTGTAGGGGTTGTAGGGGTTTGTAGGGGTTTGTAGGGGTTGTAGGGAATTCTAGGGGTTGTAGGGGTTTGTAGGGGTTTTTAGGGGTTTGTAGGGGTTTTTAGGGGTTGTAGGGGATTTTAGGGGTTTGTAGGGGTTTGTAGGGGTTTGTAGGGGTTGTAGGGGTTTGTAGGGGTTGTAGGGGTTGTAGGGGTTTGTAGGGGTTTGTAGGGGTTTGTAGGGGTTTGTAGGGGTTTTTAGGGGTTGTAGGGGTTTGTAGGGGTTGTAGGGGTTTCTAGGGGTTGTAGGGGTTTGTAGGGGTTTGTAGGGGTTTGTAGGGGTTTTTAGGGGTTTGTAGGGGTTTGTAGGGGTTTGTAGGGGTTGTAGGGGTTTGTAGGGGTTGTAGGGGTTTGTAGGGGTTTGTAGGGGTTTTTAGGGGTTGTAGGGGTTTGTAGGGGTTTGTAGGGGTTTGTAGGTTTGTAGGGGTTTGTAGGGGTTTGTAGGGGTTGTAGGGGTTTGTAGGGGTTGTAGGGGTTGTAGGGGTTTGTAGGGGTTTGTACGGGTTTGTAGGGGTTTGTAGGGGTTTTTAGGGGTTGTAGGGGTTTGTAGGGGTTGTAGGGGTTTCTAGGGGTTGTAGGGGTTTGTAGGGGTTTGTAGGGGTTTGTAGGGGTTTTTAGGGGTTTGTAGGGGTTTGTAGGGGTTTGTAGGGGTTGTAGGGGTTTGTAGGGGTTGTAGGGGTTTGTAGGGGTTTGTAGGGGTTTTTAGGGGTTGTAGGGGTTTGTAGGGGTTTGTAGGGGTTTGTAGGTTTGTAGGGGTTTGTAGGGGTTTGTAGGGGTTTGTAGGGGTTGTAGTGGTTTTTAGGGGTTTGTAGGGGTTTGTAGGGGTTGTAGGGGTTTTTAGGGGTTTGTAGGGGTTTGTAGGGGTTTGTAGGGGTTGTAGGGGTTTGTAGGGGTTGTAGGGGTTTGTAGGGGTTTGTAGGGGTTTGTAGGGGTTTTTAGGGGTTGTAGGGGTTTGTAGGGGTTTGTAGGGGTTGTAGGGGTTTGTAGGGGTTTGTTGGGGTTTGTAGGGGTTTTTAGGGGTTTTTAGGGGTTGTAGGGGTTTGTAGGGGTTTGTAGGGATTTTTAGGGGTTTCTAGGGGTTGTAGGGGTTTCTAGGGGTTGTAGGGGTTGTAGGGGTTGGTAGGGGTTTGTAGGGGTTTGTAGGGGTTTTTAGGGGTTGTAGGGGTTTTTAGGGGTTTGTAGGGTTTTTTAGGGGTTGTAGGGGTTTTTAGGGGTTTGTAGGGGTTTGTAGGGATTTTTAGGGGTTGTAGGGGTTTGTAGGGGTTTGTAGGGGTTGTAGGGGTTTCTAGGGGTTGTAGGGGTTTGTAGGGGTTTGTAGGGGTTTGTAGGGGTTTTTAGGGGTTGTAGGGGTTTTTAGGGGTTTGTAGGGGTTTGTAGGGGTTTGTAGGGGTTGTAGGGGTTTGTAGGGGTTGTAGGGGTTGTAGGGGTTTGTAGGGGTTTGTAGGGGTTTGTAGGGGTTTTTAGGGGTTGTAGGGGTTTGTAGGGGTTTGTAGGGGTTTGTAGGGGTTGTAGGGGTTTGTAGGGGTTGTAGGGGTTTGTAGGGGTTGTAGGGGTTTGTAGGGAATGTAGGGGGTTTTAGGGGTTGTAGGGGTTTGTAGGGGTTTTTAGGGGTTGTAGGGGTTTGTGGGGGTTTGTAGGGGTTTTAGGGGTTGTAGGGGTTTGTAGGGGTTTGTAGGGGTTGTAGGGGTTTGTAGGGGTTTGTAGGGGTTGTAGGGGTTTGTAGGGGTTGGTAGGGGTTTGTAGGGGTTGGTAGGGGTTTGTAGGGGTTGTAGGGGTTTGTAGGGGTTGTAGGGGTTTGTAGGGGTTGTAGGGGTTTGTAGGGAATGTAGGGGTTTTTAGGGGTTGTAGGGGTTTGTAGGGGTTTTTAGGGGTTGTAGGGGTTTGTAGGGGTTTGTAGGGGTTTTAGGGGTTGTAGGGGTTTGTAGGGGTTTGTAGGGGTTGTAGGGGTTTGTAGGGGTTTGTAGTGGTTGTAGGGGTTTGTAGGGGTTGGTAGGGGTTTGTAGGGGTTGGTAGGGGTTTGTAGGGGTTTGTAGGGGTTTGTAGGGGTTTTTAGGGGTTGTAGGGGTTTGTAGGGGTTGTAGGGGTTTGTAGGGTTTGTAGGGGTTTGTAGGGGTTGTAGGGGTTTGTAGGGGTTGTAGGGGTTTGTAGGGGTTTGTAGGTTTGTAGGGTTTTGTAGGGGTTGTAGGGGTTTGTAGGGGTTTGTAGGGGTTTGTAGGGGTTGTAGGGGTTTGTAGGGGTTTGTAGGGGTTTGTAGGAGTTTTTAGGGGTTGTAGGGGTTTGTAGGGGTTTTTAGGGGTTTGTAGGGGTTTGTAGGGTTTGTAGGGGTTTGTAGGGGTTGGTAGGTTTGTAGGGGTTTGTAGGGGTTTGTAGGGGTTTGTAGGGGTTTGTAGGGGTTGTAGGGGTTTGTAGGGGTTTGTAGGGGTTTGTAGGGGTTTGTAGGTTTGTAGGGGTTGTAGGGGTTTGTAGGGTTTTGTAGGGGTTGTAGGGGTTTGTAGGGATTTGTAGGGGTTAGTAGGGGTTTGTAGGGGTTTGTAGGTTTGTAGGGGTTTGTAGGGTTTGTAGGGTTTGTTGGGTTTGTAGGGGTTGTAGGGGTTTGTAGGGGTTTGTAGGGGTTTGTAGGGGTTTTTAGGGGTTGTAGGGGTTTGTAGGGGTTTGTAGGGATTTGTAGGGGTTTGTAGGGGTTTGTAGGGGTTGTAGGGGTTTGTAGGGGTTGTAGGGGTTTGTAGGGGTTTTTAGGGGTTGTAGGGGTTTGTAGGGGTTTGTAGGGGTTGTAGGGGTTTGTAGGGGTTTGTAGGGGTTTGTAGGGGTTAGGGGTTTGTAGGGGTTTGTAGGGGTTTTTAGGGGTTGTAGGGGTTTGTGGGGGTTTTTAGGGGTTGTCGGGGTTGGTAGGGGTTTTTAGGGGTTGTAGGGGTTTGTAGGGGTTTGTAGGGGTTTGTAGGGGTTTTTAGGGGTTGTAGGGGTTGTAGGGGTTTGTAGGGGTTTGTAGGGGTTTTTAGGGGTTGTAGGGGTTGTAGGGGTTTGTAGGGGTTGTAGGGGTTTGTAGGGGTTGTAGGGGTTTGTAGGTTTGTAGGGGTTTGTAGGGGTTTGTAGGGGTTTGTAGGGTTGTAGGGGTTGTAGGGGTTTGTAGGGGTTGTAGGGGTTTGTAGGGGTTGTAGGGGTTTTAGGGGTTTGTAGGGGTTTGTAGGGGTTTGTAGGGGTTGTAGGGTTTGTAGGGGTTGTAGGGGTTTGTAGGGGTTGTAGGGGTTTGTAGGTTTGTAGGGGTTTGTAGGGGTTTGTAGGTTTGTAGGGGTTTGTAGGGTTGTAGGGGTTGTAGGGGTTTGTAGGGGTTGTAGGGGTTTGTAGGGGTTGTAGGGGTTTGTAGGGGTTTGTAGGGGTTTGTAGGGGTTTGTAGGGGTTTGTGGGGGTTTGTAGGTTTGTAGGGGTTGTAGGGGTTTGTAGGGTTTTGTAGGGGTTGTAGGGGTTTGTAGGGGTTTGTAGGGATTTGTAGGGGTTAGTAGGGGTTTGTAGGGGTTTTTAGGTTTGTAGGGGTTTGTAGGGTTTGTAGGGGTTGTAGGGGTTTGTAGGGGTTGTAGGGGTTTGTAGGGGTTGTAGGGGTTTGTAGGTTTGTAGGGGTTTGTAGGGGTTTGTAGGGGTTTGTAGGTTTGTAGGGGTTTGTAGGGTTGTAGGGGTTGTAGGGGTTTGTAGGGGTTGTAGGGGTTTGTAGGGGTTGTAGGGGTTTGTAGGGGTTTGTAGGGGTTTGTAGGGGTTTGTAGGGGTTTGTAGGGGTTTGTAGGTTTGTAGGGGTTGTAGGGGTTTGTAGGGTTTTGTAGGGGTTGTAGGGTTTGTAGGGGTTTGTAGGGATTTGTAGGGGTTAGTAGGGGTTTGTAGGGGTTTGTAGGTTTGTAGGGGTTTGTAGGGTTTGTAGGGTTTGTTGGGTTTGTAGGGGTTGTAGGGGTTTGTAGGGGTTTGTAGGGGTTTGTAGGGGTTTGTAGGGGTTTTTAGGGGTTGTAGGGGTTTGTAGGGGTTTGTAGGGATTTGTAGGGGTTTGTAGGGGTTTGTAGGGGTTGTAGGGGTTTGTAGGGGTTGTAGGGGTTTGTAGGGGTTTTTAGGGGTTGTAGGGGTTTGTAGGGGTTTGTAGGGGTTGTAGGGGTTTGTAGGGGTTTGTAGGGGTTTGTAGGGGTTTTTAGGGGTTGTAGGGGTTTGTAGGGGTTTGTAGGGGTTGTAGGGGTTTTTAGGGGTTTTTAGGGGTTGTAGGGGTTTGTAGGGGTTTGTAGGGATTTGTAGGGGTTTGTAGTGGTTGTAGGGGTTTGTAGGGGTTGTAGGGGTTTGTAGGGGTTTGTAGGGGTTGTAGGGGTTGTAGGGGTTGTAGGGGTTGTAGGGGTTTGTAGGGTTTATAGGGGTTTGTAGGGGTTTTTAGGGGTTGTAGGGGGTTGTAGGGGTTTGTAGGGGTTTGTAGAGTTTGTAGGCGTTTTTAGGGGTTTGTAGGGGTTTTTAGGGGTTGTAGGGGTTTGTAGGGGTTGTAAGGGTTTGTTGGGGTTTGTAGGGGTTTGTAGGGGTTTGTAGGGGTTTTTAGGGGTTTTAGGGGTTTGTAGGGGTTTGTAGGGGTTGTAGGGGTTTGTAGGGGTTTGTAGGGGTTGTAGGGGTTTGTAGGGGTTGGTAGGTTTGTAGGGGTTTGTAGGGGTTTGTAGGGGTTTTTAGGGGTTGTAGGTGTTTGTAGGGGTTTGTAGGGGTTTTAAGGGGTTGTAGGGGTTTGTAGGGGTTTGTAGGGGTTTTTAGGGGTTTGTAGGGGTTTGTAGGGGTTGTAGGGGTTTGTAGGGGTTTGTATGGGTTTTTAGGGGTTTGTAGGGGTTGTAGGGGTTGTAGGGGTTGTATGGGTTTGTAGGGTTTGTAGGGGTTTGTAGGGGTTTTTAGGGGTTGTAGGGGGTTGTAGGGGGTTTTAGGGGTTTGTAGGGGTTGTAGGGGTTTGTAGGGGTTGTAGGGGTTGGTAGGTTTGTAGGGGTTTGTAGGGGTTTGTAGGGGTTTTTAGGGGTTGTAGGTGTTTGTAGGGGTTTGTAGGGGTTTGTAGGGGTTTTAAGGGGTTGTAGGGGCTTGTAGGGGTTGTAGGGGTTTGTAGGGGTTGTAGGGGTTTGTAGGGGTTGTAGGGGTTTGTAGGGTTTGTAGGGGTTGTAGTGGTTTGTAGGGTTTGTTGAGGTTTGTAGGGGTTGTAGGGGTTGTAGGGGTTGTAGGGGTTTGTAGGGTTTGTAGGGGTTTGTAGGGGTTTTTAGGGGTTGTAGGGGTTGTAGGGGGTTGTAGGGGTTTGTAGGGGTTTGTAGAGTTTGTAGGGGTTTGTAGGGGTTGTAGGGGTTTGTAGGGTTTGTAGGGGTTTGTAGGGGTTGTAGGGGTTTGTAGGGGTTGTAGGGGTTTGTAGGGGTTTGTAGGGGTTTGTAGGTTTGTAGGGTTTTGTAGGGGTTGTAGGGGTTTGTAGGGGTTTGTAGGGGTTTGTAGGGGTTGTAGGGGTTTGTAGGGGTTTGTAGGGGTTTGTAGGAGTTTTTAGGGGTTGTAGGGGTTTGTAGGGGTTTTTAGGGGTTTGTAGGGGTTTGTAGGGGTTGTAGGGGTTTGTAGGGGTTGGTAGGTTTGTAGGGGTTTGTAGGGGTTTGTAGGGGTTTGTAGGGGTTTTTAGGGGTTGTAGGTGTTTGTAGGGGTTTGTAGGGGTTTTTAGGGGTTTGTAGGGGTTTCTAGGGGTTGTAGGGGTTTGTAGGGGTTGTAGGGGTTTGTAGGGTTTTGTAGGGTTTGTAGGGGTTTGTAGGGGTTTGTAGGGGTTTGTAGGGGTTGTAGGGGCTTGTAGGGGTTGTAGGGGTTTGTAGGGGTTGTAGGGGTTTGTAGGGTTTTGTAGGGTTTGTAGGGGTTTGTAGGGTTTGTAGGAGTTTGTAGGGGTTGTAGGGGTTGTAGGGGTTGTAGGGGTTGTAGGGGTTTGTAGGGTTTGTAGGGGTTTGTAGGGGTTTTTAGGGGTTGTAGGGGTTGTAGGGGTTTGTAGGGGTTTGTAGGGGTTGTAGGGGTTGTAGGGGTTGTAGGGGTTTGTAGGGTTTGTAGGGGTTTGTAGGGGTTGTAGGGGTTTGTAGGGGTTGTAGGGGTTTGTAGGGGTTTGTAGGGGTTGTAGGGGTTTGTAGGGGTTGTAGTGGTTTGTAGGGGTTTGTAGGGGTTTGTAGGGGTTTTTAGGGACAAGTAGAAGTTCTAATTAATAACAACAGCTACAACAACCACACGCGAGCTGCATGCAGCTCGCGCCGCACGCAAAATCTAGTCTATCAATATACTATAAAGCTAAATTACGGTGACTCACTGATTGACATGATTGTTCTCCTAGAAGGAGTCGTTTTAGGGGTGGGGTGTGTTTGGGGGAAGTTTAAGTTGGCCGAATCGGAGCAGAAGTGTCGGAGCCGAATTTCGAAAAATCCAAAATGGCGGCATTCGGCAAAAGTATCTCCGCGACGGTGGCAGCTGGAAACCTCGGAGATGGCTCAAACGAAAGAGAGTATAGAGAAATTGAAAAAAAAATGTTTAAAAAAAAAAAAACAAGATGGCCGCCCCGGAATCGGCGTTCGAAATTCGGCCGTTTTCAGACCCCACTTTGGAGAGTTACATTGTTCTACCGAATTTGCCGAATAACAAAACTGCTGATGCAGAAACGTTGCCAGCATCCTGTAGTATGTGGAAAAACTATCAGCTGTCAAAAAATAAAGATGGCGGATGGCGCGGCGGCCATCTTGTGAAATGATCAAATTCGGGCAATTTTGAAAGCGAAAAATGGGACTGATGGCAACACCTGAGCGCGATGGTTTGTATGGGGCGGTCGTGTGGAACGATGAAAAGTTTTTTATGTTAAAAAAAAACTCCCGATTTTTCGGGTAATTTCGGAGATTTTACCCGAAAACATGAAAAGTAGAAATAATGACATTTTGAATCAAAATTTGGTGTAACATCGAAGAGGAGGTCCATGCGAATGAGTTTTGACCATTTTAGTCGCTTCGAGTTGGCAACACTGGGCGCGAGCGATGTTCGAATTTTTGGGTCAGACCCTACTAACTCAAAAGTCTTTGTTCTACCGAATTCAAAGTATGAAAAAACTGATGATGCAGAAACATTGCCAGTATCCTGTAGTATATAGGAAAACCTTGACTTGTCAGAAAT